>OX401418.1:21919460-22304460 GCA_947846245.1 Cerastoderma edule | reverse complement strand
AAAAATTGCTTGTTATGAGCAATTTATCCTTTTCCCACAATGTTTTTTAAAGTCATCTGCAACAAAGTGTTCAAATGTCGTTATTGTTTGGGAAAGGGTTAAAAACCATTAAGATGTAAGTCGTCTGCAACATAGTCGTCAAATGTGGGTATTGTTTGGGAAAGAGTTAATAGAGACAAAGAGTTGTTGAAAGGAAAATTCTGTTCATATAAGGAATTCACCCCCTTTCCAACCATGAATAATTTCTTTGAAGAAATCAGCTATTTTTCAACAACATTTGGTAAAAAGTTGTAAAAAGTTGGTGATCAGATTAACAATTTAAAAGAGGTAAATCTATTTCAGAGTGTCCTTGGGTCAGCCACTTTTTCCTGGCAAAGAATCGATAGACTTCTGAGGTGTAAATCAGCAAAATGTTGCAAGTTAACTGAAAAGTTAGGAAAGTTGGAAAGTGTGTTAAACCCAAGTTACCCCCATTCTGAATTTTGGTTCAAAGCCCCGTGAGAGATATTGATTTTCATGAGAGGTAGCCTCCCGAAAGACCTACGTAATGCCGATGGTTCTTCTTTACCTAGCTTGATCAGCCCTTATGGGCAGTTGAGTATGGGGTCTTCCTCCATCATAATGAATCGGGCATCGCTACATAACTGAAATAATGTTGGAGTGATTTAAAAACCATATAGATGAAATAAGCCCCAATTTATATATATATTTGGTCATTTTTTTTTCAGATTCGATCCATTTCAAGTGTTTGAGGTGAGTGTTGTGCAACATTTTAATAATCCTTCTCTCTTATCTATTAATTCCTCATTTATTTTCATTTTTTGAAGGACAGTTGTTGTGGGGTAGGACATCAGGCTCCACACACTGGGGTAGTCGGTTCAATTCCTTTGAGAACTAGGGTCAACCTTGTTACATTTACAATGCAATACCAGGATATGTATCAAATAAGCTGAACCATGAGTGACAAATTCAAGTTGTTAGAACTTGCTTTAAAAAAAGATGACTTTAAACTAAACTTGTTTTACACAATTGCTGCAAGATGCATGGAAATAATTGTGACAAATGAAGAAATTGTAGCAATTAATTTCTACAGCAGTCTCAATGACATCCTCTAATACTTTATGGTTGTCATTTGTCAATGCTTTCATTGTGAACATTTTGGTTAGAGGATGGGGAAGTGCTTTACTAAACAACTTATGAAAAATATTTGCATTATTTAAAATCCATATGCATAGATATAAGATTAAACAAAAGTACAATATTGAAATGTGACACATCATTGGAAGCGTCTAGGAGAAACATATCAGCTTTGCTCAATATTGAAATAAGTTTGTTATGAAATTATGCAAATTTTTGAAGAAGATGTTGAGGTATCCCACTCTTGATGGACAAATTGTTTTTGCTTTAGTTGAAGAATAAATTGAAATGTAATTATTAAATATTTATCATTTCAAAAACTTTCGCCAAGCCATTTTTCCAATTCAATATCTCTGGAATTACCTTCCCTTAATCATCAATTTTACATTGAAATTAAAATTAAATGAATGATAGGTGGCAAATAAAAATTTCAATGCATAAAAAAATTCTTTGTTGTTCTGACTTTTCTGATTTTTCTCAGGGAGAGTGAAAACCTTAAGTAAAATGATTCACAGTAGTTCTGCCATATGATTTACTGCTATTTATACGCATACATGGTGATCTAGATACATACCAGTTACAAACTTAGCAGCCATATACGATAATATAGCTGTATATAGGGCAGTCATCCTAACTGATTTATGTTACAATATGGCACATTCTTTATCGGTTAAATATTATTAGAGGAGAGATAAATGCTTTATGATTTATGATATGGGTATCAAAAAGGGACAAACTATGTGTACCACTTTAGTACCTACAATATAAAAACAAGTGCTTTCTGCTGAATTTCGTAAATTTACCCAGATTCTTCAACAAGCACTTTTTGCCAGTTCAGTAAATACGTCCTCCATCCAATTCCATAAGCTGTCGATCAGCATTCAATTGTAAATGAAACCTTTTTAGCATTATGTTAGGTCCTTGGAAAAGAATATGAAAGAAATGAAGAAATGCTTCTCATCTTATATATATACAGCTCAGCTGCTGTTATACAGTTTTAGAGAAATTAAGTTTTTACTTCTAAATTACCTAACATTGGTTTAAAGGCACCTTTAATGAAAACATATCAAACCATTTATCTCATTAGTTATAAAAGGATCAACAAGGTACTTTATTTCATCAGAGGAAGGTAGTGATTTCTCTTTCATTAAAGGTGCCTGTTTTCAGATTAGAAAATGAAAAAAAAACACATGTGTCTTAAAACAGAATGATTTCTGTACTGGCATATTCTACAGAATGAAAAATTACTATAGATAGTTAATTTGGTTCAAAGAGAGCCGTTATGTCTTTCGTTATTGTCGTTGAAACAAGATCATTACATCACTTTTGAATCTTAATTTAAATTTTAAAAAGGTCTAGATTAAATCTAAAAATAGACATCCATATAGATCATGTGATAATTGAAAACTGTACACATGATTTAACCCTTTACCAAACGCCAAATTTTTCACTGTCCAAAACTAAAAGAGATTACAGACAACATTTCAAAATGTGATGAAATTAATGAACAATCTGCTGATAGGGCAGAAAACATTGTGGGAAAGGAGAAATTACTCGTTCTTTCCTTTTCCCACAATGTTTTGCAGAGTCGTCTGCAACCAACTTGTCAAATGTTGTTATTGTTTGGTAATGGGTTAACAGAATATACCAACTAATCAAGTTTATACTTTTCAATCAAAATAGTTTCAATGCACAAAGAAACCTGAATTTGTGGACCAAATATCTCTTATCTCGAATACGGTAAAAAGATGAATTAATCTTTTCTAATAATGCATATTTTCAATAATTAACTTTTCGACTTGAGGAGAATTGACTGACCCCACCCTGACCAATTTTAAATTTTCATAGTATTAACTTCTCTAAATACCATCGTAATGATACCGTGTGAACATATTCTCTTGACAGTGACCTTTATGGAAGAAAGGATAATAGTGTTAAAAAAAAATCACCTGACGTTGATGAACTCTATAACTTAAGTTCTGACTTTCTATATATATCTTTTGGCCTGTCTGTCAACTATTTTCATGAGAACACAGGCAGTAAAGGTATAAAAGTCGACGCCAGGTGAATTTTTTCCCACTATACCTTAGCACATTGTCATTTTGAAATATCCTTGTGTAAGGCACTTTAGCCCAATCTTGTACTTGTAGATTTACCCATTAAGTCGGAAATTTAGTGAACTGTTGTCGTAATATAACTGAAATAGTTTTAATATGGCATCAAATAGAAACGAACACTCAGTGATGTAGTTGTTAGCATTTGGGACTGGGTTTCCCTGGTTCGTCTTCCACTCATAGCAATTATTTTTCGTTGTGGAGAGTCCTTGACAATGTACTGTTATTTCATGGCCTTGTACTGGTTAGTTATCCAGGTAGAAGGAAAATGTTATTTCTATACTTGATTTCCTATTGTCTGCTCCTTTTTTCAATTTTAGAATTTTTAGAATGAGAAATATAAATATCAATATTATTGAATATTTTACACTCCAATTTGCGTAACTATCTGTTTATATAAAGCATAATGTGGTAATAATGTGGATTAACCCTTTCCCAAACAATAAAGACATTTGATCACTTTGTTTTAGACGACTGACAATAATAACAATAATAATAATTCAACAAGTCGCCAATATACCTTCAAGTGAATTTTTACATGGATTTGAAAGGACTATCTCACAGCTTTGGATTTTTACGTTTCAAAATAACTTATTTTTACTGATAAACCGTTTACCATACACCAGATTTTCGACTGTCCCAAATTAAAAGAGTTTGCAGAGGACATTTCAAAATGTGACGAAATTGGAAAATAATCCTCTGATAGGGCAGAAAACATTGTGGGAAAAGGAAAAATTGCTTGTCACAAGCAATTTCTCCTTTTACCACAATGTTTTCCATAGTGGTCTGCATCAAAGTGGGCAAATGTCGTTATTGTTTGATAATGGGTTAAATGACCTGTTAGATTTCTAAAGTAATATAAGACTAGATCATTGACAGCTTCCCAACCTTGTTTAAAACCATACAGAAAAGGTATAGATGCTTTGTATCATATTGCAAACCATTAAAATGAGTTCATTTAGTAAACAATTCGCTAAACTTAGAATGAAAAGGTGCTGTTTTCAGAAACTATCATCACATGTGTCTTTGGAAATGTTATACCACTCTTGTCACCTGTCATTAGGAAGGCGCACTTTAACCCTTTCGCCGCCAAATAAATACCAAAAAGTTCATCTCAGTGCCAAATGTGTTTAGCCCTTTCTAGGAAAAAAGTAGTACGCTGTACAGTCAAACTTGTGTTAAGAGGTCAGCCTACGGAAAGGAGAAATTGGCTGTTAAAGACAGGTTGGCTGCTTAACACAAATTGATGTACACTATAAATCTAACAATGGGACTTTCTGAAGTGGTTGTCTAAGACAGGTTGGGTGCTTATAAGGTTGGTTGCTTAACTCAAGTCCATGTCGTCTTAAGTCGACTACGCCGGTGAAAGGGGTTAATGAATTCCTGCATTGATTTATAAACAATTTTTCCCAAAGAAGCTCTGAGAGGCGCGAAGGCTCATTATTCACATTTGAAATCACATGACTTCAGCGGGTTCGAAGTAAAAGAATTTATCTGAAAATGGTCTTTGGTTTAATAAACGATTGAAAATATCAAATTTTTGATGTACAGTTTATTACTCTCCAAGAGCACAAATATCAAAGTTAGCCCCCTTAACCCTTTACCAAATGCCAAATTTTCGACTGTCTCAAATTGAAAGAGTTTGCAGACGACATTGCAAAATGTAATGAAATTGAAAAATTATCTGCCAATAGGGCAGAAAACATTATGGGAAAAGGGGGAAAAATTGTTATGAGCAATTTCTCCTTTTCCCACAATGTTTTCCAGAGTTGTCTGCAACAAAGTGGTCAAATGTCGTTATTGTTTGGTAATGGGTTAACCAATGGTCATTGCTACTAATTTTTGGCTTATAATAAAACTCTGCAAAGGCTGATGGTCCCATATTTCCTACATGGCAAACTTGAACTGATCCTAAATAAAAGCAACAGCAGATGACAAAAATAGCATAGTACAAGTACATTTTCTTTAGGATTTTTGGAGATAACCATTGCGTTCAAAAAGATAGATTTGCCATGAGGAGAAATTAACCCTTTTATTGCAGCGTTTTTTCAAGTTTTCTGCACTAAATGAGGTAACATGGAGTAGGCTGTTAACCCTTAGAATGCTGGGTAATTTTCTAAAAAAAACCTTAAAAATCTTCTTAATTTTGATGCTACTCAGAGTAGCAAACAGGTTAGATCACAGGTCAGCCACCAATTTACTTGGCGGCTGGCCTTGATCTAACATGTTTGCATGAGCATGGAGTCGGTTCCAGCACTGTAAGGGTTAAGGTGCAACATTGAGTCATTGTTTCCTAGTTCCGATGAATTGGATATTTTTTGTCCTTTTGTTTATTTACCTTTACTTTTGTTTACTTTCTTGTCTCTTTTGTTACCAACGGTTGGAAAGATGAAAGGTACAGCTGTGATCCATTTTTCAATTTTTTCTTTTCCCACAGTTTTCTGCCCTATCAGAAGATTATTTCCAAATTTTATCACATTTTGAAATGTCGTCTGCAAACTCTTTCAAAAATTGTTGTTTGGGAAAGGGTTATAACAATTAACTTTTTTTTTGTCAATTTGATCATTCATCTTTAAAGATATTGTCTGTTTTGATTTAATCGGAAACCCATGGAGATCGAGCCTTTGAGAAGGCTTCAATTACATACCATTGAGTTTTCTCTGGAGCAATTTGTCATCAATAATTCACAACTATTGATAGCTGAGTGGGAGAAAACATCTCATAACCTTCTGAAATTACTCGGGGGTTCCTTGCAAGACTGTAGTAAGTCTTATACAAATATTGAAGTTGTTACTACAGCATTGCGCAAAACTCTTGACTTACAGTAACCATTTCAATTCTATTGAACACTTCCAGGATTTAACCCTTTCCCAAACGCCAAATTTTCAACTGTCCCAAATTGAACAAGTTTGCAGACGACATTTCAAAATATGATAAAATTGGAAGACAATCTTCTGGTAGGGCAGAAAACATTGTGGGAAAAGGAAAAATTGCTTGTTACGAGCAATTTCTCCTTTTCCCACAATGTTTTCTAAAGTCGTCTGCAACAAAGTTGTCAAATGTCGTTACTGTTTGGTAATGGGTTAATGCAAAACTTAAGAAAGTCAGTCCTTTGCAAATATGTTGTTGTTACTACAACATTGCACAGAACTCTTCACTTACAGTTAAAATTACAATTCTATAGAACATTTCCAGTATATAATGCAAAGCTTCAGTATGTCCTCCGAAAGTGTGAAGCATTCACTATAGTATTGCACTGAACCCTTGACTTACAGTTATTATAACAATTGTATACAGAACTTCCAGGGTTGCAAGTGGTTCAAGGCCATTGCAAGTTCTTCACAAATTATAGTATTGCATTGAAGCTTCGAAAAAGTATGTACAGTAATGTTTTAATACAAGTCTTTAGTAAGTCGTTCTATAAATAAATACTTTACGAGGATTTTAATGTTAAAAAATGTTAAGTTCTTCATTAATGTGAACCACTTAATGTTGATCTATTTTGTTCTTTTTGCATACGCCTTTACGTTTTTTTATAACAAAATTCTACGAACTTTTGAGAACAACCCTCATACTTTTCCTAATGAATGATAATTGTTTCATGCTTTCATTTCGTGATGAGAGATAAATGGCTTTTCACTTAATTGTTAATCTGTGCAAACTGTCGATTTCTAGCATTTCTCCATTTTGGAATTAATTCATAAGGCATGGTTTAATTGTATGATCGTTAGTGGATACAAGAATAGCGTTCATGCTGTACATGATTGTATTCTATGTGTACATAGAGTCAGTGGTCTTCATAACAAGGTATTTTACACACAGTGTTGCTGAAACTTCTACCTAGCAGACTTTTTTTTACTTTCGAATTTGGACAGCAGAATTGAATGGAATATTGAACAGATCGAGTGCAGAAACGAAGGGAGCATTTCATTGGCCGAAGCATTATTAGTGAAATCCTGTTGAAAATGACTTAAATTCTAATTGAATCAAACTAATCTAATAATTTTTACTAATTTTTTCTAAACGGATTATAAAGGTGTTAAATAAAATACAAACATATCTCAGATTACCAAGGATTTAATGGAAACAAATACATACACACATTTTTATAAGATATTAACACTCACTCTCCATACTAAGTAGGCAGAGCTGCTTATTTCTATTTAGTTATCCGCTGAAGAAACTTTATAACTAGAACATGCAATTCTTTTTTGTAGGTGTGAATGAATAGAAGTCATTGCGGAAAAAAAAGGAGGAATTGCTTGTGGCGAGCAATTTCTCCTTTTATCCCCCGCAATGATTATCAAAGCTATTGAAGGAGTACACAACTTCATGTTATTACCAGGGAATTTAGTTCAACCCTGGGGATATTTATAAAGATAGTCATTCAATTTAATTTGGAGGGTGTTTTATTTATGTCTTAGCATTGACTAGCTAGTGACAATATACAACACAACAATAGTTAATACTTTTGTGGACAGTGATGGGATTAATTCATTCTTGTAAAAAGTGATGATATAAAGTTGGTTTTCTTGATTGAATTACCTTTGTGGAGTTCATTAAATGTTATCAGTTGGAACCGAGCAGCACAGAAAGCAAAGAACTTTTCGGTAAAGGAAACAAGGCGAAATAATTTTTTTTTAGTTTCATGTGAAGAGTTCATTAAATGGTATCAGTCGAAACAGAACACATAGCAAGAAAACTTTTTGGTAAAGGAAATAAGATAAAATAGTTTTTTTTTTGTAATGGGCAGCTTTTGTTGAGATGAATGGAAAATATCATTTGGAACAGAAAACAACATAACATTAAAAACTGTAGTTTTTGTGATGAACCTTCTTCAGTTGTGAAATCTAGAAGGTATCAATTTGAACAGAAAGTGAGGAATCTAAGATGAATAGAAAAAATAATTTGGAACAGAAAACAAACAGAACTTTAAAGTGTAGTTTTTGTGATGAACATTCTTATGCTGTGAAGAAAAATTCTTAAGTTTTGAAAACTAGAAGGTATCTAAGGTGAATGGAAAAAATCATTTGGAACAGGAAACAAACAGAACTTTAAAGTGTAGTTTTTGTGATGAACATTCTTGTGTTGTGAAGAAACATTTTTAAGTTGTGAAGACTAGAAGGTATCTAAGGTGAATGGAAAAAATCATTTGGAACAGGAAACAACAGAACTTTAAAGTGTAGTTTTTGTGATGAATATTCTTATGTTGTGATGAACATTCTTAAGTTGTGAAAACTAGAAGGTATCAATTTGAACAGAAAGAGAGGAAACTTACAAAATAAAATTGTTTAGGTGATCCATGTACATATATTGTTAGCCATGGCTAAACCGCTTGAATCACGGTGGAATATGCCCCTTAAACACAGGGATTCTCATACGACGCTGTTTAATGTAAGTAAAAATTAGAGAAATCATATTTCTCAGACAACGAGGTTTAATGTAAGTGAAAATTAGATTAACTCTTTATCAAACAATAACGACGTTTGACCAGTTTGTTGTAGATGACTCCCGTAAACATTGTCGGAAAAGGAGAAATTGCTCTAAACTAGCAATTTCTCCTTTTCTCATAATGTTTTCTGCGCTATCAGAAGATTATTTTTCAATTTTCTCACATTTTGAAATGTTGTCTGCAAACTCTTTCAATTTGATTTCTTTTTATTCCATAAAGAAGTTGTATATTGTATTTGCCACAGGGAGAAAAATCATAATAGACCTTTATTAACACTATATATAGTGTTAATAAAGGTCTATTATGATTTTTCTCCCTGTGGTATTTGCCTAATGCACCTTATGTTGAAATTAGATTAGATTTATTCATTTTACATCGCTTGTGGAGGAAGCTTGAAGCTTACCAAATTCACTCTCAATGACTGTTTCTTGGATACCAAACTAGTATTTGTGCAGATTTGAGGACTAGTCCCGTTAATTTTGACCTTCCTTAACCCATTACCAAACAATAATGACATTTTATCCTATTGTTGCAGACAACTTTTGAAAACATTGTGGAAAAAGAAGGAATTGCTTGAAAGGTTATTGTTTATTGGCTTTATTAAACTCTTCATGGAAATAAAAACAGGCCTCATTCTTATCTTTATATAGGTAACTTGTCTAAAATATTCAATACTTAATGGGTACTCATGTTATATCAATTATTTATGATATGCAAATAAAAAAAACATTGTATGTCAATCTGGTTAAAAAATCAATCTGATAAAGAAGAAAAAATTGATTTTTATCCACCTTTATTAAAAAAAAAGAAAAAAAAATATTTCCTGTTGTCACCATTGTTTGGTATTACATTGGTGCAGCAATTTCAAAATGGTTTTCATGAACAAAAGGTTTAACCAATTACCAAACAATAATGACATTTAACCACTTTGTTGCAGACAACTCTAGAAAACATTGTGGGAAATGAAGAAATTACTCAAAATGAGCAATTTCTCCTTTTCCCACAATGTTTTCTGCCCTATCAGAAGATTACTTTCCCATTTCATCACATTTTGAAATGTCGTCTGCAAACTTTTTCAATTCGGGACAGTCGAAAAGTTTGCGTTTGGTAAAGGGTTAAAGTGATGCCTTTATGCAGTGTATTCATTGCACAGAAATCCTATATAAGGCATGGTAAAGAACAAACCGATATCATTTTGTGGAATGGTTTAAAGACGTTTATAGTCATTATTCAAAATTTCTAAAGGAATACAAATGGATATGTGTAGATTAACTTTCTTCTCAACCCAATCTAAATTAATATTGTACTTAATGCATTGTGTGGAAGAATTAAAAGAAAACACCCTTTAAAAATTGATAGTGAAATTTTTCATCAGAATTTTTTATTGAAGTTTTTAAGTGTCTAAAATGGGAAATTTAAAGTGTTTTTCCATTTATAACTAAAGTGTTTGGAAAAAAATGTGATTTTGTGTAGGCTGTTCAAAGAGAGGCAAATTTAGATTTGATATTGCTTATCAATGCTCTATGGCTTTACTTATTAACTTATAATAATTTATTCGGAGAAGATCTATTTCATTGCAAGCTTTGATTTATTTCACTAATTGAACTTTATTCTAATTAGAAAATAATTGCACACAATGCACACAAATCTTTTTTTTTTTTCGCTGAAATAGATATATACATAAATAAGTGAGAGTTTTTTCACAGGATCACAGACAAATTTAGTCAATAATGTGTAGGAGGGGGAAATGATCAAGTTATGTGACTTTGTATATTTTTATGATAATTGTTAAAAGAGAAAAAAAAAACGTGGGAGTTGGACTTGTTAGACCTTATACTAGATGTAACATTTTCTAAAGAGGGTCATTCAGACGGTTAATTAATTTGATGGTGAATAAAATTTTATGTAAATGGAGACGCCAGTGCAATCCAGGCACAGATTTTTTATTTGAAATAGTGAATTTCTAGTTTATATTCAATTGAAAGGAGATACATTGTTATACTTTGAAAATCAGTGTACCTTTGTAAAACACCTCTTGGAATGTTTCTTTCCTACTAAATGTAATTGTTATTACTGTTAGTATGTTCTAAAATAATTGGTGTAAAGTGTCGTGAACAAAGAAAAGATAAAAATCGATTATGGATAGGTGTTCGTCGTTCAACAACAGTATGCCTACAAGGCGAAGAAACTCATTAACAACATTATTCAATGTAAGTTGAAAAGTTTGCTTTAATTGTTTAATAATTTATTTCATTGTCCTGAATGAAAATAATGGAGAGCAATGCAGTCAAATCTTGAAAGTTTATGTTTACCCATCTATTAAACCTTGCAAAATTCAAATACTTATTCATGAACTCCATGAATGTTCATGAATATCAAAAGGCCCTTCATGAACACAGAAAATTTTCATGAAATTCAAGAAAAAGTTAATGAATGAATATCAAGTACATAGAGAATAGATGGTTGGTGTCGTGAATAGGAAATGTTATCGGGCAAGGCTTAGGAATATTATCCGGTGAGCCGGAGTAGCCCCATATTGAATATGTTTAAAATGGCCAAATTAATTCATGTCTGAAAATGTCAGGCCTCAAGCTTCTACATGTTTATTTTGTCTGCAGAAATTTACCATTAATCATTTGGTACAGGATAAAGGCCTAAGCCTGTGACTCCTATGGCTTGTCTGGATCCACCAGTACTAGGCTAGGGCTCTGAAGTGACTTGCCAAAGGCCACTCCCATGAAAGCAGAAGTGGCTGTGGGGCTCAAACCCAAGAACCCTGTGTTCAAAGTCTACCGCCTTAACCACTGTGCCATGCAGGACAAATTATACATTTTTGTGAAATTTGATATACAAGAAGGGTTGCTTCTTTTTTAGCACACCCATCTGCAATAATCTTATTTGTTTGCAGTTTACAATCGTAGTTTCCAGATGGTTTCATTTTGGTATGCTGTAATAGGTGTGAGGAATGGGATTTTTCATACACATACTCCTTTAAAATCTCAATTTAAGGCACCTGCTGGAGAAAATTACATAAACTATGGTGAAAAAAGGAGAAAATGTTTTGTAAAAATCAGTTTCTTCACTTTATTGCAATGTTTTTATGTGATACCAGAAAGAAAATGCATTATTTTCCATGTTATCTTTTGTCGTCTGCTATGTAAGTTTATGAAATATGATGCATGCTGAAGATTGAATGAACCACACCTTAACACTTTACTTCATATATACTCATTCAGTCTCAGAAGCAGAAGTTAAGGGAAGCAATTATTACGATGGGCATTTCTCCTTTCTTAAACATATTACCACCTAACTCCATACTTAGGCATCTTGTTGCAGACGACTTTCACAAGCAATTTCTCCTTTTGCCACAATGCTTTTTAAATCTATTTACATAACACAACAGCAGAACTGAAAGGTTTTTCACATGTCTACAAAGCTTTTCTAAAGTCGTCTGCTTGAAGTAAAAAATGTCGTCTGCAGGACTGTGTAAAAAGTATAAATGTTGATATTCACTATTTTGAATTGCTGTTTGCTATTGCTTCCAATTTGGATCAGTTATAAATACATGTACATGTATCAGAAGGAGAAAATATGTAAATTCTCCCAAAATGATTTGCTTCAGTACTCCTTTGTTTAGTGAAAAACAATGGATATTAAGCAGGAAGTGACAAGTATAGATGAGCCCATAATGCCTTTATCTTTTCCTTCAGTCTTTTAAAAGGTGGTTGTTGAAAAGTTCAAAGTCAAAGTAAAATGTCCTTGAAACAATATCCATTGTAATAAGTTAAAGAAGTTAATGAGAGTATAATTATTTCAGGAAGCATCAATTTATCTAAGTACCGGTATGTACAGGTTATTTTTGGTATACCGGTATCTCAAAAGTAGACCTAAACACATGTTAATTCACTGTATGCATACAAACTTTAGAAAATTAAAAATCATCGAAATTTGCTCCAAATGACTATTCTTCAGTGCGTATTTTATGACAGAACAGCAATTGTGCAGTTTTATAGAAATCATAAGGGTGACATATTCCAATTTTCCTCGATTTTGTGTAGCCATCTTTACAACCTAGCATATTTAGACATAAAACGACTTTTGTCAAAAATAAAAACAAAAAATTTATTCCATCATTTTACTCTTGAATGAAAAAGATTGGAAATAACTACCTCCATTTGAGATCAACCACCTACAGATCTACTTAGCTATAACATCACAAAGATTGTTTTGTGTTTTGTTTTCCTTCAATTGCTTTGAATTTGAACCTGTCCCTTAACCATTCATCAGGTTAGATTAACTCATTACCAAACAATAACTACATTTAACCAGTCTGTGCAGACAACTTTCGAAAAATCTTGTGGGAAAAGGAGAAATTGCTCTTATCAAGCAATTTCTCCTTTTCCCACAATGTTTTCTGCTCTATCAGAGATTATTTTTCAATTTCATCCCATATTGAAATATTGTCTGCAAACTCTTTCAATTTGGGACAGTTGGAAATTTGGTGTTTGGTTAAGGGTTAAGCAATTGCCAAATATGCCCATCTTCATGTTGTCTTAGACCATAGTCATTTTTTCCTTTTGATGCATATCTCTACTTCCTGATTTGTGACTGATTGTTTGTTATCTATGTATCTGTTTGTGTACACAAAGACCAATACCAATTAAACAAGTTAGCTGAATAGTGTGCATTTACATTGTAGATATAATAGTTTGAGAAATTCGAGAAATTTGTGCTTTTGTCACAATAATTTTTATTTAAAAAGAAAAGGAAGGATTTTTGGTGACCTTTTTAAATTGTTGCATGATAATCTATTCAATCTTAGTTGGAAAAATATTGTTTTGAATTTGGAATTGGGTTAATTTGGCACCAAATATTGTTGTCTTTAGAAACCATTGTAATGAGCAATGCCTCTAACAACCTTGTTTACTATAAACAATGTATGTTTGTTTAACCCATTACCAAACAATAACGAAATTTGACCAGTTTGTTGCAGACGACTCTGGAAGAAATTGTGGGAAAAGGAGAAATTGCTCTTAACAAGCAATTTCTCCTGTTCCCACAATGTTGTCTACTCTATCTTAAGATTACTTTCCCATTTTATCACATTTTGAAATGTCGTCTGAAAACTCTTTCAATTTGGGACAGTCGAAACTTTGGCATTTGGTAAAGGGTTAATCTTTAAGATCGATCAATAACTTGTCACCGCCTTTAACTTGTGGATGTGTGCGTTGTCAAAATTGATAGCAACGTCACTTTACAAACAATAGCAAGAAAAACAAACTTTATATTCCATTGTTATTTTGGAAAATACCATTGTGGCAAAAGGATTAGGTGTTCACCAGTAATAGTTGAATGTGTATGAGGGCCGGATAGCTCAGTCGGCAATCTGAACACATCGGGTTTATCCAATGAAAACACCT
This sequence comes from Cerastoderma edule, assembly GCA_947846245.1. Taxonomy (NCBI): domain Eukaryota; kingdom Metazoa; phylum Mollusca; class Bivalvia; order Cardiida; family Cardiidae; genus Cerastoderma; species Cerastoderma edule. The sequence continues at coordinate 22,290,337 of OX401418.1, read as the reverse complement.
CTGAAATAATAGGGATGACGCCATATTGTTTCCCGCGAGAATCACGTCACTTTACTTTCGTTTTCAAAAATAAATCTTAAATGTGAAATCTAAAAAGTTGTTGAATTTGATTGAAGAAACAACTATACATGTCACAACAACAATTTCGACATTTGGTATGAGTTACTAATAAAAAATGATTAAAAAGGATGTCCAACAGTTCCATACACATTGAACTACTTAACGTGCATGCTTAGAAAATGTGTTAATCGCCGGATGCTGATTTACCCGAAAAATCGTAACCCTACACTTAATAATATAACAGAGGTGTATTTTACAGCTCACAGAAATACCCGAGTAGTTCTGATTGCTCAGTCGGTAGAGGGTTCGTAGGGTTTGCGGAGGTCCCCTGTTCGAGTCCCTGTCTGGCTGCATGTTGTTCTCACCTTGTTTACATTGGCGCCCAATATAGCAATATCTTTTAACGCTTTCCCAAACACCAAATCTTTCGACTGTCCCAAATTGAAAGAGATGACAGACTACTTTTCAAAATGTGATGAAATTGAAAAATAATCTTCTGACAGGGCAGAAGACATAGTTGGAAAAGGAGAAATTGCTCATTAAGAGCAATTTCTCCTTTTCCCACAATGTTTTCCAGAATCGTCTATGACAAACCGGTCAAATGTTGTTTTTGTTTGGTAATTGATTAACAAGTGTTTTATCTTTACAGGTTGAGCATCAGCCATGCATGCTGTTTTACATCAAGGTGGTAAAAGGTTACAATATCACAAAGGGCTGGGCCAAGGATCTATGTAAGTTCTCATTCATTACACAGGCAGGGAATCACAAAATGTCCATTATATTAGAGAATGGACTTTAACAGGTTGGGAAATCATGTGACCAATGTTTACAATCCTATGTCTGAACAAGATGGGTTAACGTCACACTCGGCAGAGAAATCGCTGTTGCAGACCGGATCTTTTGGACATGGACGCCCATCGACTGCGATTTCTATGCCGAGTGTTAGACAATGATGCCCTAATAAAGGATGGGTTATCATATAACTATAGAACAGGGATGTTGATGGTCAACTCATGCAAAGTGGCTATCATTCACAAACTTTGTAAAAAAAAAAGCAAAAATATCTGTGCTCCTCTGACTTCTGGCTATCTTGTTTGTTCACAAAATCATAAACATTGGTGACATGATTCCTTTGCCTGATAAAGTCCATTATCTAATATAATGGCCATAATTTTGATAGGTGTTGAACCCTCTGGTAACAAAAAAACAAAACAAAAATAAAATGAATAAATCAAAGTATTTAAAGCACCATCACTGTAAATGTCATCAGTATCAACTTAATCATTATATAGCAAAACCCTGTACCAAATGCAAAATTTTCGATTGTCCCAAATTGAAAGAGTTTGCAGACGACATTTCAAAATGTGATGAAATTGGAAAATAATCTTCTGATAGGGTAGAAAACATTTGGCGAAAAGGAGAAATGCTCGTAAGCGATTTCTTCCTTTTGCCACAATGTTTTCCAAAGCCGTCTGCAACAAACTGATCAAATGTTTTGATTGGTTGGTAAAGGGTTAATCATCACCACCAACTTAAAAATCATTGCCACTATCATCATCAACACCATCATTTACTAAACTGTCCTAACATAGAATTTAATCAACAGTTTGTTTTGTTTATGGGAAATAGTTCCCTGAGTGAAACATTACTTGCTCATAACAAATGAGTGCGTCACCAGGAGAATAAATTGATTGAAGTATTTATTACATACTTATACTATCAAAATGTCGAAACATACCATTATAGTGTATGTTTTGTAAATGCTCAATCACAATACAATGACCAATTTACTCATACATCAGACATTGGCATTCATGATGGGGAATCAAACCTTCAGGTTCATGAAAGGAATCTTTAATGAGCAACCGGCATTTCCAGGGTACAAAAGAACATGGGATGTTTAGCTTGTTGTAGATTATTCAAAGAACATGCTTGTTGTACAGTCAAACTTGTGTTCAGAGGCCAGCCTACGGAACTGAGAAAATTGGCTTTTGAAGACAGGTTGGCTGCTTAACACAAATCATTGTACACTATAAATCCAACAATGGGACTTTCTGAAATGGTTGTTTAAGGCGGGTTGGCTGCTTAAAAGGATGGTTGTTTAACACAAGTTGGACTGTAGATTGTTTTTTAAAACATGACGGGGAAATCATAAGTACAATTCCTGCTCTTAACTAAATATGTTGTTTCTCCATTCAATATACCTTTATATTTCTACAGTGGATGTACCTGACCCGTATATCACGGTGTCAATAAAGACCTCGCCACACAGCGTGCAAAAGACCACTACCAAAGACAATGAGATCAATCCTGTATGGAATGAAACCTTCACGTTTTTCTTGCACCCTGGCAACGAAAACACATTAGGTAAGTTTGTCTGATTTAGTTTTAACAATGTTTTCAACAAATATCTTTCAGGTACTAGTAACATGTTATGTTGCCTAAAGCCTTATAAGAATGCCAAATCAAATGTAAAATGAAAGTAAAAAGATTCACACACGATTATAATACTTCTTCTTTTTCATTGTGTTCCTTGCAATCTTCGAGCCTTTTATACATTCAGGAAAGTACCTCAAGAAGAAAAAGAGAACTTCTTGAAATAAATGTCTTGGAAATGCAATAAAAAGGATATTCCAACATTTGTTTGTAAAGACTGTGGTGTTAATCAATTCAGTTTTTTATATCTTATGAGATGGTTAATATTACCCACTACTTATCCTTTTGTTATCACCTTTTCTATTAACTTTTGAAAATGCTTTTAAATGAGAACACAAGGGTGCTTGTTTACAGATGACAAAATAGGAAAATGAAATGTTGTTAAAACAATACTGTTTTTGTATTGTTGTATGAAATACAATTAAGTGTACCTGTTGAAAGCATGATAAATTCAGGAAGCTTCACTATGTAGGTACACTCTGTATGCATTAGATCTCAAAAGCATTGTCACGCTATGTAACTGTACAGCTGTTGTGCAATTTTAAAGACATTGAAATTTAACTTTGAAATTTTCTCACATCTGTAAACAAACAACTTTAAAAAAAAGAGGACTGTGTCCATTTTCAGACATTAAAATCTTCAGGTAAAGATGATTTAAACAAATTACTTATTGATGGTTCAATGCAAGACTATAGTAAGTGTTTCACAAACATGAAGCACTAACTATAGTATTACATTGAACCCTAGTAAATATGATGTATAAACGGCAGCGTTAGGTATTTCCATCTCCATTTTTCAGATATTTCATTGATGGATGCCAACTATCTGGTAGACGAACATCTTTCAACGAAGACTATCAACATCTCGGAGCTGCCGGTGTTTGACGAGACAGTTAAACAGAGGATTACTTTTAATGCGGTAAGGTCCTAATCCTATAATTCTTTATTAATAAAGTACTTTGATTTAACCCTTAGCATTTACAGACTAGTAAATCAAAAATCAGATTTCACAACCGCTGCTAATGAGTAACAAAGTTTTGTCACATTGGTACAATAGTTTCTGGAAAAAAACACAACAAAATTAACATTTATTCATTCTTGCTGCTTTTTTCCATTTGCTTAAAATTTGGGCCAGTCATCGATGTATGTATGGGAAGAGGGTATAATTCCTCTTCAGAGGAAGATTAGAGTAATATTGTGACAAAAGGAAAGTGCATTTGACGAAGGATTTTTCTTTACATCAGAATTATTCTTACCAAAAAAAACAGATATTGTAATTTTTTCATACTATTAAATGGCTGTTATTGCTTGACCTGACAAAAATCCCACACAAATGACACCCTTTACCAAACACCATATTTTCAACATTCCCGAATTGAAAGAGTTTGCAGACAACATTTCAAAATGTGATGAATTTGAAAAACAATCTTCTGATAGGGCAGAAAACATGGTGGGAAAAGGAGGAATTGCTCGTAAAGAGCAATTTCTCCTTATCCCCCAATGTTTTCCAGAGTCGTCTGCAACAAAGTGGTCCAATGTGGTTATTGTTTGGTAAAGGGTTGATCACACATACATCTTTAACTAACTTTTACTATGGCTTCCAACTGAAAGCATTTTCTGGACAATTGTGCCTAACGAAGTATGACCCATATATTATTAAATTAGGTTAGGAACATTTTAAGAGAAGAAATATGTACTGAATAAAAATATCTTCTCCTTTTCTTTGAAGAAAGCCTCTCAATTTAGGCAAAAATGTTGAAACTAGGATGAAATAAATTGAGGTCATTTTACCCCCATATCAACTTAAGCAGAAGATTCAAGAAATTATATTTAGAAAAATTATGCTTAAACACAATACCATCTAATTCCATATTTTTGCATCTTGCAGCAGACGACTTTCAAAAAGCATTACATGTGGCGCAAGGATAAATTACTTGTCACAAGCAATTTCTCCTTTAGGCACAATGCTTTTTCAATCTATTCACATATTACAACAGCAGTACTAAAAGATTTTTCACATGTTTTCAAATCTTTTCTAAAGACGTCTGCTTCAAGTGAAAAAATGTCGTCTGGATGTGGTAAAGAGATAAGGTTGTCATCAGTGCTACTGTTTACATTCTAGAATAGTCACAAACGCCCTTATGAAGATATGGATTAAATAAAATGAGTGCATTATATGATATTTTGTTTTCTTTAATTTTGTGCCATCAGAAAAAAGGAAAGGTAAAGTAGAAGAAACTTTGAACAATTCTAGTGAGGAGTGTCTTCATGAAAGTGAAAAGATTTTAGTGCATTAATTCAATATCGTGTACCCTTAATTAACGCTTTTTGTAAAATCTAATTCAACGTTTAAAGAGTATATGTTTACAACCATAAACCACTAACCTGTCCAAAAACCAAATTCATGAGAATAGGTCTATAAGTGTAATGAAACACTGTCTATCAAGAATTGAATCAGTTTTATTCATTAAGTTTTTAATTTCGTTGGTTTCCAAATGCCTTCTTTTGCTCTGGATCATTTTTTACCAAATGCCAAATCTTAGACTGTCCCAAATTGAAAGAGTTTGCAGACAACATTTCAAAATGGGATGAAATTGGGAAGTTATCATCTGATAGAGAAGAAAACGTTGTGGGAAAAGGAGACATTGCTCGTTACGAGCAATATCTCCTTTTCCCACAGTGTTTTTCAGAGCCTTCTGCACAAAGTGGTAAAATGTTGTTATTGGTTGGTAATGAGTTAAAATACTTATGAAGATTGGAGAAATGAAACATTTGTATCTCACCACAGATTAATAGATAATGTTCATATGGAAAATAAGTCAGGGGTTTTGAAATTATATTGTGCAGTACATGTATTATTGAGGAAATGCCAGGAGCGTAACTAGGCATGCTGACCACCGCAATATGAAGGAAAATTTGTTGAAAACAACGTAAATGTAAAATCGCATCGAACCAAAATAGTTATTCTCTCATCCAAAGAAGATTCCAATAAAGCTGATATTTGAAATTCCCAAGAGTACTATGCCATTAATTCAAGCAATCTCTCTCATTTCTGCTAAAAGTTGCTTTTCAGAGCTTTGTTCTTTCTTTGGGGATACTCAAATATTAGAAAGAAAAATAAGGCTTAACTTAGCTCATTGTTTGACATGCTCTCTATAAATTATTCAATTCTGATAATTTTTCTTTATTTTTACAGAGCTCAGAAGTAGACATAGAGATGTGGGCTGAATATGCGTAAGTACATGTATCAATTATGGAAATTATAAATACTATTTGCTTTGACTTATTATATATGTGACCATTTTTATTAACAATATGTTCATGCATTTTATACACAGTCAGTCTTTCTTGACCCCATTACCAAACAATAATGACATTTGACCAGTGTGTTGCAGACAACTAGAAAACATTGTGGGTAAAGGAGAAATTGCTCTTAACGAGAAATTTCTTCTTTTCCCACAATGTTTTCTGCCCCATCAGAAGATTATTTTTCAATTTTGTAAAGTTTTAATTGTGGTCTGCAAACTCTTTCAATTTGGGACTGTTGAAAATTTGGCGTTTGGTAGTTTTAGGATTAATGGACCTTAGTAAAAAAGAGACGGAAAAGTGTGAATATGACAACTAAGGGCTTAATTTATATGGAAGCCATTCATTCTGGAGCTTTCTAGTTTAAACATATTTTATTCAATGAAAAAAACACCATTATATACATTACAAACAATTTTGCGAAATTGATTGGAACGAAAGCTAAGGTCCTCTCCTTAATGGCGACACGCAGGTCGTTTACAATATAATAATGTTAATTATTATTTGCGTATTGATGTAATACAGTAAAGAAATAAAGCAGTATAATGGTAATGATAATCAAAACAACAAATAAACATTTGGAGTGACGAGAAATTGTTGGAGCTTTCTGACTGACTTGTGTCCTGTATCAAGGTAGCCTGGGACTAAATAACTGTTCTCATACTGATTAAGGTAGAAACCCATGTTCCGCCATTTTGAAGTTCATTCTTTCGTCTGATTACTTCGGTCATTCTCGATGTACATCGGTCGGGGCCAGAACTATTTACATTAATCTGGCCCTGATAGGTGTATAGTAAGAGTGACAGAAGGTATCCGACGAAAGAATGAGTTTCTAAATGGCAGACTATGGTTATTCTACCTTTATACTAGAATCTTCATCCTTTTGTCATAATGGTTTTACTATTATCTCATAGAACATGTTGATATGATTGCTGGTATAATGTAGGCTCATCTGTCACATACTTTTGCATTTTCTTTTTCACTCTCAAAAAAGAGCTTTAATGAGAAAATATTTCATTAAACATTTGTATGATCTTGTTATCTACTCGCCACTACTCTTTCCTCATTGAATTATTGATTTGTACTTTTTACTTCAGCTTCAATGTATTACATGCAATTTATCCTTATTTCACAATGGTATCATTCCAATACTCCAAAGAATTTTTCCTCTCTTTTTTTCTTAATGATAATTGTCATCTACTGTTAATTTAAATTGGATCTTTGACAAAACCCTATATGATGGATCTGTGGTGGCTTAATAGTAAGCGTTGGGGACTAGGGACTGGTCAACCCAGATTTGATCCTCGATGGTGATCCTCTATTTCACCATGAAGTGTCCTTTGACAAGACACATTTCATAGCCTAGTACTGGTAAGCCATCCAGGGAACATGTGCCATATTGCTCAACATGATATAGCTCATATGCCATTGAAAATGGCAAAATACCCTCTTTTATACTACAGTTAAAAGGTTTTAATAATGACTTACTGGCCTATTTTGTTTATACAATAATTTTATGAAAACAATAACATTGGGCACTTATAATGATCTAATGACGGTCCTAAATGCATCCATCTATAAATAAACTTACCTTGTTTTTCTACAGTAAAGGTTTTATGATTTCAGCAATGATCCACAGCTTCGCTACAGCCTTACACTGTGTGAGGAAGAGAAGGATTTCATTGAGAAGAGAAAGCAAAAAGTATACGAAGCCATGAAAGAGATTTTGGGAGAGGATGCCCCAACATGTCCAAATGAGGTAATGTTTTATACTTTTTTATTCTTACAAAGATTTTAACCCTTATAGTGCTGGAACCAACTTCATGCTTATGCAAACAGGTTTGATCCAGGCCAGCCGCCAAGCAAATTGTCAGCTGGCCTGTGATCTAATCTGTTTGCCACTTAGACTGAGTGTCTTTGATGTCCTCTTCAAAAGTTAAGGTTTTGGAAAGCAGATGACATAAAAATCTATTTTGAGAAAATTACCCAGCATTCTAAGGGTTAAAAAAGAATCTCTGATGCCAACTTGTTAAGGTTAAGAAAATAAGTTCACTGGAAGCCACCCTGTAACACAGGGGTCCATTGTTATCCTGGGGTCGGTTCGATGAAATATAGTTGCCTTCAATTTGGACCTGTCTCAAATTCTAATCTAAGTGATAGGATTAATGTATTCATTTATACAATTAAACCTTTTTCAGACCCCCGTGATTGGAGTTTTAGGGTCAGGTGGAGGATTCAGAGCAATGACAGCATTCTGCGGGGTAATGAGCGGACTCGTGGACACGAAGATCATGGATATGGTGACCTACAACGTAGGGCTGTCTGGATCTGCTTGGTAAGACCACATGTAAATCAAAACGAAAACTTCTGTTTTGTTGTGCGATAAACTCATCCCACCTTTAACTTTTCTTTAGCTTGACTTTTTCGAAGAATAGGGAGAGCTATACTTCTAACAATGTGCATAAGTTGTTTCACAAAAGTAGGAAAGCAGGCATGTACATAGCAACTAATCTTTTTATCACAAAGGTTTCTTTAAGCTTTAGCAGCTGTCGGGTTAGAATAGAATAGTTTATTTGTAGACAAAGACGCCAACACACTTTTCTCTATACATGGTATACAGGCTTCAATGCCTTCAATAGTGAGACTCTCCTTGCAACCTTTCATTAATCCACATTTGGAACAAGTACTGGTTATGAATCCAGGAAGTAGAATCAATAGTTATAAGTCTAACTTGTTTCATAATCAATTTGAAATAAAAAAGTTTAACCCATTACCAAACAATAACCACATTTGACCAATTAATAACCACATTTGACCAATTTGTTGTAGACGATTAAAAAATCTTTGTGGGAAACGGAAAAATTGCTAGTTCCCTATCTGAACACTGTTTTTCAATTTCATCACAGTTTGAAATGTTGTCTGCAAACACTTTCAAATTTGGGATGGTCGCAAATTTGGTGTTTGGTAGAGGGTTAAACTAATTTCTATTCCACATGACAGGTATCTTTCAACACTGTACTCACATCCTGATTGGCCAGAGAAGTCGCCACGGCAACTTCGCGAAGAGTTACGAAACAACATAGAGTACAGTCCTTTCTGGCTACTCAACCCTGCCAGCATGATGCGATATTTCTCTACGATTTACTCGAAAAGGAAGCAGGGTCAGCCGGTCAGCTTCACTGATTTGTTTGGTCATCTTGTTGGTGAGACGTTGTTAAAAGGGGTAGGTTTATTGTTCTACCGTCATAGAGTGCTAAGTGATAAGTCCCAAACTCAAAAAGACAACAGCAGACAATAGCTGAACAGTCTTTTTTAAAGAGACCTTCTCAAAGATTGAGATTTTAACTTTTTAAAGTAGTTTTGTCTTCTATCGTCTAGGTAACATCATAGATTTCTAAAGTAACATAGAACTAGATTATTGAGAGCTTCCGAACCCTGCTCATAATTGTACAGAAAAGATAAAGAACATTTAAATCGCAGATATTGGAGACCGTTTTAACAGGTTTATTATGTCAACAACAATTAATATAAGGTAGTATTTTTAGATACTGTTGTCACTTGGGTCTTTTGAATTGTTTACAAGGATATATGTGTCGTGTGGGCGACATTGGTGCAGGGGTAGAGCATCGGGCTCTTATACCGAGGGTCCCGGATTCAAATCCCCGTGAAGCGAGGTGAAAATATCCGGGTCTAATCCACAAAACCGGCGCAATTACTGGTTTAGAATCCAGGATGCAGGCATCGAGAATGGCTTTGAACGAGCTTTAAACTTCCTTCATAATCGATGTTAAACAAATACGGTGAATAACAAATACGGTGAATATATTTCAAAACATTACTTAGTACATGTAATTATTCTTATCATTTTATCAAGTGACTTAGTCTCATTCTGTTTTTATTCAATAATTTGTATGCAATATGTTTTATGTTTTAGAGACTGGAATCCAAGTTGACAGACCAACAAGAAAAGTTAAAGGATGGCAACATTCCAATGCCAATGTATTCATGTTTGCATGTCAAAAAGCATGTCTCAGCTATGGTGTTTCATGGTAAGTTACCTATTCTCTTCTATTTGTGTATGTATTTTGCTTAACCCTTAGAATGCTGGGTAATTTCATAAAAATAGATTTTCATATTGTCTTCTTTTCAAAACCTTAAATATCTGCTTAATATTGTTGAGGACAGATACTCAGAGTAGCAAACAGGTTAGATCACAGGCCATCCGCCCATTTACTTGGCTGCTGGCCTGGATCCAACCTGTTTGCATAAGCATGAATTCAGTTCCAGCACTGTAAGGGTTAAATGTGCTTGTTCATTGATGTTAGGAAATACGAAACTGCACATTAGATATACAGTTATATGATATGCATTGAAGTACAGTAATGGGAAGCAAAATTAGATTTTTAAAAAAAAAATCAAATTAAATTCTTTAAAATGAATTTCAAATCAAAGCCTGACATTGCTTCTCAGATGTACCGTCTAATGATATGTACTGTACATTCTTAGATAAATTGATGCTTATTGAATTAATTATGCTCTCAATAGCTACTTTTAGTTGCATATCAAACATATTATATTTTATTAACATTTAATTTTGTCTTTCAACTGTTCTCTTCTGTGAACAAGCAACTTTAATGTAATTTTTTCATTTTTCAATTATATCTTTGAATTGTCCATTGCTACGTGTTTTTAACAGCTTCCTTGATTTTCTAATTGTACAGCTATCTTTATAACACAGAAACCATCTGCTTGTATTTTTTTTTCTTTTATGGTATGTCAACAGTTACTTATCAATGTATAATGATGATTTAAATTTGAACCTGATAGGGTGTCAATTCAGCTTTATTTTTTTAACACTTTGTTTTTATTTCATTTTACCATACAGAATGGATGGAATTTAGTCCCTATGAAATTGGAATGCCAAAATATGGTACCTTCATGAAACCAGAACTATTTGGTAGCAAGTTTTTCATTGGCCATTTGGTGAAGAAATTTGCAGAACCACCTCTCCACTTTTTACAAGGTAAAAGACATTGTATTTTGTTAATATTAGTCGTTTATATATATTGTTCAACAAACTTAACTTGACACAAAATCACTTTTACTAGACCGTTTAGGTGTTTTTGTATCAGCCATTCATTCCGCAGGAACACATATTGTTACAACTGCTATTCAATGAATAAAATCTATTTTTTATCAAACAATGATACCCAAACAAAAAGTCATTACATGCATATGAAAAAGATGCATATTCTTTATGTAAAAGATACATTTTCCTTGTGAAAAAGTTATATTTTCCTTATGAAAAAGTTACATTTTCCTTATGAAAAAGATACATTTCCCTTATGAAAAAAACATTCATTTTCCTTATGAAAATGATTTTCTTTTTTATGATATTGGATAAGAACCATTTGCAAGAAGGTAAATCTCCTTATATGGAGCAATATAAGCCTTTATCACACTCGTTTTTGAAGACCTTTGCAGAAGTTGTGTCAGAGTCAGGTTTAATAGGGAAAAGATGTACTAAGTAAGATCTAATTTTTACAGGTATCTGGGGGAGTGCATTTTGTATCCAGTTTAAACGCCTTCTACAAGATGACAAAAAGACGAACCAGCTTCAAGCGTTAGAACAAGAGAGGGAGGAATTAGGTAATTTTATGTTTATTTAACTCCCAGCAGGAACTAATATTTCAACTGTGTAATATCCTGGTAAATTAGCCAGTAAATACAGAATATTTTATTGTTGATTATACTTTGGCACGACACTAGCTTCTAGCCTAGTATGTTACCCAGTATTAATGTTACCCAGTAATAATTAATAACTGTATTGTTGAATATTGTTTAGTATTGCCTTATTGCCTAATGGAGACTGATGTTTTCATGAGAGGTAGTCTGAAGACTATATACTAATATATTTTCAACATTTGATATCAAAACCCGTCAGAGTGAATATGGATTATTCGCAGTAATCTTGTTTCTGATCCACATTTTTAATTCTCGTCGCCGATTGGCTCTCTCTGGCCCAGAGTAGAAATGCTGACACATTTTTGCACATTGCAGCCAGTTAAAGATTGGATCATCTGAATCACAGTTTTGTTATGCCTTTATGAGCAATGCAGCTTTGGATTCTCGCCCATTAACCATAAGGTCAGAGTTGCAACTTGATGAAAAAAAGGTATTCTTCATTGCAAAAAGTATATAAACCATAAAGGAACAATTATTGATCATGAAAGTTTTCAGAGCAATAGTTTAACAGTGAAGCTTTGGGAATTGAAACATGATAAGAAAAGAGGTATTCCTAATTTTAAAACGTATATTAATCATAAATGAATGAATATTAATTGTTAAATTTTTAGAGCAACAGTTATCAGCAGAGATGACCTTTCAAGACAGCGAGTCAAGCGACACCGAAAGCGAAAGTGAAGGTTACGAAAGTGACAACCTAAACAAAAACAATAACAATAACTCCAAAAATGGCAAACAATATAAAAACATCAAGAAAATAAAAAATGATAAGAAAACAGAGAAAGTGAATAAGGAACGAAGAAGTTCATTAGTATCTTCATGGTTTGGATCGTACCTCGCGAATCACCCGTTGTTGAAGTCGATTGATGGACGAGCAGCGAGCGTGCATAATTTCATGCGAGGCTTATCGCTTTATAAGGCTTACCCGTTTTCACCATTCACATCGATTGATACTACAGACAGGGTTGAGGATAAGCTAGCAGGTAAAGTGATGGATTATTAATTAATCCTTTTTTTTCATGATAGACATCTAAAGAGTATGAAAGTAAAAAACTTCAATGCAGTGTTGGAATTAAAGAATTGTGACGAAAATGAGGAATTGCTTGATCTAATCATTTCTTTCAATTGTCAGAAATCTTTTTTTGAGTTATCTGCAACAATTATGTCAAAACTTGTATATTTATAACTTCTCTTTTTTGGCAATGTTGCTCCACAATTTCAAAACATCTTTTTTTTATTTATTGTTTTTAAAATCATGCAGGTTTTGTCATCGTTTGAAGAAATTCTTAATTTCAAATAGATTAGCGCCCTATGCACATGAAACACTGTGGACCTCAATATTTAAAGCCACCAGCCATGGTTGTTCTAGCGTAACATTGGACACTGTGATGGTGCGGTGACAGTGTATCATGGTGGATGGACAGCTCGTTGGGTGTTTACTGGTAAAATTTTTGACAAGGACACCCTTACCCAGAACCATCGCGATTGGTGTTCTTTGGAAGAAACATGTTGCGTGTAATGTATACTAGTTTACATGACTGTGTTCATGTTTATTGAATATGAAATTAGATGTTTATGAAACAGATTTTTACAACTTTTTAAATTGTTTTAGATGTCACAGTCATTATAAGCAAGATGTTTTAACTTTCAGCTTCCAGTTATTTTAGTAAGAAGCTCTCCAGAGGTACAAGTAAGTATTACTTATGAGTTGAATCATTTTGGAATGTATAACCCACTTTTAACTCTTCATATTGAGGATTCAATGCAAGACTATATAGTAGGTGCTTCACAAACATGAAGCACCTACTATAGTATTGCACTTAACCCTTGATATGTGCATTTGCTGCAAAGTTTTTTTCCCTCAAACCCAAAAAGAAATACTATTCTTTACACTTTGAAATTTTCGTCTGATTTTGCTTTCAATTTGGCCAAGTCACAAATAATAAAATGCCAAAAATGTTGCCATTTGCACTTTTCAAGGCGATAAGTAAAGTTTGTTTGTTTGACATCTTTTCTCAGTTATAATTTTTCATTCAATGGTTTATCTTCAACAGTAAATGTTAGTCATCTTGTGACAATGTGCAGTTGTAAAATGAATAACCTTGTCTATTATCATATATTTACTGATTTGTCCAACAGAAGATGTTATTGGTTTTCAGGGGTTTCATTAATATTTGTATTTGGAGGGTGAATTGCAAAAGTAAGGCAGGTGTATGGGGGACCGCATCAGTAGATCTATCATAAAACTGAGCAAAGTAGCAGGGTTTCTGGTCAAAGGAGCCTGGGGAAATCCCCGGACACCAGCTCATAATGAAACCTCCGGGTTTTATAATGAATGTTGTCAAAGAATGTCATTTATCTTCAAAATAGAAATTTCGAAGCATGGAGTGTTTGTATTTTGAGAAACCAATGTTTATATTTGTTATTCATTTTTTATTCATTATTATCTTTTTTTTATATATATGTTCATTGTTTTCTCTCCAAAGAGGACATTCGGGAGCATAGTGCGTTTGAAAGATCAGTGTTTTTTTTAACTACATGTTTGTTTGTTGTTTTGTATTTGCAGCAGAAGTTAACCCTTAGAATGCTTGGTAATTTTCTAAAAAAAAGATTTTTGTGTCGTCTGCTTTCGAAAACCTTACTTATATGCTTAATTTTTGTTGAGGAAAGATACTCAAAGTAGCAAATTGATAAGATCACAGGCCAGCCGCCAATTTACTTGGAGCCGCCAATTTACTTGGCGGCTGGCCTGGACCGAATCTGTTTGCATAAGCATGAAGTTGCTTCAAGCACTATAAGGGTTAATGCATATGAGGTGTTTTAAAGCAGTGTTTTTATTGATCTATGTTTGTTTATAGAAGACAGTAGTATAGGAGGCCAGGAAGTCATCCTAGAACAACAACTTGCTCAGCCGATGTTTCGACACCCCAGCGAGGCCACGAGTCCACCTGCAGGTAAGGGTGTATCTTAACTTATAACGAGCTGGACTTTTCAAAATGACTTTACTCTTTACAACCTGCAGACGACACTTCTTTACTTGAAGCAGACAAATTTAGAAAAGCTTTGTATACATGTAAGGTAGGGGTATATATAAACATATCATGTGTTCGACTTTTCAAAACAACTCAACTCTTTACCACCTGAAGACGATAATTTTTACTTGAAGCAGACGACTTAAGAAAAGCTTTGTAAACATGTGGAAAACCTTTCAGTTCTGCTTTAGTTATACAAATGTATGTGAATAAATTGAAAAAGCATTATGGCAAAAGGAGAAATTGCTTGTTACAAGCAATTTCTCTTTTGCCAAAACGCTTTTTGAAAGTCATCTGCTGCAAGACGCAAAAATGTAGCGTAATGTGTAAAATACTGTTGAGGACAGGGGTCTAGGGGTAGAGCCTCAGCCTCACGTCACAAGGGTTGTGGGTTCGAATCCTGTGGATAGCTGGATCTGCCTTGCAACCTTTCATTAATCCACTTTCAGTGTGAGCACTGGTTATATATTTAGGAAGCAGAATCAAAAGTGATATATCTAAGTTGTAAGAACTTGTTTCACAATAGATATATAAAATAAATAAGTTTAAACTAAACTGTTGATGTGATGTAAAGCAAAAATAAAATTCTCATGTTCATCGAAGAGAGATAACCACATTTTATCACCCTACATTGTAGGTTCCGACCAATTTGACGGGATATTCGAGATGTATCCCACCTCCATAAAAAAGCTCTTTGTTGTTGACGGTGGGCTGTCTTTCAACTCTCCCTACCCTCTCTTGCTCCGCCCACAAAGGGGCGTCGACCTGATTCTCTCATTTGACTTCAGCGCCAGGATGACGGACACCACTCCTCCATTCCAGGTTAGACATGAGAATGAAAAAACAAAAACCTTGGTATTTGGTGGGAAATTATTGTTATAAAATATGGCCCAGTGGTTAAGGTGGTAGACTAAAAACTCAGGGGTCCAGAGTTCAAGACCAAACAACACCTCTGGCATCATGGGAGTGACCTTTGGCAAGTCACTTCAGAGCCCTAGCCTAGAACTAGTAGCACCAGGAAAGCAGTTGTATAACTGAAAAATTGTTTATACAGCCTTAGACATCATACAAACAATTGTTTATACAGCCTTAAACATCATACAAACAATTGTTTATACAGCCTTAAACATCATACAAACAAACAATAGTTTATACAGCCTTAAACATCATACAAACAATAGTTTATACAGCCTTAAACATCATACAAACAAACAATTGTTTATACAGCCTTAAACATCATACAAACAAACAATTGTTTATACAGCCTTAAACATCATACAAACAAACAATTGTTTATACAGCCTTTAACATCATACAAACAAACAATTGTTTATACAGCCTTAAACATCATACAAACAAACAATTGTTTATACAGCCTTAAACATCATACTAACAAACAATTGTTTATACAGCCTTAAACATCATACAAACAAACAATTGTTTATACAGCCTTAAACATCATACAAACAAACAATTGTTTATACAGCCTTAAACATCATACAAACAGATGGCAAAAGACTACATGGTAGAATGGTTACATCTTCATTATGATGATTGATAGAAACCATCATAATGAAACTATAGTGTGTTTCAGGTCAAGTTACAGCAGTACTGGTTTGGTAACTTATGTCGATCTTGAGGCAATGCCTGTGTTTTCAGTGAATATAATACAGACAAGTTCAGATTGGTAGAGTGTAAGGCCATTCACAAAATCCAATATGCATATTAATGGATTAATAAAATCTGAATGGAAAGGAGAAAATTATTCTTGTTTGGCAAAGTCTACTTTTTGTCACAGGGATTTTTTTAATATTTTACAATGCACATGCATTTAGATAAAGTATACTAGAATGAACAAGTTAAAATGGTTAATGAGTTTAAACTATAATCTTATTTCGTTTACAGGAATTGATGCTGGCAATGAAATGGGCGAGGCTGAACAATGTCCCATTCCCGAACATTGACCCAACGGTTGTGGATCGCGAGGGACTGAAGGAATGTTACGTGTTTGAGAACCCACACGACCCGCGGTGCCCCATTGTGATGCATTTCGTTCTCGTCAACATCACCTTTAGAGAGGAGAAACTCCCAGGTATGGTCACTCAGTCTCTCTATTGCTTTGTTCGGATAAATAGAGAGTAGATGGTTGGTGTCGTGAATGGGAAATGTTATTGGGAGAAGGCGCAGAAATATTATCCAGTGAGCCAAAGATGAATCAGATAATAATCAGAAGCGGAGCTCAATAACCTTTCCTATTCAAAGACAACATCTATCTTATCTATTCCGTTACCTATATAGATTCAAATAAACATACAAAAAATGTAAATAAGACACAGAATAGATGGAACCAAACAGAAAATCAATACTGACATGTGCGCACAGAGATTATTTGATGTAGTGTTTGATATCAAAAATGTTATACGGCACCCAGTTATCAGCACGTAAAAATTATATGAGGTTGAAAACTACAAATGAAATCATGAAATCTAAGATAGGTTAGCTAGAAATAGAAAGAGAAATGCAATTCTATTTTGCATGGCTTGTGAAATAAGTTCTTACAACTTAGATTTATTACTCTCGATTCTGCTTCCTGGATACATAACCAGTACTCAAGCTGAATATGATTAATAAAAAATCACAAGGTGGATACTGCTCATCGCAGGATTCGAACCCACTATGTTCTGAACTTCAACCACTGTTCTCCACCATGTTTTGTTCTGTTGTTATAAAGGTATATAATTTGTTAGTTATAACAAAAGGATTAGCTTGGTCATACTAAATTAATATCTTTTATTTGTGATAACAGGATTTCATTTGTTGCCATTTTCAAACCATCAGCTCTTTTATACTTAAATCGTCATTTTCATCTCTATGACCAGGTATCCGACGCAGAACCAAAGAGGAGAAGGAGTACGCAGACTTTGACATTTTTGACGACCCAAACAAGCCCTATTCCACATTTAACTTTAAATACACAAATCAAGCTTTCGACAGACTTGCTGATCTGACCGAGTTCAACACAAAACTGTGTAAAGATCTGATTCTTGAAAAAATCAAAAAGTGTGTTAAGCGCGTTCAGCAATACAGTGCAATAAAACGACGACCAATCAAATTGAAGGATATTGGAAAGTTACGGCTGGCCTTTAACAAAGAAAGGGAGTTGACGAAGTTTGTTGAATCATTCGACCATGATGACGGAGAAGTTCCAACTGTTTGACACAATGTTGAGGATAAATGGACAGGACCCATTTAACATTGGTGAAAACCCTTTGATAGACCATACTTTTGTGGATTTACTCATATAATGAGGCAAATTTATTCATGAATTTATGCTTGGAGGGAGGAGATTTTACAGATAGAAAGAGGCGGATTTATAGACGAGCCAGATTTTTAAATGAGCCGAGACGAATTTTCTT
The DNA here is from genome assembly GCA_947846245.1 of Cerastoderma edule. Classification (NCBI taxonomy): domain Eukaryota; kingdom Metazoa; phylum Mollusca; class Bivalvia; order Cardiida; family Cardiidae; genus Cerastoderma; species Cerastoderma edule. Next base: position 22,272,343 of record OX401418.1, on the reverse strand, counting down.
TCAAAGTAAATTTGTTGTCCCAAATTCCAACGCACAGGATGTGGTCGATTTCAGGACAGTGGAGTAACTAGACTTTTGGTCAATTGTCGGTGTGAGTGGTGGTGGTATTTGTAATTGAACCCAAATTTAGAGTTTAGTGCAGGACTAAAGTAAGAGCTTCATGTTTGTAAAGAATTAACTTCAGACAAGCATTGAACCCTTAACCCTTTCCCAAACAATAACGACATTTGACCACTTTGTTGCAGACGACTTTAAAAAACATTGTGGGAAAAGGAGAAATTGCTCATAACGAGCAATTTCTCCTTTTCCCACAATGTTTTCTGCCCTATCAGTGGATTATTTTACAATTTTATCACAGTTTGAAATGCCGTGTGCAAACTCTTTCAATTTGGGACTGGCGAAAATTTGGTGTTTGGGAAAGGGTTAATATGCGTCTCACATAATAGGGTGAAATCTTGAGTACTCTACTTAAAGGCGACTTTAGGGGTTTTTTGACTGAAAGGAAAACGTATTGTTATTGGAAGGAATTCAAACCAAATAAAAAGTCATAAGGTTTAATGCAGTACTATAATAAGTCCTTCACATAAATTTGGTGAAGGACTTACTATAGTCTTGCATTGAACGCTGGATGTAAATGTCTATTTAGGGTTCATTGCATTGCTTTAGTAAATGCTTTAGTAAGCGCATCATGTTTGTGAATTATTACTAAGGCTTGCCTTGAACCCCTGAAATGCTTGGGTTTAAAACCTTAGGTATTAAAGAATATATATAATTTATGTTTTAAAACTTTTTAGGCATAATGAGGCAGTGGTGTGGTCGGACCCTATTTAACTTAACTTTTATTTATCCGTATGTGAGTTCAATGTTAATGGATTCTTTTTTACTCATTAATGTCTGTAATGTGAATTGAACCTGTTTTATTCTCTTATTCTGCGAGGCCCTATGGTTAAGATGGCGGACAGAGAACTCGAGGTCCCGGGTTTGAATCCCACCAACACTTCTGGTTTTGTGGGAGTGACCTTTGGCATGTTTCTTCAGAGCCCTAGCCTAGTACTGGTGGATCCAGGAAAGCCGTCACATAACTGATAAAGTGTTGATACAGCATTAAACACCATATAAAAAAATGATAGAAAAATTGGGTTTTATTTTGATGCACAGCTAATCATGGATAGAGGAAAATCCCTTACTTAACTGTCTAAAAGGGTGATTAAAACGGGTAGAACCATCGACATTCCAGGGAGACTTTCATGGAGACTCATGTCTACAGCTAATGATCAATGTTGAAGCAGCAGACAATTATAAAGATATGAAGATATATGTAAATGGTGAACCATTGGCTTTGTAATTTTAGGTTCATCACCATTTTTATCCAAAGGAGAAATTATTTGTGTTGATTGCTCTGACATAGACAAGTTATCTCTCTTTTAAAACAGAATTTCCCATAATTCCATGCAATTATTAGGTTTCCAATTCCTTCATTTGAGGTTTTGGGAATGGTCCAAATTGAAAGCATCAGCAGACGACAATTATGAAGTATGAAAAATTACACTTTTTTTGTAACTTTATGTAGAAACCATTGCGACAATAGGAGAAATTGCTTGTAACAAGCAATTTCTACTTTGGTCACAATGGTTTCAAAATTCTTTTAAAGCAGACATGGAAAAGACTGGTCCAAATTGCAGACAAAAACTCATAAATCTTTAAAAAATGAGGGTTATTTGTAGATCAATGACAGCTTCTCTGTTTGTCATAGCATTTTCTAAAAATCCTGGTAAATGTGTTACAATTATATATGACGCAAGAAGCCAACGCATCATTGTATTAAAGTTATTAGCTCACCTGAGCTCTGCTCAGGGTGAGCTTTTAGGATACTTGAATGTCCATCGTCTGTCGTGCGTGTGTGTGTGCGTGCGTCGTCGACAATTTCAGCGTTTACACTCTTGAAGCCACATTTTTGGCCCATTCTTCCTGATACTTGCTCAGGATGTTTACCTTAATGATATCTCGATCGAGTGTGATCATGGGTGGGGGTGGGGTCAAAAAGTAGGTCACTAGGTCAAATCTTAGTAAAATCTTGTTTACACTCTAGAAGCCATATTTTCTGCCTAATCTTGATCAATCTTGCTCAGGATAATAACCTTGATGATATCTCAATAGAGTTTGATCATGGGTGGTGCGGGGTCAAAAAGTAGGTCACTAGGTCAAATCTTTGAAAAATCTTGTTTACACTCTAGAAGTCACATTTTCTGACCAATCTTGATAAAACTTGCTCAGACTGTTAACCTTGATGGTATCTTGATCGAGTTTGAACATTGGTAGTGTGGGGTCAAAAAGTAGGTCACTAGGTCAAATCTTTGAAAAACCTTGTTTACAGTCTAGAAGCCACATTTTCTGCCCAATCTTGATAGAACTTGCTCAGAATGTTAACCTTGATGATATCTCTATCTCGATAGAGTTTGATCATGGGTGTTGCGGGTTCAAACAGTAGGTCCCTAGGTCAAATCTTTGAAAATTCTTGTTTACACTCTAGAAGTCACATTTTCTGCATCTTGATAAAACTTGCTCAGACTGTTAACCTTGATGGTCTCTTGATTAAGTTAGATCATGGGAAGTGTGGGGTCAAAAAGTAGGTCACTAGGTCAAATCTTAGAAAAATCTTGTTTACACTCTGGGAGCCACATTTAAGGCCCATTCTTTATCAAACTTACTCAGGATGATAACCATGATGATATCTCGATCGAGTGTGATCATGGGTGGGCTGGGGTAAAAAGTAGGTCACTAGGTCAAATCTTGTTCACACTCTAGAAGCCACATTTTCGACCCAATCTTGATCAAACTTGCTTAGAATGATAACCTTGATGATATTTCAATAGAGTTCGATCATGTGTGGTGTGGTGTCAAAAAGTAGGTCACGAGAAATATTACCTTGATGATATCTTGACCGAATTTGATCATGGGTGGGGTAGGGTAAAAAAGTTCACTAGGTCCACTCTTTGAAAATCTTGTTTACACATTAGAAGCCACATGTCAGGATGTTTACCTTGATGATATATTGATCAACTTCGATCATGGTTAGTCGGAGTTAAAAAGTAGGTCAGTTCTGCTTCAAAATGGCATATTATGTTTTCTTGATGATATGTGGGTCGAATTAGATCATAGAAGATGGGATGGGTTTAGAAAAATGGTCACTATGTCACATCATAAATTACTATTGTTTACAATATTATGGTAAAAAATGCGACCCAATCTGTCTGGAACTCGCTTTCTCTTACCTTCAAAGTTTCTTAGAATATTTGCGTAAGTTTGATAAATCTTGTTTACATTCTAAAGGCAACACTGTTTGTACAATGTACATCGAAGAGGTCTACAGCTTAATTTTTAAGACATCCAGAGTGCTGATCAAACTTGCTCAAAATGTTAACCTTGATAATATCTTGATTAACTTTGATCATGGGTGGAATGGAATCAAAAAGTAGTTCACAAAGTCAAATCTTAGAAAACACCCGTTTACACTCTGAAAGCTACATTTTCAGCCCAATTTGATCAAACTTGCTCAAAATGATCAACCTGTTATATCTCAACCAAGTCAGTTTATGAGTAACTTTGGGTCAAAAGTAGATCACTGTCAAATTTAGACAAATCTTGTCCATTACTCATGTGTAACATTGTTATAACCAACACTTTACAAGTTTCAGGTGAGCGATCCAGGACCCTCAGGGTCCTCTTGTTTTTTTTATTATTGCAGCAGATTGCTTAATAACAAACAGCTTTCATTTTGTAACAGTGTTTCTTTAACCTTCTGCTGCATTAGTTTGTTTAAATGTGTATATGTAGTATTTATGTTGTATTTATGAACAGAAGTAAGGTGTTTATTTATTACTCATCATAATCAAATAATATAATTTACAAGCCAATGTATTTTGTATTTAACATAAATAAAATATCCAATAATATACATACCAGTTTGTCCGGCATTTTCTTTTCTTTTTCACCAATAAGATCATACTGTTATGGTGGTTTACCGCCTTTTAATGACCAGCCATCTTTACTTTACATATATTGTGATGAGAGGGCCTCCATGGTCTAGTGGTTAGTGTACAAAACTTGAAATCACATGATCTTTCTCCACATAGGTTCAAATCTCAGCATTTGGATTTTCATGGGAGGTCGCTCAAATCTCAGCATTTGGAATTTCATGGGAGGTAGGTCAAATCACAGCATTTACATTTTCATAGGAGGTAGTTCAAATCCTGGTATTTGGATTTTCATCAGAGGAAGCTCAAATCTCGGCGTTTGGATTTTCATAGGAGGTAGTTCAAATCCCGGCATTTGGATTTTTATAGGAGGTAGTTTGAATCCAAGCATTTGGATTTTCATAGTAGGTAGTTTAAATCCAAGCATTCGGATTTTCAAAGTAGGTAGTTCAAGTTCCATCATTTTATTTTTCATGGGAGGTCGCTCAAATCCAGGCATTTGGATTTCAAAGGACGTTATTCAAATCCAGGCATTAGGATTTTCAGGGGAGGTAGTTCAAATCACAGCATTTTGATTTTCATAGGAGGTAGTTCAAATCCAGGCATTTGGTCATTCATAGAAAGTAGTTCAACTCCAAGCATTTCGTTTTTTATAGTTGGTAGTTCAAATCCTGGCATTTGGATTTTCAGGGGAGTAATTTCAAATCCAAACATTTTGATTTTCATAGGAAGTTGTTCCAATCCCAGCATTTAGGATTTTCATAGGAGGTAGTTCAAATTCGATTATTTGTTTTTTCATAGGAGGTAGTTCAAATTACAGCATTTTTTTTATAGAAAGTAGTTTTAATCCAAGCACTTCGTTTTTCTATAGGAGCTTGTTCAAATCCCAGCATTTTGATTTTCATAGGTAGTTGTTTAAATCACAGCATTTGAATTTTCATAGGAGGTAGTTCAAATATCTTTTTTTTTCTAGGAGGTAGTTCAATTCCTGGTATTTGGATATTCATGGGAGGTGTTTCAAATTCAGGTATTTGGATTTTCGTGGTAGGTAATTCAAATCCCAGCATTATGATTTTCATAGAAGGTAGACCAAATCGCAGCTTTTTTAGGTCACCAGAGCACAAAGTGCTCAATGTGAGCTTTTGTTATCGCCCAATATCCATCGTCCGTCATGCGTCATCAACAATTTCTTTAACCATCTTCTTCTCCTAAACCATTGAGCCAATCTTAACCAAACTTCACAGGAATGTCTGTTGGGTGATGCTCTTCAAAAGCTGTTCAGGGAAATTGATTCCATGCAGATTTTTGGTTGCCGTGGCATGAAAAAGGGGGAATTTCTACAATATTAAAAAAAACTTCTCCCCTTAAACCACTGGTCAGATTTCAAAATAATTTCACAGGAATGTTCTTTGGGCTGTTGAACTTTGAATGTGTTTTTGTTTTTACTATATACATGTATGGTAAAATTTATAACTTAATAGACCTATTTTAAAAAAACATGAATTTTTATATCTAAAAATACATGGCCACCAGGGTGTGTTGAAATTTTTACCTGTTTGCATTTCCACTATATACATGTATGGTAGAATTTTTAACAAAATACATCAATATCAATTTGGATGTCCAAATATGTCAAAATGATAACCACAAAATTGATACAATAGATCATTCTGGACAAAAGTGCAGGCTGATCTTCGTACATACAATCTGTAAAAGTGAAAAATATTCAGTTTCCGCATTTTAAGAATTATGTACCATTTTAATGTCCCACATGAAGAATACAGTGTCCAACTTGTAAAATGGGAATAAAAAAGAGTCAATGCATAGAAGCACAAAAAACTCTGTGTAAAAGTTAAAAGCAATGTTTCTAACTATTCTTCAAATAGGTGGTAATCTCAGGTTAGCGGTTCTAGGGCCATTGAGGCCCTATTGTTATTGTCATAGAATGTAGTTAAAATTCTGGCATTTGGATTTTCATAAGATGTAGTTCAAATTCTGGCATTTGGATTTTTACAGGAGGTAGTTCAAATCCTGGCATTTTGATTATCACAGGAGGTAGTTCAAATTCCATTGTTTGGTTTTTCATAGGAGGCAGTTCAAATCCTAGTATTTGGTTTTCCATTTGAGGTAGTTCAAATTTCAGTATTTGGATTTTCGTGGGAGGATATTCGAATCCCGGCATTTGGATTTTCAAAGGCTGTAGTTCAAACCCCGGCATTTAGATTTTCGTGGGAGGATATTCAAATCCGGGCATTTGGATTTTTAAAGGAGGTAGTTTAAATCCCAGCATTTGGATTTTCATAGGCTGTAAGCTCAAATCAGAGACATAGATAACATGTCTATGTCTCTGTTCAAATTCAGGTATCTGGCTTTACGTTGGAGGAAATTCAATTCCCAGCATTATGGTTTTCATAGGAGGAAGTTCAAATTCCGTCATTTAGTTTTTCATGGGAAGATTTTAATAGGAGGTAGTTCAAATCCTACTATTTGGAAATTCATTGGAGGTAGTTTAAATATCATCATTTTGATTTTCATGGGGGGGGGGGTTAGTTAAAATCGCAGCATTTGGATTTTCATGGGAGGTCGCTTAAATCCTGGCATTTGGATTTTCATAGGAGGTACTTCAAATTACAGAATTTGCATCATGAGGTTTTTCAAAGAAAGTAGTTCAAATACCAGCATTAGGATTTTCATAGGGGGTAGTTCAAGTCCTACTATTTGGAAATTCATTTGAGGTATTTCAAATTCCAGCAGGGGGTAGTTAAAATTCCAGCATTTGGATTTTCATGGGAGGTCTCTCAGATCCTGGCATTTGGATTTTCATAGGAGATCCTTCAAATTACAGCTTTTGCAGCATGAGGTTTTTCAAAGAAAGTAGTTAAAATCCAAGCATTAGTGTTTTTCAAAGGAGGTAGTTCAAATACTGGCATTTGGACTTTCAGGGATGGTAGTTAAAATCTAAGCATTTAGATTTTCAGAGGAAGTAGTTCAAACCCTGGCATTTGGATTTCAATAGGAGGTAGTTCAAATTCCAGCATTTGGATTTTCATAGGGGGTTGTTTAAATCACGGCATTTGATTTTTCATGGGAGGTTGTTTACTTTTGGCATTTTGGTTTTCATAGGAGGTAGTTCATATCACAGCATTTTAATTTTTAAAGAAGATTCAAATCCTGGTATTTCGATTTTTGTAGTTCAAGTAATTGCATTTGGTTTTTCATGGAAGGTAGTTCAAATTCAAGTATTTGGATTTTCATAGGAGGTAGTTCAAATCACGGCATTTGGTTTTTCATGGGAGGATATTATTCTCTTGGCATTTTGGTTTTCATAGGAGGTAATTCATATCACATAGCCCCTCACTGGGTGGGTTCAAATCCTGAGAGGGATATGGATTTTCATGAGAGGCAGTCTCCCGACTGACTTATGGAATGCTGATGGTTCTACCCACCTTGACAAGCCCTTATAGTTGAGTATGGGGTCTTCCTCCATCATTAGGAGTTGGGCATCGCTACATAACTGAAATAATGTTGATGTGATGTAAAACCCATATAAAAAAAGGAGACAATTCAAATCTTGGCATTTAGATTTTTGTAGGAGGTAGTTCAAATCACGGAATTTGTTTTTTTTTATGGAAGGATTTTATAATCCAGGCATTCGGATTTTCTAAGGAGGTAGTTCATATCACAGCATTTTGACTTTCATAGGAGATATTTCAAATTCTTGCATTTGGATTTTCATAGTAGGTAGTTCAAATCCCAGCATTTGGAAATTCATTGGAAGTAGTTAAAATTCCATTATTTTGATTTTCATTGGGGGGGGGAGGGTGTTCAAACCCCGGCATTTGGATTTTCATAGGAGGTAGTTCAAATCACAGCATTTGGATTTCCATAGGAGGTAATTCAAATTCCACTTTTTTTATTTTCATTGTAGGTAATTCAAATCCCAGCATTTGGAATTTTCATAGGAGGTAGTTTAAATTCCATCATTTGGTTTTTCATAGGAGGTAGTTCAAATCATTGCATTTGGATTTTTATGGGAGGAAGTTCAAATTCCACTTTTTGGATTTTCATGGGAGGTAATTCAAATCCCAGCATTTGGAATTTTCAAAGGAGGTAGTTTAAATTACATCATTCGGTTTTTCATAGGATGTAGTTCAAATCATTGCATTTGGATTATCATGGGAGATAGTTCAAACCCCAGTATTTGGATTTTCATGGAAGGAAGTTTTCGGGTTGACTTACAGAATGCTGATGGTTCTTCCTTGATTGACCAGTTCTTATTGAAAATCAAGTTTGATGGTCTTTCATCATCATATTAAGCAGGGTACTGTTTTACTAAACAGTTTACCTTAAGATTTGCGTAAGTCTAAAACAACCATTCCTCATATATCAATAATGGGCGAAGCAATATTGCAAAGTAACACATCATTGGAATCGTCTCTTCGAGACGCTTCCAATGACGTGTCACATTGCAATATTGTACTATCATTGAAGATACAATCCATGTATATCAGTTGTGACTTACGCAAGTATTTTCCTTATGTTGTTTAGTAAAACGGTACCCAGGTCTTTACTACATAATTGAAATAATGTTCCCTTTGTTTTTCTATTTCTTTTTGTATGGTGTTTAACGCTGTATCAACAAATTTTTCTGTTATGTATAATGTTACAGCTATCCTTGATCCACCAGTACGAGGCTAGGGCTCTGAAATGACTTGCCAAAGGTCACTCCATGAAACCACAGTATCAGTATGGCTTGAACCTGGGATACTCATGTTCCAAGTCGCAACCTTAACCATGCAGGACCCTAGGGCTAGGGCTCTGAAATGACTTGCCAAAGGTCACTCCATGAAACCACAGTATCAGTATGGCTTGAACCTGGGATACTCATGTTCCAAGTCGCAACCTTAACCATGCAGGACCCTAGGGCTAGGGCTCTGAAATGACTTGCCAAAGGTCACTCCATGAAACCACAGTATCAGTTGGCTTGAACCTGGGATACTCATGTTCCAAGTCGCAACCTTAACCATGCAGGACCCTAGGGCTAGGGCTCTGAAATGACTTGCCAAAGGTCACTCCATGAAACCACAGTATCAGTATGGCTTGAACCTGGGATACTCATGTTCCAAGTCGCAACCTTAACCATGCAGGACCCTAGGGCTAGGGCTCTGAAATGACTTGCCAAAGGTCACTCCATGAAACCACAGTATCAGTTTGGCTTGAACCTGGGATACTCATGTTCCAAGTCGCAACCTTAACCATGCAGGACCCTAGGGCTAGGGCTCTGAAATGACTTGCCAAAGGTCACTCCATGAAACCACAGTATCAGTATGGCTTGAACCTGGGATACTCATGTTCCAAGTCGCAACCTTAACCATGCAGGGGCCCGTTTTACTAAACAGTTTACGCTTAAGATTTGCGTAAGTCTAAAACAACAAGTCCTTTTATTTCAATATTTGGCAAAGCAATATTGCAAAGTAACACATCATTGGAATCGTCTCTCCGAGACGCTTCCAATGACGTGTCACATTGCAATATTGTACTTTCATTGAAGATATTATCCATGTGAATCAATTATTACTTAGGCAAACATTTTCCGTAAGTTGTTTAGTAAAACGGGCCCCAGGACCCTATGCAGAATCCATACAAAACAATACAATATTGTGAAGGACTAAAACACAATAACCCCCAATAAAAATATCCTTTTCTTTTTGTTTGGAATGAAACAAGTCTATTGGTATGTTTTCTTTTGGTAAGGTCTGGTTAAGTGGTTTAAGTGGGAGGTCTTAGAGCTTTGAAATCAAGGGATCCTGTGCTATCGGTATCTCTTGTTCAGTCATAGTGTCCTTTGGGAAGATACTTCAGTGCCCTAGCCTAGTACTGGTGAAACCAGAGCAAAAGTAACATACATGCAACTGAAAAATGCTAAAATTGTGTTAAACCCAATATAAACAAATAAGGCCATACAGGTTGTGGGTTTGAATCCTGTGTGTAAGAGGATCTACCTTGCAACCTTCCATTAATCCATATTTGGTGCAAGTATTAGTTATGTATCCAGGAAGCAGCATCGAAAGTGATCAATCTATATATTTAGAACTTGTTTAACAAACAAACAAACCGTAAACAAACAAACAAATTCCTTTGCGATATTTTTATTTGTTGATGACAATCTACATTTCCATTTTCCATCACTTCTCTCTGCAGTAAGTCTTTCATCTTGTGAACATGTGTAACCATAGAATATCTCTTTCCGTATTTGCTATGAAATGTTTTCGTCTGTTTTTGACACCAGCTCATGTTTGCCAGCATAATGGCCCTTCTCCTTGTTTATAACTGTGGTAATAAAGGACTGAAGCAGGTATGTGTTGGTGGAATGGATGAAATTAACAAATTCTTCATCTGAAACAAATAAAATAAAATGTGTAAAGCTTTTAACCTTATACCTTATAGTGCTGGAATTGACTTCCTGCTTATGCAAACAGGTTGAATTCAGACCAGCCGCCAAGTATATTGGCCCAGCCGCCAAGTATATTGGCGGTTGGCCTGGGATCTAACCTGTTTGCTACTCTGAGTACTTTTCCTCTTCAAAATCAAGAAGATATTTAAGGTTTTGGAAAGCAGACAACAATTAACGAATATTATAGGTTTTGGACAGCAGAACACAAAAATCTATTTTTTAGGAAATTACCCTGCATTCTAAGGGTTAAGTGTTAAGGGTTTTGTGAAAACAAATAATTCGAAACCAACAGCATACAACTATGATGTATAAGAAAGAAAATTATCCTTTTATCCCTCCCACTGGCAAAGTAGTCAAGTCATCTCATATAATTTGACACCATAGTACAATTGTGTATATAAAGAAATAAACTTTTAAGTCATAATATAACAATATATATTAGGGATGGGAACGAATATTCGAATATTCGAATAGCGGGTCGAATATTCGAATAGCAAAATAGTATTCGAATATTCGATTTTAATGAACCAATATTACTGTATGTTTACCATAAATTTTATTCAAAAATAATGTTGTTTTTATTTTCATTTTCTTCCTCTAATCCGATCCCAAATATCGAAGAACGTGCCTAGCTCCCAGGTGCAGTTACGATGTTTTTACAACGTATGTCACACAGTAAAACACCTGTGACAAATTACCACATCTTTTGACAGTTTGCAAAACGATTAATTCCTAAGTGTGAAAATAGTCGATTTTAAGCCGCTAAATCTAACACCTTAATGATCTGGACTTGCTCCTTATTATCCAAAACAAGTCAATCACGCTAATTGACAATTGTTAGTGTCAACCAATCACGTAACTTGTTTGTCGTGAAATTAAACAATTACTCTTTCAATAACCAATCGTAATCATGATTGCTTATGCACGAAGACCAATCAAATGATGTGTTAGAAAGTATATTTTTCCTCAGAATAATTTGTCAATGTTTCATTCTAATTTCTACATCTATTGGATAAACATCACAATGTCTCCATCGCGTGTCTGGAATTACTTTACTCGTTCTGCCGACAAGTCGAAGGCGACCTGTAACCTGTTTAACCAGGACTTTGTATTCAAGAATACAACATCCAACCTACTGAATCACTTGAATGGCAAGCATCTATCCGTCTGGAAAAGTTGTAAAAACGAAATAATGGTTATTACTGCTTTGATATTGAATGCACGTACATGTATACAGATATCGGCTCCCATCGGCTATACACAAAAGGTTTGAACAGAGGACTAGTGTAGTATTCGGACATGCAGACATTCGGATATCAAAACGAATTCTAAAATCGAATATTCGAATATATTCGAATAGTTCTAGTCGAATATTCGAATAGTGATTTCACTATTCGTTCCCATCCCTAATATATATCATAGCAAACAAGCAAATATCCTTTATACATGTTCTTTGCTACCACATGAAACTGTTAAATTCATATTTAGTTATCATCTACTAACTTGTTTCTTTGGTGTCATTAAAACAAAGACTTACAGTCTCCTTCAGAAACCCCTTTACCTTCTTCATTTTTTAAAACAAACAAACACATTCAACTTCCCTATAGATGACAAAAATTGAATGGGAAAAAGGGCTTATCTTGTTTCAAAGATTTCCTTTGATATAGTTTCTTCGAACTCAATGCAGCTTCATAATGCTTACCATTGAGTATAGCTATAATGGGAATTATTTCCAAAATCGATTCTGATTGGTCAGTATTCCAGTTGTCTGATTGGTTGATATGGGGTGAACCTGATTGGTTGGTATTCATGACATCATACACGGACTGAAGGTAATTCCCCATTTCCATTGGACAACACTCATATGAAACACACACCAGGTGGCAGTGAAAATAGTTTCCATGTTGATGCAAAAATCCAATCTGAAAAAAGATTCATAAATGGATATGTAAACCTAGAGAGTAAACAAGAAGAAAATTGGTTTCAATTGAAAATCCATTGTACATCTATTCAAAATACTTTGCTGTCGACTCAAAAAAGAATATTAGCCTCTTGAAGCCACCATTTTTAGACAATCGGTATATAAATCCCATGTCACAGGGGACTAATTATTCAAAAAACACCAAATTGGTATTTAACATCAATAACATGTTCAAGCACATAATGAATTGACTATTGATTCGTAAAACAAATTCTTGTAAACAAATTAACAAATAAATTTGAACTTGCAATGTTCTGTCTAGCTCATCACCGCAAGGCAAACACTATATAAATATATATATATATATATATATATATATACACACACACACACACACACACACACACCCCACCCCCCCACCCCCACACACACACCCACACACCCACATAAATATATGTGAAATTTCATCAGAATCCCATGAAAGGTAGTCACTATATCAAGATAAAAAAAAAATTGGAGCACAAACAAGACATTAATCCAAATAATGAGCCCTCATGGTCAATAGTTGACTGTATCCCTTTGAAATGAGTTTACATTGTTAAAACATTGGTAGAGAATGTAGACCAGTCCAGCTGATAGTCAATAGTTGACTGTTTCCCTATGTGATTAGTTTACCTTATTAAAACATTGGTAGAGAATGTAGACCAGTCCACTAATACTCAATAGTTGACTGTATACCTATGAGATTGTTTTACCTTGTTAAAACATTGGTAGAGAATGTAGACCAGTCCTTTGATAGTCACTAGTTGACTGTTTCCCTATGAGATAAGGTTACATTGTTAAAACATTGGTAGAGAATGTAGACCAGTCCTTTGATAGTCAATAGTTGACTTAGTCCCTTTGTGATTAGTTTACCTTGTTAAAATATTGGTAAAGAATGTAGGCCAGTCCACTAATAGTCAATAGTTGACTGTATACCTATGAGATAAGTTAACCTTGTTAAACATTGGTAAAAATGTAGACCAGTCCCTTGATAGTCAATAGTTGACTGTATCCCTATGCGATTAGTTTACCTTGCTAAAACATTGGTAGAGAATGTAGACCAGTCCACTGATAGGCAATAGGAGATTGTATCCCTATGAAATTATTTAACCTTGTTAAAACATTGGTAGAGAATTAAGCCCAGTCCTACTGATAGACAATATTTGACTGCATCCCTTTGAGATTGGTTAACCATGTTAAAACTTGTCAAGAGAAAGTAGACAAGTCCAACTGATAGTCAAAAGTTGACTGTGTCCTTATAAGATTGATTTACCTTGTTAAAACATTGGTATTGAATGCAGACCCGTTCCACTGATAGTCATAGGTGACTGTATCCCTATGAAATTAGTTAACCTTGCTAAAACATTGGTAGAATATGCAGACCAGTCCTCAGATAGTGAATATATGACTGTCACCCTTTGAGATTAGTATACCTTGTTAAAACATTGGTAGGGAATGTAGACCAGTCCACTGAAAGGCAATAGGTGACTGTATCCCTATGAAATTAGTTAACCATGTTAAAACATTGATAGAGAATGTAGATCAGTCCTACTGATAGACAATATTTAACTGTATCCCATTTGAGATTGGTTTACCTTGCAAAAACATTGGTAGAATATGCAAACCAGTCCTCAGATAGTGAATAGTTGACTGTATCCCTTTGAGATTAGTTTACCTTGTTAAAACATTGGTAGCAAATGTAGACCAGTCCACTGTTAGTAAAAAGTTGACTGTATCCCTATGAAATTAGTTAACCTTGTTAAGACATTGGGAATGAAGACCAGTCCCACTGATAGTCAATAGTTGACTGTTTCCCTATGTGATTAGTTTACCTTATTAAAACATTGGTAGAGAATGTAGACCAGTCCACTAATACTCAATAGTTGACTGTATACCTATGAGATTGTTTTACCTTGTTAAAACATTGGTAGAGAATGTAGACCAGTCCTTTGATAGTCACTAGTTGACTGTTTCCCTATGAGATAAGGTTACATTGTTAAAACATTGGTAGAGAATGTAGACCAGTCCTTTGATAGTCAATAGTTGACTTAGTCCCTTTGTGATTAGTTTACCTTGTTAAAATATTGGTAAAGAATGTAGGCCAGTCCACTAATAGTCAATAGTTGACTGTATACCTATGAGATAAGTTAACCTTGTTAAACATTGGTAAAAATGTAGACCAGTCCCTTGATAGTCAATAGTTGACTGTATCCCTATGCGATTAGTTTACCTTGTTAAACATTGGTAGAGAATGTAGACCAGTCCACTGATAGGCAATAGGAGATTGTATCCCTATGAAATTATTTAACCTTGTTAAAACATTGGTAGAGAATTAAGCCCAGTCCTACTGATAGACAATATTTGACTGCATCCCTTTGAGATTGGTTAACCATGTTAAAACTTGTCAAGAGAAAGTAGACAAGTCCAACTGATAGTCAAAAGTTGACTGTGTCCTTATAAGATTGATTTACCTTGTTAAAACATTGGTATTGAATGCAGACCCGTTCCACTGATAGTCATAGGTGACTGTATCCCTATGAAATTAGTTAACCTTGCTAAAACATTGGTAGAATATGCAGACCAGTCCTCAGATAGTGAATATATGACTGTCACCCTTTGAGATTAGTATACCTTGTTAAAACATTGGTAGGGAATGTAGACCAGTCCACTGAAAGGCAATAGGTGACTGTATCCCTATGAAATTAGTTAACCATGTTAAAACATTGATAGAGAATGTAGATCAGTCCTACTGATAGACAATATTTAACTGTATCCCATTTGAGATTGGTTTACCTTGCAAAAACATTGGTAGAATATGCAAACCAGTCCTCAGATAGTGAATAGTTGACTGTATCCCTTTGAGATTAGTTTACCTTGTTAAAACATTGGTAGCAAATGTAGACCAGTCCACTGTTAGTAAAAAGTTGACTGTATCCCTATGAAATTAGTTAACCTTGTTAAGACATTGGGAATGAAGACCAGTCCAACTGATAGTCAATAGTTGATTATGTCCCTATGAGATTAGTTTACATTGTTAAAACATTGGTAGAGAATGTAGACCAGTCCAGCTTATAGTCAAAAGTAGACTGTATCCCTATGAGATGAGCTTACCTTGTTTAAACATGGGTAGAGAATGTAGACCAGTCTACTAATACTCAATAGTTGACTTGTTCCCTATGAGATTAGTTTACATCGTAAAACATTGGTAGCAAATGTAGACCAGTCCACTAATACTCAAAAGTTGACTGTTTCCCTATGAGATTAGTTTACATTGTTAAAACATTGGTAGAGAATGGAGACCAGTCCAGCTGATAGTCAATAGTTGACTGTATCCCTATGGGATAAGTTTACATTGTTAAAACATTAGTAGAGAATGTAGACCAGTCCAGCTGATAGTCAAAAGTTGACTGTGTCCCTAATAGATTAGTTTACCTTGTTAAAACTTGGGTAGAGAATGCAGACCAATCCCACTGATAGTCAATAGTTGACTGTGTCCCTATGAGATAAGGTTCCATTGTTAAAACATTAGTAGAGAATGTAGACCAGTCCACTGATAGTCAATAGTTGACTGTATCCTTTTGAGATTAGTTTACCTTGTTAAAACATGGGTAGAGAATGTAGACCAGTCCCACTGATAGTCAATAGTTCACTGTATCCTTTTGAGATTAGTTTACCTTGTTGAAACATTGGTAGAGAATGTAGACCAGTCCACTAATACTCAATAGTTGACTGTATCCCTATGAGATAAGGTTACATTGTTAAAACATGGGTAGAGAATGTAGACCAGTCCACCGATAGTCAATAGTTGACTGTATCCTTTTGAGATTAGTTTACCTTGTTAAAACATTGGTAGAGAATGTAGACCAGTCCCACTGTTATCCTAGTCAGACAGGATCCCATCTCTATGACAACCAGATCACCCTGAGCACAAGTCTACAGAGAAAAGAACACACAGACACATAAGTTATTGGTTGGCTTCAAGACACAAATGCAAAATTAACACAAATTACCCCTTTTGTTACTTATTTGCAAGGTTGGATATAGAGAATAGATAGTTGGTGAATCAGAAATGTTATCATGAATTGGATATGTTAACGGGCAAGGCGTAGGAATATCATCCGGTGAGCTGAAGGCAAATCTGATAATAATCCGAAGCCGAGCACGATAACTTTTTCTATCTAAAGACACCAACCATATATTCTGTTTATCATGTTACCTATATGGATTCAAATAAACTAACTTAAAATGAAATCAAAACATGAAAAGAAAAAAAAAGTGAAATAAAACAGAAAATCAATACTGACAGGTGCTCGAAACAATTGCATGATCTAATGATGGATATAAAAAATGTTATTCATCACCCTGTTGTTGGTATGTTAATTGCCATGGTGACATTAATTGAACAGTAGCATTAGGAGATGCTGAAGCATGGATTAAATGTAAGGTCAAAAAGTCGACTCTGCTGCTCACGGAATTCAAACCCACAATCCTCTTATATGGCAAAGTTGACCCTCTAACCCTTGACCACAGTCATTCATGTGATATTGGGTAAAAACCACCATGCTTAAAGTACCAAATTTCTCATAAAGAATGTATAAGTTACATCAAGTATTATGGTAATACCAAGTACCTGTACAATTTGGATAACTGCCTCGAGCAGTTTTATCTGGTCGCACAGTTCAAATCCTTTTCCAACCGTTGGGGAGATTGCAGTATACGGATGGACCTTAGACTTCAAACCAGCATCTGAAAACACCTGAAATATGAATATGTATAACATTATTTGTTTGTTCTATTTGGGTTTTACCATGAATCAACAATATCTTAACCATAATGCGAAGACGGGCTTCAAAGTCAATATTGGAAATTTTAAAGCTAAATTGCATATAAGGTATTGGTCAAGGGACCAGAGTAGCCTTGGAATTGTAAATTCGACATGTTAGGTTTTTGTCTAATGCTGTTTTCAACAATTCTTCAATCAGTTATGATTTCTTGATCCAAACAAGTACTTCTAACATTGGCTTACATTGACCCTGCTTTCCTAGTCAGGAGCCCCACAGACACTAGCTTACATGAAAGAAACTCAACATTGATTTCTTAAGGTCAAAAAAGGGGCATAGTTTTGCCAATAGGCCATTTAGAGATGTGGGACTTTTCATCATAAAGACATTGACAGAAGATTGAGTGTGAAAGCTCTCCTAATGCATCATAAGTCAATCATAAA
The DNA here is from genome assembly GCA_947846245.1 of Cerastoderma edule. NCBI lineage: Eukaryota > Metazoa > Mollusca > Bivalvia > Cardiida > Cardiidae > Cerastoderma > Cerastoderma edule. The sequence goes on along the minus strand of OX401418.1, from coordinate 22,254,728 downwards.
ATGGTAACTCAATCCTGAAGTTGTTAAACCCTTTACCAAACATCAAATTTTCAACTGTCCCAAATTGAAAGCGTTTGCAGACGAGATTTCAAAATTTCATGAAATTGAATTATAATCTTCTGATAGGGCAGAAAACATTTTGGGAAAAGGAAAAATTGCTCGTTTAGAGCAGTTTCCTCTTTTCCCACATTGTTTTTCAGAATCATCTGCAACAAATTAGTAAAATGTCGTTATTGTTTGATATTGGGTTAAAGATAAATTACCAATTACTCCTTGATAAATGGCATTGTTTATCACTTTCATAGGCATCATCATTCATTTCTTCTCCTAGTCATACATAAAATACAGTCAAACTTGTGTTAAGAGGCCAGCCTATGGGACAGAGTAAATTGGCTGTTTAAGACAGGTTGGCTGCTTAACACAAGTTGATATGCACTATAAATCTAACAATGGGACTTTCTGTAGTGGTTGTTTAAGACAGGTTGGCTGCTTAAAAGGGTGGTTGCTTAACACAAGTTAGACTGTACTTACGCAATCCTCAAGTTGTTTAAAGATTAATGACTGATCACTCCCCGATATATTGTATTGCTTATCATTTACATTGGTCAAATCATTTATTTCTGTAGGTAAATCAAGGACATTATCTTGTTTTACTGACTGTACACTTTGATGACTATCACATTTTTCTGTCTGCTTATTGGAATGGCTATCACTAATTCCTGATTCCATGCAGGGGTTACTATCTGTATATTCTGTTTGTACACTAAGTCTACTATCACTTATTTCTCTATGTACACTTGAATAGCTATCACTAATTCCTGATTTCACACTGGAGTGGCTATCACTAATTTCTGATACCTCACTGGGGTAACTATCACTTATTCCTATGTGTACACTGTGACTGCTTTCACCCTTTATGGAACTCTGATTGAAGTGATCATCACAGTCAGTGGATGTTTCATCAAAGCATGACTTTATGGCCTTTTTGAGATTTTCTAGGGACTGTGTTACAGCAACTTGATCTCTGTCTGGTGTGTCAGATAACCACTGAAATAGTGAGAGTGTTCGTTTCATGCATTCTATTCATTTCAACTTATCTATTTTATATTGATTGTGACAGAAGCTTGAAACTTAGTGAATTCACTTTCAATGACAGCTTCCTGGATACTGAACAAGTACTCGAGCCGATTTAAGGGCTAGTCCCGGCAATTTTCACGTTGCCTAAGGGGGATAGAAATAAGAGGCCAAAGCTCTATCTCTACACCAGTGTAGCCCACTTATGTGTCATAATGTCACATCAACAGTGTTTGATGCATTTTAACATCACATCAACATTATCTAAGATATATTACCATGCCTGACCTATAATCTTTATTTTTCCTCTAACCCTATGTTGTGTGTACTTTGTATGGTGCCTAACACTGTGTCAACAATCTTTCACTTATGTTACTGCTTTCCTGAATCCACTGGTATTAGGCTTGGGCTCTGAAGTGACTTGCCATAGGACACTCCCATGGTACCAGAAGTGTTGGTGGGGCTGTAAATCGAGACCACCAAGTTCTTAGCTATTGTGTGAACTCATTACAATCACATGATTAAGATGTATCTAATGAGTACCCACAACACAGGGCTTATCAATCCATCTTCAAAACATCCTTAAGAAAAAAGGAAATGCCAGCTCATATTGAAATCTGGGTAGTGTTATCTAAACAATACTTAGTTTAAAACAGCATTCCCTCTTACTTTAATAATCATAAAAACAACATTGTGAAGTAATTGAAATTGCATTTTGAAGACCCTTCCAATAACATATCATGTTACAATATTGTACTTTTCAGATAACTACCCTAACTTGAGCACAATACATACCTGTACATTTTGGATAACTTCCCTAACTTGAGCAATGAGTCTACCATGACAAAACTGCGAGTTTTGAATCTCTGTGATCGTCTGTCCAACAAGTGGTTCTAAATAACCAATAGAAATATCTTTGAGGCAGGCCTTACTGTTCTGCAAGAAACAAAAATAAGTTCATTTACAATCTGTTGACCCATACCGATTCAGCCTCACTATCAAGATCTTCAATAAGACATAAGGGTTTGTTCATTTCTTTGTCTGAGTTTCACACCAAGTCACAGTATTTCAGTCAGTGGCATAGGTGAGACTATTTGAAGATTACCCACGCGAATAAGGGGTTCCCGACATACTGCCTGGAATTATGTTTTACATAGGTGTTTCTTTGTGCTGTTTTGTAACAATTATATGAAATATAAAGCTATAAAACACATTGCTTTTACAATGTACATGTATATGATAATATTTCAAGGATCACACTATTAACCATCAGGTTAGACCTATTCCATGACAAACAAAGTGTGACAAGTTATAAGACCCAAAAAATCAACATACATATCAAGGCTTTCACGGTAAAATTGTTTAAAAGATTAATGTATACATCCCATTTTAACACATTTGAATCAGACACTTTTTAAAATATGAAAACAAATGTTGAAATCATGAGCTATTCTCCATTTGACATAATAAATACTATCTTTTTCAATGTGAAATTGAAAACTCCAATCCCTTATGATTTTCATCCAATGAAACTTTCAGTGTGAGTACCTTATATAATTCAACAAAAACAAAATGCCATTCATTTAAGAATTACAAAATACATTAATTAACAAGCTAAATCTAATTCTTGGTTAACCCTTTACCAAACCCAAAATTTTCGACTGTCCCAAATAGAAAGAGTTTGCAGACCACATATCAAAATGTGATGAAATTGAAAAATAAACTACCGATAAGGCAGAAAACATTGTGGGAAAAGGAGGAATTGCTCGTAAAGAGCAATTTCTCCTTTTCCCAGAATGTTTTCCAAAGTCGTATGCAACAAACTGGTTAAATGTCGTTATTGTTTGGTAATGGCTTGATGAATGATGAGTATTCCCCAGAAAAATGGATTTATGTCTACACAGATGGCTCAGCAACTGATGCTGTCAAAGACGGTGGAGCTGGTGTTCTCATTCAATGCCCAGATGGATGTACCGAAACGGCCAGTGTATCAACAGTTCATTGCAGCAATTACAGAGCAGAGTCTGAAGCAATGTTGACAGCCATTTCGAAAGTTGAAAACATGGTAGATGAAAACTCTTGTGTCGTCTTTCTCACAGACTCTCTGTCAGTTATCCAGGCCCTGACAAACAGAAAGCTACCCCAGCTAGCCAGAGCACTTCACCAACTCAACACTGCCCGCAGAGTAGCCATTATCAAAGCTCATGCGTCGTCTTTCTCACAGACTCTCAGTCAGTTATCCAGGCCCTGACAAACAGAAAGCTACCCCAGCTAGCCAGAGCACTTCACCGACTCAACACTGCCTGCAGAGTTGCGATCCAGTGGATTCCTGCACATTGTGGAATTCCTGGTAACGAAAAGGCAGACAAGTTGGCAAAACAAGGAGCAAAGTCTGAACAAATCAACACCAGTGTAAGCTACTCTGAGAAAGTAGCCATTATCAAAGCTCTGATGAAGCCCAAACGTAGAGGACCTGAAGATGACCGCCAAATTCATCGAGGAGACTGGCTTGACTGTGCAGAGCAACGAAAGGAAGAATAAGAAGTTTGGTAATGGCTTAAGTAATGTTACCATTATCCAGTTTGAGAATCCATCTGCTTGCTCTACCTCCTCTTCATACGTCTCAAAGACCTTCACCTTCTGTTTCCATGGTAATGTCTGAATCTGCTGCCGTTCCAATAAACTTCCCTGCAATCTGCCGTCAAGTTTGACTTGTTTTGCGTATTTCACATCCCAAGATTCGTCTGGGCTGTTTGCTTTCTGAATTCTGTATCTTACCTAAGGAGAGTGAACAAAAATCCAATACAAAAAAAATATCTTCGAAAATAGATTGTACTAGTACAAGTAAGTTTACTTCATTCAAACAGTATTAGCACTAGACGATTTTACCACGAAACAAGAAATTGTTTTTATCACAAGAGGGCCATGTAGGCTCGGGCTCTGAAGTGACTAGCCAAAGAAACCAGAAGTACTGTTGGGATTCGAACCCTGGATCCCCGAGTTCTAAGTCTGCCACCTTAAAAGCATACTAGCGCTCAGAAAAACTTAAAAACTTAGTAATATGTGTTATAAGCTATGATAAAATATGTTGAAACATATTGAAAAATCACAGGATCATGATGTCAATATAACGCCTGCACTACATATTATCTGTTTTTCAAAGTGCTATTTTCATAAACTTGGTGCCCACCAATTTAGCTTCATTGTTTTCAATCGAGTAACATCTAAGATAGCAAGGAACACTTGGATTAATGAGTGGCATTCACCTGGTACAAAAAATCAGGCGAAACACATAAAAATACTGTCATTTATCCAATATTAACAACATGAACATTCAAAATAGAGAATTTCTTGGGTTTTATTTGTTTCCTACATTTCTCCGCTGACCTTGTTTTATCGCTAATTGTAAACAAACCTTACAGTAATCACTCTTTTAAAAGCATCATTTGAACATGTTACAGACACAATACCCATGTAAAATGAAATTTAAACTACTTTTAAGTTAATTTTCAATTATTCTAGAATTTTTGCAATTTTAGTTTAAATGAGCGCAAGTATGGCTTTAGTCACTGGGCCAAGCAGGACCCTTGCTGGTATGTACATGAAGTGTTGATTAATGAAAGGCAAAAGAAACATATATACTTAGAAAAACAAAATTTGCATGGTGTTTAACACTGTATAAACAATTTTTCTGTTATGTATTGGCTTTCCTAGATCAACCAGTACTAGGCTAGGGCTCTGAGATGACTTTCAAGGACAATTGGAAGGAGATAGCATTTTAGAAACTTACTTTGGAATCTTTTGGCAACAATCTCCTCTCACACACCAGGAATTTCACATGATACCGTTTTAAAAAACTCTTCACACAGAAGTCTCGTTCCAAATTCAACCTTGACCTTTCCTCATCCTGAAGGTCAGTGAAGAGATCAAGGTTACGCAGTATTGCTGACCTCTGGTGTTCCTGAAATAACTTCACACATTTGGTGTGCTGTTTGAAAAAACTCTCAGGGATTTCAAACTTTTTAAAAATAGGGCTTGCTGGCTTTTCATTACCTGAAATACAATTATTCAACCAGTTATCACATGTGTTGTCAATGTGTTGCGAATTTGATTTATATAGGTTTTTACATTGCATCAACATTATTTCAATTAAATTTTGATGCTCCACTTTTAATGATGGAGGGAGACCCCATACTCAACTGCCCATAAGGGCTTGTCAAGCCAGGTAGAGCCATCATTATTCGGTAATTTAGTTGGGAGACTACCGCTTATCAAAGTCCAAATGCTGCTACTGGGATTTAAACCCATGTGGGGAAGGGGCCATGTGATTTCAAGTTCTGTACCCTAACCGCTAGGGCACGGAGGTTGTCAAAATCAGAGGCAACAGCAGAAGACAATAGCACAGCAAGAGAAATTTGTGAAAAAGGAGAAACTGCTTGCAAGAAGACAATCATCCTCGTCTCACAATGGTGTCTTTATTTACATATTTGTTGAAGGCCCGTTAAAACCAAACGAGTATATCTTGGTTAGAGTTCTGTGTTGCCAAGTTGTGTAAGTTATAGACTTATTGTTTGGGCTACCTAGGTGCGAACCTTATTGAGAATGTATTTTTCTGTAGGAGAGCCCTAGCCTAGTAATGGTGAACCATGGAAATACCATAATATGTGTTAAAAATTATTAACAAGGTGTTAAACCTTTTAAAGAAAAATATTAAAATTATTTAAAGCAAAAAGGGATTGTCATGCTACCGTTCTTTTCGCTATACTGCCAAAAAGTTAATTTGAAAGAATCATCTCCCTAATATAACTCTAGGGCTCACATGTACCATTGGGATCTGATATCTAATCGTCTGTACAAATCAAGAACTATTTATCTCTTCATCACAGCTTTTTCTTTAATTCCAAGTTGAATATGGGTTAAAACCTGGTGACAGTGATGGTGATATCTGAATTTGGCCTTCTTGTCTGTAAGTGACAAAACCAACATGAGTCCATGTAATGGATATAACATTAATTTCAGTAAAATTCACTTGTCCATGAAGGCTTTTGGACAAGCTGGGCAATACAGACAATTGACCTTGCCGCCCCTGAAAGGATATAAATGTTAATCTTTATGTTGCATTTCAGACTTCACCAATTCCAGAATATGTAAAAACAAAAAAAACACTTGATAAATTAAAATGATTAAATTGATACGGAAGGGTCCTAAAACAGTGAATGTTAACTCACTAAAATATACAGGGGTAAGGCTATCCAGGAAAGTCTGGTAAAGTTGTCTCCCTTTGTAGTTCAAACATACAACATACACCTCAGAGTTTCCCCCCTTGCTGCAACATGGCTTGAACACATTTACCTACAATGACACACACAGAAATGACATGTAAAGTTTTAAGTGTAACTTATTCTTTGAACACTTATTATGAACACTCTTCCCAGGTGGTAGATTTGGCAGTTGACTATCACAATTAAGAAACGATAATAACTTCTGTTTGCATCAGCATACTTCATTTTTCCCACAGTAATTTCAAAAGCCATGTGCAGTATGAGCAGTCATTTGACTAATGTGAGAATAAACGCCTTATGGTGGTGGTGACACGGAATCAGCAGAAATGAACAGAGAACTCAATTCTTTATAAGGCATCTGTTAACCCTTTACCAAACCCAAAATTCTCCACTGTCCCAAATTTAAAGAGTTTGCAGACGACATTTCAAAATGTGATAAAGTTGAAAAACATTCTTCTGATAGGGGAGAAAACATTGTGGGAAAAGGAGAAATTGCTTGTTCTTTTCCCACAATGTTTTCCAGAGTCATCTGCAACAAACTGATTCAATGTCGTTATTGTTTGATAATAGGTTATGAAGGCTATATCAGTTGTGTTTAACCGTTTCCACAGAATTTCTTTGATTGAACAAACTTCAAAGCAACATTTGACATGAATTCTAAAGAATAAAAAACTGTATTTTCTAGGTGAAATTGGACAGAAATTATTATAACATAAATAAAAATATGAACATTTTTTCTAATTATGTCTGAAAAATATATCTAACAAAAAAATTCTGTATAAAATCTACATAAATGTGTCAAAAAAATATAAAATCAATAAAATCAATACCTCCGTAAATAAACAATTCAGGAGATACATCAAGGAAACAGAGGTCGACTCAAACATCGTAAACATTTTCAGGACAAAAGCGCCCCCTGGTGAGAGTATTTGTAGAGCGGTGAGGGACTCACAGTGGTGCAACCAAGAAACAATGGTCTCCTGCTCTGCCGGGTTCTCTTGACAATCTATGCTACCATCTGCAGTCACCTGTAACAATTTTGATAGGAAGAAATATTTCATTTTTGTCTTCTGGCTGCTGCTACTTTCAATTTTGACTTTTTAGGATAAAAGTTTTCAATCTGCTAAAATTCTAATCTTTTAAAAACCTTACCTCAGTGTTTTTTGTTCATTTTTTTTTTATGAAATACAAGTATTCTGAGATTTCGGCCCCATTCCCAAATTTCAAGAGCATATAATTTCCCCCAAAACTTTTGAAAAATTCCCTCTCGAATGTGTTATTCCATTTTAATCAATTCTCACAAAAAAGCAAAGAAATGCTGAACTTTGAATACAACATGTTGATGGAAAAAAAGAGTTGGAACAATGTTGTTCTCCCATTTTATGGTGAATTTTAGTGTTATAACTTGATTTTATTCTTTTGCTTGCTAAGCAACGATATTTTCCCTTTAACACAAGAATTTTCTTCCCTTTTAGAACCTGACCCAATTCCCTAAAACTGAAAAAAAACTGCACTTTGAAGAATCCTTGTTAGAATTATTTCAACCCATTATCCCTAAGAGAACATAGTACTTTCTAATTGTTTTTAGTTGTTGTCTGCAACAGTTTGTCTGCTTTCAATTTGAACCAATCAAAAATACCTTCATGGGGGATTGAGTTAAGATTTTGCGTCTTGCAGCAGATGACTTTAAAAAAGCATTGAGGCAAAAGGAGAAATTGCTTGTGACAAGCAATTTCTCCTTTTGCCACATTGCTTTTTCAATCTATTCAGGTACCACAACAGCAGAACTGAAAGGTTTTTCACATGTTTACAAAGGTTTCCTAAAGTCGTCTGCTTCAAGTAAAAAAATGCCGTCTGCATGTGATAAAGACTTAAATAATCAAGACATATTTACCAAATTCACATAAACATCTCTAAGTATTTCTTTCAAGCCTTCCATATTTTTTCGTGACATCAGGTTCCCAGTTCCATCTTCACCGAAATACCAGTTATCATAAGTACAGCGAATAAGCCTGTCATCTTCGATCATTTCTCCGACACTGTTTCCCTCATAGTACGGGTGCAGTGTAGTCGCTAGCCAGCTCCAGTCGCTTTCATGTCCTATATCAAAATAAATGTACAAAAAAGATAAAACTCCTTCCGGGCAATTTCACTATATCAACCGAAATGGACTCAAAAGATAAACCTCCAATGGGGCAATTTCATAAAATTGCCAAATACATGTATAGTTACAGTTGGGAAAAAAGGGATACAAGTCATTCAAAACTGTAACAGTATGCAGGCCTGATAATTCAGCCAGTAAAGTATTCAGACAGTTTGATGAAGTCAAAACTCTTACATTTGATTTTCTACAATATCTTCATACTTGTTTAATTTTACCGATTATTTTTCCCAGTTGGTCAGACACCCCTGTAAAACCACACAGTTACAGCAATTACTCCAAGAAAATCTTATTTACAAACCCATGTGCATAAAACCCATTACCAAACAATAATGACATTTAACAACTTTGAATCTGGAAAACATTGTTGGAAAAGAAGAAACTGCTCTAACAAACAATGTTTCCTTTTTTTCCACAATGTTTTCTCAACTATCAGAAGATATTTTCCCATTTTATAACATATATAATTGTTGTCTGCAAACTCTTCCGATTTGTGACATAAAAAATTTGGCGTTTTGTAAAGGGTTATACTCCTGTAAAACAAACAATTCAAAGCTCACCCATTGTGTAGAGATAATGGTTAAGGCTTGTTATAAACGCCCCTGGAGCTTCACACAGATGAACAGAAAAGAAAGGCATTGTTCTTTCCGGCTTCAAATAACTACAGGCAATCTCGTAAAACTTACACCAGGCTTGTGTACAGAACTCTGCTCTAAACCTGTGTCGTATACTTGGTACAACTTTCCCGGCCAAGTGTACACGCTTTGTGTGAATGTGCCATTTTATTACGTCTTTGTCATTCAAGCTACTTTTAAGGTCATTCATCTCAGATTTCATATCCATGTATTCTGGAATTTCCCATTGGTTGCAACCTATATCAGTAGAATTTGTTGGGTTGTGTAGTCTGTCTGAGATTTCACAGGCCTCATACACAAATTTCTTTTCAAATGCATCACTTATTCTATCTTGATCCGATCCTGACAGTTGTTGTCGATTCTCAACTGAACTGAATTCTTTCCTCTTTCTTGAGCTCATCGTTTCTTTCATTGCCAGTGAGGGCAGTCAAATTGAAGAGCACTCGATTTCAATATCCGAGTAGGCAACTATCCGAATATCATTACACCTGATTATCGAAAAACGATAGTAAAATGTGATAACAATCAAAGATGTTGTCCAAATCGACTATAACAGATTGAATCTGTTTCACAAAAACCCAAATCATGCATGCGTTGTAAATTAAATAGCCCCGTAAAAACCAAAAAAATCAGTTTTGTTGTTTGGTTCAAGTTGTTGTTCACGAAGCCGCATGCTAAACAGTAAACTTTTCCATCAGAGTGATCTCCCTTATCAAAGTAAAGGTTTGTGATATTGATGCTGAAGCTGCAACCTAAAGAACAATATTTTCGCACATTTTGCAGGATTGTCTTGACTCAATCGGTATGTTGTCTGATAAAATATATTTTTATGCGTGTACAAATCATAGTTGTCGTTTTGTTACAGGTTTCTAGTGTGATTTTAGAGAGACTGACAGGTCTATTCTGGAACAACAGAAACTCTGTGTCAGTGTGACTTTGATTTTCATTTTTTGTCATTTCCTTTCTGAACACGATAATGTAAACCAAAATACCAGATTTAGAAATCTGTTAAATTTGATTGCGTGATTAAGTCACACCCAACAGTTACCTGTGAAAAGAATTAAACACGGGTTAAAAATGGCATTGATGAAAATTAACAAGTACTGTCAACTAAACATCAATTGCAAAGGGTGTGGAATTTCTCATATCATACATTTTTGATGCATTGTTTTTACTTTAATTTCTGTTAGTAAAAATGATATTCAGAATCATGTTTATTGATAGATTTCTGTTATTTGAATTTGTCGCTTTACAAATTTTATTTTTCAGTTAATTTATGTGCATTCCTTAATTAAAGTCACATATTGTCATCATAGATTCAAGTCATGTGACTGTCTCACACTAAACACTGAATAAACAGCTGCAGATATTCAAATTCAAAAGCCACAGCAGATGACTGTTTTAACCCATTACCAAACAATGAGGACATTTTGCCACTTTGTTGCACACAACTCTGCAAAACACTGTGGGAAGAGGAGAAATTGCTCATAACGAGCAATTTCTCCTTTTCCCACAATATTTCCTACTCTTCCAGAAAATTACTTTCCAATTTCATCTTATTTTGAAATGTTGGTTGCAAACTCTTTCAATTTGGGACAGGGGAAAATTTGGCGTGTGATAAAGTCTGGTTAAAGGGTGCAAAACTCTATGAAAGATAATTGTCCAGAATCTGAATGACTCCTGGCCATTAGAAGAAGATCTTATGTTTTATATATTGGCTAGAAATCACTTTGATGTGAAAGGAAACTGCTCACATGGTACGCTTACTACTTTTTTTCTTTTGACTGTAAATCAAAATCAGATTTTGCCAACCCTGCAGTAAGAAAAAAACATTTTTTTGTTTAATATTGCATAGAAACAATTGTCACTTGTAGCAATTTATCCTTTAGTAAAACTGGTTTCTTGAGTCTCCTGCTGCAGGTGCTGACATGGGATCAAAGCACTGTACAGTGTTTTTTAATGAAATATTCTACGTTCTTCGGCCCAATTCCCCCCATTTCCACAGTACCGGTATATATTTTTGAGTTGCTTTAATATTTTTCTCTCTGTGTATGGTGAATTATAGTGTTAAAATTTGATTTTGTACTGTTACTTGCTTATAATAGAAACATCCCCTTTTCCCCTTCATGGAACTCGACCCCATTCCCCAAAAACCAAAAAGAAACACTGCTGTATTATGATGTAAAGGATTGAAACTCAAAAGTGGGACAATTGGGAATAACTTTTTGGTATGGGAAAGTATTTAAACCATCCCTCTTATCTGGGCCTCGCATATCCATAATAACTACAGATTGTATTCCTTATCAGGGGTTATGGTGTACCAGTAGTTTGATTATAAATAGAACAGAGTCACATGGTTTCATTTGAGGTATGGTTATAGTTAAATCAAATGATCTGGATGTAGCTATTTCATTCTAACACAGTTATACAGCTTGGAGCATTCAAGTTAGGTTATTAATTGGGATTTATATATATTTGTATCGGATACTAAAGTGTACATAGCACATGGTAATTGTAATCTTCATTTATGTTTAGTATTTTGTGTTATTTATTAAAGGCACTATCTCACAGATTTAGAATTCAATCTTTTTTTAATGAAATGTCTTATATGGATAAAAAGATGGCACATGTCTATAGAATTACATTAAACAAGAGATTATTGATACACTTATCACCTCAGCATTTTTAGATAACATCATCAATTGGATCTCACATGGTAGACATTAGCATTTGTTACCTTTAGGACAAAATCTGTGAGATAGAGTGTGTAATATATGTTAAAGTGATTTGATTTCTTTATGATATTAATGTGTCAGTACCTTTTAAAATTCATGAGCTTTTGCATTTTAATTACTTTACTAGGGTCCCGTAGATGATGAAAGGTGTGAGCCTTTTTTCACGCCCCGTACAGCAGATTCTATTTACTAGACAAACCATTTTGGGCTGTGTTGTAAATCAGTCCTGTGTCCAAAGACTTGCCCCTTGCTCTGGGCAAACAGTGAGTTATGTTTGGTACAGGAGTACATGTTCTTGATTAACCATTCCCCATAACAGAGACCATTATAAGTTATTGCAGCAGAATTCATTTTGATATAGAGGAACGCATGTAAAAGAAAGAAAAAAAAGAGAAAATATCCTTTTTAACAAGCTGACAGCGTTTGAAGTATTGTGACATAAGACTAATTTGCTCATTTTGAACAAACTCTTCTTTTTTAATGATGACTTTGATTCTAATGAATTAATAGTTGGGTTTTTCTTAGGTATATTTTATGTCATTTTGAATAATAATCGTATATATGCTTTGAATATGCTACAAATACCATGGTTCAAATTGAGCGGTTTCGTTTTATTGGCTGTAATACAGGCACATGTCCATGCATATACATTATCAGAGCAGTCAATCTGACCTTTCCTAATGAATTAATAGTTGGGTTTTTCTTAGGTATATTTTATGTCATTTTGAATGATAATCGTATATGCTTTGAATATGCTACATATACCATGGTTCGAATTGAACGATGTCATTTGATTGGCTTTAATACAGGCACATGTCCATGCATATACGTTATCAGAGCAGTCAATCTGACCTTTCCTTTTAATTGGCTGATGTACTGTACACTAGTGCACAGGCATGTTCATGCATATTGACACTAAAGGGGTTAATTTGATCTGTCCTTCCCATTCAGACAATTAGATATTCAGAACTTCTTCATATTTAATTGTCAATTGTTAACGGTCATTGTTTCGAAAGGTAATCACTGAAATAACATCATAGGTCTCTTTTTATTGAAAAAATAAAATACTTCATTGGTTGAAAGCTCAAGATTTAAGGAGTTTTCCTCTGACACTTACTTCATTTTTTTATCTTGATCCCAATATTGTTGGCACTCATTAGAATCGTTTCAATGAGACAATTCTAATAAGTACCAACAATATAGGGTTTTCTGCATTGTTTTATAAATACTGCATGTTAAAAGACTCTATTTGACTGCCTTGTCTTGACTTAAAAATTAAGAAAAAATATCTTATTTTATATCTCTGATGGTCTTTGTTTCATGGAGCGGTTGTGTTACTAAACTGTTTGGTTAGCTGCTGTAGTACAAGTATATAGTAAAACACTGAGTGTGCTACTTAACCTCGAGTTGTGACATGGTATATTTGTTTTTAATGTTAATATTGTTGATCAACATTCACCGTCTGTTGACCTCCCTGATATGCATGAATTACACGCTATACTGGGTATCTAAATATATCCACAGAGCTATTCGTAATGTTCGACCATGTGGTTCGTCCTTGTGCATTATGTAATTAATGCTACTAAGTTTACCTGTTTATATATATATCGGGTATAACTCTATTGCTTACTGACTGTGTTCGGAAGACTGTCGAGTAATGAATATACCGCATTTTAATTATTTATGCATAGAGGACAACAGACGGTGAATGTTGGTCAGCACAATAACATTATGTTAACTATGCATTCAAAAAAATAAGGGGGCAATACCTCCAAATATTGACTTGGTTGCTTTCCTAACTGTTTGGTTGATTAGGTTAGTTTGCTGTGGTACATGTAATGCAAACCACTGAGTGCTACCAAAGACTTCATTTAGTTCTATGGTGTGACTTAGTATATTTATATGAAACTGTTATCTATGCACTAAACGTAAATGGGGCATGCAGCCAAATAGTGATTTAACATTAGTTCTCTAGTATAGCAATATACAAAGGATGCATCTACTAATGCAGTGACACATGATTTAATCTAATAACCTATTTAACCTTTTACAGACATACAATATCCTGAGTTTAGAGTTTGCAGACAAAATTCTTTTGTTATTAAAGTATGATAAAAGGTTTTGATGGTACATGAGATTTTTTTGGGGGGGCTAACCTTGTGACAACAATGTTTAAACTGTGTTACGGCTATGATCCCTGTAGTATCTTGTTAACCCTTTCCCAAACAACAAATTTGAAAGAGTTTGCAGACGTTACGAGCAATTTCTCCTTTTCTCACAATGTTTTCTAAAGTCGTCTGCAACAAAGTGGTCAAATATCGTTATTGTTTGGGAAAGGTTTAAAGGACTCTCCAGGCTTTTCCTTGACTTGAAACTTATTGAGTTATCCCCTAATTCCTTGATATTATTCCTCGGAGTTTTTTTTTCTTGAATTTGGAAGAGGCATAGGCCTGTTATTTGTGGAAAGTTTAAATGCTTAAGTTATTGAAATTAGGAAGGCTGGTATGACTTTAAGTTTTTGGAAAAACTGCATGATTTTAAAGACATTTTTAATTGGGGATGTGCCTGTTATATATAATGCAAAAAAGCTTTGTCTAGAGACCATTCTATTGTAAGAGGTTGTTAGTCCCCAAAGTTTACATAAATAAAGGACTCTCCAACGAAACCAGAGGCATTAATTAGGTTTTTAAAGCCTAGTACTTCTTGAGGTCTAGGATTTACTCAAGATTATCAAAATAATTTTATTTTTTATCCAAAATTGCATAGATATCTGTTAAGAATCAAATTAAGCGTTATGTCTGTCTGCTTCAAAATATTGTCATATTGAACAATAATGAAGTCATAGTTCAAGCATTCTGTAAACACATTTTTATGAATTGTGTATGCCTTTTTTCACAGTGAGTTTTTAAAATTGTTTTGTATTCTGTTTGATCATGTTTGCTTTTCATTGTTGTATTTTTTATCCTTGTGTTTGTTTTTCTTGCTTTTTTATATTTATTTTTCTTCCTTTTTGTTTAATTATTTATTGCCATGCACCTCTTTTCAGCTATTCACTTATCAATTGAAAGTCTTTACTGTCTACATAATTAATCAATTCCCAGTCTGAGAGTATGATTATGATGTTGCAGATTGAGACAGACAGCTGAATGATATTTTTGATGATGAAAAATTGCAATTTTATCTGTGAGGTTTTTGTCATAATGAGTGTCAAAATAAGAATTTGTCAGAGAAAGGGTGAATACATTTAAACTAAAAAGTAAATCTTGGACAAAAGAGGAACCCATTTCCAAGATATGATGCTTTGACATGAAACATATGTTTGGTTCATATGAGTACTTACGTTGCTGGAATGATTTTGATAAAAACAATGTCTTTTCGTAGCAATGATTGCTTATTCTATTTACTTCATTTCTTTTGTTACAAATGTTTTTTCATTATTTTAAACGTAAAATTCATTTTTTTTCTAATTTAGAATTTTCATGATGTCATAAGAATGTGGTCAATGTAAAGTTCTCCTTTTATTTTATGATTATATTGGGCACAACCAATAAATAAGCAACAAAAAGAAGCCATGGAGACTTTAGGTTGATAGGTCACAAACCAATATAAAATAAGGGGTAAAACACTTTTGAATACCCAAACTACTGCCCAGCTTGTCCTAAAAGGCTAAATGGACAAGCGAAACTTTACTGAAATTAGATTCGAATCCATTCCACAGACAAGTGCTTACTAAGATTTGGCAGTTACACGCACATGATCAAAATTGGATATCGCCACCCGCCGGTCACATCTTTTGGCTACGTTTGTAATCACCGCAAAGATTAAAGGTGCATGTACTGAGATAAATTGTATGTGTTTACTACTTTCAGCGAAACATGTCTTCAAAACTTCGTATGGCAGATCGTCTGAAAGGGACAGAGAAAAACGTCTGGTAATATGATTATTGTTATTATTAACATTATTATTATATGATTATATTACATTATGATTATGATTATTATTATTATGTTTTCTTTTGATATCTTGGAAATGTTGGCTGCCGTTACTTTCTTCTTTAGACGGCTAGATAGCAATAATATACCACACAAGGAACTGGGACACACAGTGTTTATGCAACTATAGGTCAAAAGCAGTATATGGCCAAGTTAAGAAAAATGTAAACAGATGATAGGCTAAATACAACCGTAGGTAACTCTGATCAGATATTCCAATCACCCCTTTTCATGCATGCTTTTCTTGTCATTCATTTTTGAACTGGCACAATTTACCTTCACTTTATACAAACAATTTATCATGTTTTATCCTTTTGTTTTCTACTCATTATCTGAAATTATGAATTCTATTTTCATGCATATTTGTCACCTGCATTTTAAATATTTCCAGGGTGGAGTTTGGTCAACTTTCCGGACAGTATAAAGCTCTGAACTTGGGACAGGTATTTTGGTTTGATAGATTATTTGCCCTCTTACCTGTAGTATGTCTCTGAACTGGAACTTTTCTCATGTTCTTGTAAATGTGTCGCCTTTGTACAATACAAAGGTCTTCAAAAGCTTATTGATGGTTCAATGCAAGACTATATAGCAAGTCCTTCACAAAATGACACATTTACTTTAGTCTTGAAATTTGCCCTCAATATTTATTGTGAATTCGTCCATCATGTTTTTCATCTTTTATTTTCTAATTCTTCAAATTGTCATAGAAGGTCATAGATGGTCAGAGGTGAACACTAATTACTATTGAGTTTGATTGTTCAATGTTATATTCTGGCAACCAGGATTATACATTGAGGAATAATTCTTAATCATGTTTTTTCCTTTTCCTGCCCTTACTCCATGATATCCTATTTCCATGCTTGTGTATGTGATTCTGTGTGAGCAATCTACTGTGTTTTCTTTCTAGGGGTTTCCAGACTACCATCCACCCCAGCATGTGGTTGACAAATTTGCCGAGGTGGTCAAGGGGTCCAACCCACTTATTCATCAATACACAAGATCTTATGTAGGTTTTTGTTCAGTCTATTTATATCTCGGTACACAAGATCTTATGTAGGTTTTTGTCCAACTCACTTATTCATCAGTACACAAGATCTTATGTAGGTTTTCGTTCAGTCTATTTATATCTCAGTACACAAGATCTTATGTAGGTTTTTGTCCAGTCAATTTGTATCTCAGGACACAAGATCTTATGTAGGTTTTTGTCCAACCCACTTATTCATCAGTACACAAGATCTTATGTAGATTTTTGTTCAATCTACTTATATCTCAGTACACAAGATCTTATGTAGGTTTTTGTTCAGTCTATTTATATCTCAGTACACAAGATACTATGTGGGTGTTCGTTCAGTCTATTGATATCCCAGTACACAAGATCTTATGTAGGTTTTACATTCAGTCTATTTATATCTCAGTACAAAAGATCTTGTATAGGTTTTCGTTCAGTCTATTTATATCTCAGTACACAATATGGTATGTGGGTTTTTGTTTAGTCAATTTATATCTCAGTACACAAGATCTTATGTAGGTTTTTATTCAATCTATTTATATCGCAGTGCATAAGATCTTATGTAGGTTTTGATTAATCTAGTTATATCTCAATACACAAGATCTAATGTAGGTTTTGTTTAATTCACTTATATCCGAGTACAAAAAATCTTATTTGCATATTGTTTAATCTATTTATATATCAGTAAACAAGGTCCTATGAAGGTTATGTTTCATCTGTGTATATCTCAGTACACAAGAATTTATGTAGGTTCTGTTTAATTTACTTATATCACAGTACACAAGGCCTTGTGTAGGTTTTTGTTCAATCCTTTTATTTCCAGTGCATAAGATCTTTTGTAGGTAATGTTAAACCCACTTATTTATCAGTACACAAGAACTTATTTTGGTTATGTTTAATCCACTTATGTCTCAGTAAACAAGATTTTATGTAGATTAAGTGCAGTCCACTTTAAAAGCAGTATGCAATTTCTTAGTTTAATCTTTTTCTTCATCAGCATGTTAGATTTTATGTAGGATCAGCATGTCAACAAATTTGGGGAATTGGTCAAAATCATTCGACTTATTCTTAAGAATGCAAGATCCAATGCATTCATACTATATATAGCAGGTAAAAAACCATTCTTATTATATTTACAGGGAAATCCCCACCTTGTGAACACCCTAGCCAAGCTGTACTCTCCAATCTTCGGCAGGGAGATAGATCCAATGAACGAGGTGGCTGTTAGCGTCGGAGCTTTTGGAATCCTTTTCTCTACTATACAGGGGCTTATCAACCCTGGTGATGAAGTAAGTAATCTAATTTATCCTGATATGTAATGTAGAAAGCAATTTACAGGGGTTTTTCGTGTTATATAACAGGGGCCTTTAAAAGACAACTTCCCAGCTTGAAATTCCTTTAAAATCAGGCTGCTTTCTCAAAAATTCAAACATTCCTGAACCTCTTACGTCAGAATTAAACGCTTGCACTTATCTACATCAATGGACATAAGAAACCAATGTGAAAAAAGGAGAAATTGCTTGTGACAAGCAATTTCTCCTGTTATCACATTGGCTTCTTCTCAATGTCAAAAGGTTAAGTTGGCGGACTTAGAACTAGGGGGTCCTGGGTTCAAGCCCTACCCACATCTTGGATTTATGGGAGTTACCTTTGGCAAATCACTTCAGAACCCTAGCCTAGAACTGGTGGATCCAGGAAAGCCGCTAAATAACTGAAAAGTGTTTGATGTGGCGTTAAACACCATGCAAACAAACAATTCTACCGGTACATGTTTTTGGGGGGTTGTATTACAGGGGCTATAAAAGGCACCTTCCCAATTGGAAATTTCTTTAAAATTAGGAAGCTTTCCCAAAAATTCGAAATCATTCCATTTTTGGTTTCCCAATTCAACATTTTCAGTGATCAAACTTTGCAAATTCAACACGCTTGAGCCTCTTCCCAATTCAAGACAAAAAGCCCAGATCTATATAAAACAAAGTAAATAATGTATTTTAATGATCAAGAGTGAATACTGTATGTTGAAACATAGAGGAAGGAAGTAAAGTAAATTTAATCCCACTTTCTTCTTTATATGATAAAGAAAATATATTTTGTTCATCCTGCCCTTCAATTCTGGAAATTAATTTGAATTTGGACAAGTTAAAAATTACCATATTGTGGAATAGGTTAAAAAATTGTAGGTTGTTAATATTATGTCATTGCTTCACTCAAAACAGATTAGCGGTAATTGTTTAAACTCTTTTTCAGGTAATTATCATAGAACCATTCTTTGACTGCTATGAGCCAATGGTTAGAGTGGCGGGTGGAGTACCGGTCTTTGTTCCTCTCCGGGCTGTAAGTTACTTTTACATTTTTACCTTACCTCTTGTAAGTTCAAATTTTCAAAACATAAGTGGAGTTATACTTCTCACCAGGGCATCAGTGTTAGTGTCACACCATGGTTAGTTTTTATATGCAAGTTTGTATCTCATTTACAACTATATATTATGGGTTGATACTTCACACATGTTTTCAGGGTCATTACGTTAGGTCCCTTACCAAGTTCCATAACTCTTGTTTTGAATTTAACCCTTTACGGTATATAGCGCCGTTCGCCGCCTTATCGATTACCGTATAAAACCCTTTTCGCCGTTATACCTATTACCGTATAAAACCTATTTTGACGTTCTATCGATTACCGCATAGAACGCTTTTTGACAGCTGAAAAATTGATTCAACTTTAGCTCTTAATTACACATCTTTGCACACACGTCATTTTCTCCAAAGTTTATTTTCCTCTTAGATAAATATGTCTTCTTTCATTTCCGATGATAAAATTATAGGGTCAAAGTTTAAACTTTTGCTCTAGAGAGAATCTTTTGATAATGGTCTCACGACACGCTTATGGAAATAACGCTATCAAATTGAGATGAAGGGAATCCAAATTACCAATCCAATTAATGAGAAGTCTTCCGGTCATAAAAGATCAAAACACTGCCGATTTGTAAGGACTCGATAAGGATTTCATGCAATTCTTTAGTAACTTAACACATTTCTAAAACTACTATCCAATTAAAACGAGAGCATACAGCACGCGACCTGTAAAGGATGTTTATGACACGGAGCTATTGTTCAAAGTTTAAAGGCGATTGAAAATCGAGCTGTCAAATAATTGACGTTATAAAGACGGCCTTTTTAAGATATTTAGCCAATTTGGTGTTTCCGATCGCAAGTCAGACATCAATGCAGATTCAGAGCAGTAATTTGATCGGGTTTTTTTAAGCCTGAAGATGATGAAATGTTGATTTATATTACCAATTAACGGACATGCAAATTAGATCATTCCTCCGACTTTGACTACAACTACGAGCTTTTGGTAAATTCATCACCCATGGACACGTATTTTACGGAAATATTAGCATGTTTCGTTGCCAAAATGAGTTGATTTTTACTGTTTTACATTTATTAGAAGGACCAGGTTTAACTTCTTTACAAAGCAATATTGCGTTGAAAAACATTCTTTTCTTCATTTTGGAAACGGTTTGAATGGGAATTGAAGTAAAACGATTCAGCTTTGTTGAGAAATATGCAAAGACAAAGTATGTATCTCGAGTCATGAATGGTATTTTTCGGCAACAAAATTCCCTGCAATTGATGACAAAACAGAAAAACAAATTAGGGATCTCTCAGGGAGAATACATAAGTCATATTATTACTTTTGATTTTGTATACTTCACACCGTAATATACATTTTCATTTTTTTGTTTAATTTTCTACAACTTAATCCTGATATGAATGTGTCACTAAATAAAGAAAAAAACATCAACTTAAAGGAAATTTTGTTCTCGTCGTCTTTTATTCTTTGCGAAAATCTATTAGATGAATGTAAAATGCATTAATTTGGGTTTGATTAACAGTACCCCAATCAATAACAATTATCGGAGATAATCCTGTGCAAATAGGTACCCAGGGTGACTAATTATGTATGCGTTAATGGTCTTCGATAATCGGATGGTTTATACCTATAGTATCACTGACAAGCCTTATCTCTATACCTTAAAGGGTTAAGCAAATTATGCTCCCTTTTGTACTTAGTAAATATTGGTTATGTTTTTAAATTTAAATTCATATCTCATTCTATGGGATGAATGGAGAATTCTTAATTTAAAACTACACTGACTCATTTCAATGTAGAGCATCATAAAATATTTCACAATTTTCTATTTAAGACAAAGACAGAGGGTGATATCACAAGCCATGACTGGAAGTTAGATGAACAAGAGCTGGCCAGTAAATTCTCCAGTAAAACAAAGGCTATTATGCTGAACAACCCCAACAATCCTGTGGGAAAGGTGAGAACAATTATTTCTTATAATTTAG
Source organism: Cerastoderma edule (assembly GCA_947846245.1). Taxonomy (NCBI): domain Eukaryota; kingdom Metazoa; phylum Mollusca; class Bivalvia; order Cardiida; family Cardiidae; genus Cerastoderma; species Cerastoderma edule. The sequence goes on along the minus strand of OX401418.1, from coordinate 22,233,481 downwards.
TTTTAGGAACATCTCAGAATTGAACTAGATTTTCTTTGTTCTCCGATAAGCATTTAGCAATTTGGTTGGTCAGAACAATATTGTTTCTGATTGGTAGCCATTTTTGTTTCTTATCGTTGATTGGTACCCTTTGGCTCAGATGGGGATTGCTAACGTGTTTTATCGCATGGTGCCTCCAAGCAGTCGCGCAGTTGCAGCTTGGATCGTCAGAGTTATAGTTGTTCATTGGATTTAGGAGTTTTGATTGTTTAAAAGCCTATGTTCATAGATGTATAAACAAATAAAAGTGTTAGTTGGATCTTTGATTTTGCTAATCTTGTGTGTCAAATACATGTAATAAAGTGTTAACTCTTATAGTGTTGGAACCAACTATATGCTTGTTCAAACAGGTTAGATCCAGGCCAGCTGCCAAGTAAATTGCTACTCTGAGTATCTTTCCTCATCAATATTTAGCAGATATTTAAGGCTTTGGAAAGCAAACAACACCAAAATCTATTTTAAGAAATTTACCAGCATTCTAAGGGTAAAAAATGGTGTTAGGTTGAGTAAGAAGTTTATCATATACCAAAAGATATCCATGTGCTGTCTAATCAAGGTATGTTTTATTTGACTATTCCTTTCTAAAAAGATTTTTTTTTTCTTCAAGCCAAGAAAACAATTATGCAAATTGCAATAGTATTTTTGACATATTAGCTAATCAATATGCATGAGGTAATATTTTTTCTGAAAATTTCTTTGACAGAATTGGTTAAACCCCAAATGCAAAAAATGGGAAACATAGTAACATTCTATCTGTGCCTCTGTGACTGATTACAGGTATATAAATATGAAGAATTAGAGGTAATAGCCAACCTGTGTAAGAAACATGATGTGATGGTGATTGCAGATGAGGTGTATGAGTGGATGATATATAAAGGACACAAACACATCAAAATAGGTAAGCTATTTAACCAGGGGTGGCAAAATCATTTGTCCGTATTGGCCAGCTTGTCCAAAAACCTTCATGGACAAGAGATTTTTCTCTGAAATTTACTCTATAACCATTATACAGATAATTGCAGAAAAAGATTTGGTATTTAGGAACAAGTAAATCAAAATCAGATTTCGCTACCCCTGATTAAACTATAAGCAGGGAAGGGTATGATTAAACTATAAGCAGGGAAGGGTATAAATTAAAATATTATTTGGGGCTAATAAAGATTAAATTCATGATTCACAAATTATTTATCCTTCATAATAATGGTTCTGTGCAATACTATAGTAAGTGCTCCATGTTTACGGAGAACTTACTATAGTCTTGCATCAAACCCTTGATCATCTTTACATCAGTCAACAAACTGAGTTAAAGGGAACAACTCGGAGATTTGTGCTCTGTAAGTAAAAACTTCACCTATTTAAGTTGCTGAAATCCTATGTTTTCATTAAATACTGTGAACTGAGCCTGAGTTCCTGTCATATAATTAAATGATCCTATTCATAAATAAATGCAGAAATTCCTTCTCCCGCACATTGCTTACGTGACATGACAATAGTGTTCAAGCATTTCAGAAAACCCGCCTGAAGATGGTATCTAAATATAGTATGTCTTATTCTAAGTTTAGCTTGTTGTTTACCAAATAAACCCGTTTAAATACTAATGGTCTATATCTTTTCTGTATGGTTATAAAAAGGGATGGAAAGCTGTCAATTTTCTAGTCTTGTGTACCTTTAGAAATTTATGTTGTTGAATTTACTTGTAGAAGACGATTTATCTTAAAATGTTAAAATTCCTATCTCGGAGATAGTCCACTAGTGTAAAATAGCAAACAAACCCATTATCACTGTTGAAAGATTTTGAATAATCTTATGCCTAATATTTCTTGAACGTCTGAGTCTTAAACTTATGGATGTGCTTATTCCTATCTCAACATTTGTGAATAGCACAAGGCACATTTTGGTCAAAATGGAAGCAACTCTAATGTCAAGGTCATGTGTAGTGTGAAAATAACAAGAAATCTATTTTTAGAATAAGTTATTCCATTTTCTAGGAATAGGTCTATAGTCTGTCTCATAGAAAATCTAATAGTTGTGTGTGCTTGTCAAGTAAAGGGCCCGCTAACCCCTACCTCTTCTCTTTCAATTACCTCTGTTTCCTCACAACACATCCACTATTGTTTATATGAAGGAATGTAATTTGTTATATTCCTATCAGTGAAATACTGGAATTTCTCAGTGTATTAATTTCAATTTTGTCACAGTGAATATCATCACTAGAGACAATATCAGTTTTAACGGAACTTCTTTTTGTAACCATTCCTTTGCTTAAAAGTCATGACTGCGCTTTTGCACATGGCACTAAAAAGTGTGTAAACCCAAATGTATCCATATGCGTGAATGACATCATGTTTGTGGTTAACTGCCTTCCATTTTATATTCCATTTGGCATTTATGGAGATATTTTGATGAATCAATTTTATGTTGTGGAATAAAATAAATAGAATAATCAACTCCATTTGTTTGATATCAAAATATGTCACTTGAATGGGTTGTTATCACATAGAAAAAACTAGTTCATCCAACTTGTTTTTTCAACCTGATAACAACCTATTCGTGTGACATTATTATTGTATTAATATGCTCATATGTCTGAAAAATTCAGATGTGAGCGAATAAAAGATATTTAAATTGAATTGAATATTCTAGCCACCCTTCCTGACATGTGGGAGAGAACGGTCACGGTTGGAAGTGCGGGAAAAACATTCAGCGCTACGGGCTGGAAGTTAGGCTGGGGCGTTGGACCAGCCCATCTCATCAAGGCTTTACATGTCCTACACCAAAACAGTATTTACACCTGTCCTACACCTATACAGGTATGTGGCTGGTACTCAGTATAAACACCTGTTCTTAACTGGTATAACTTATAGACTTCCAGAGGTATTACACAGATAGATCTAGTCTTTACGGACATTAGCTATGGGTCAGGCAATTTCAATGTGACTGAAAACTAGAAGAATTGTATCCCATTTGATATCAACTCATTTATTTGAAGCTGAATGCGAAACAAGTTCTTACAATTTTTATAAATCACGTAAGATTCTGCTTTCTGGTTACAAAACCAGTACTTGTTTCAAATGTCAGTTTTACGAGAATTTAACAAGGACCCCGCCACTCAAGAGAATCAAACCTTCAGCCCTGATGCCAATGTCCTACCTAGATACTAATGGCCTTCACAATAAGGCATACATTAAGTCGGAATTGGTATGATATGTAAGATGACTTGACTTGGCATGTAGATGTATAAGAAATATCAAGCGACCTCATGGTTAGAGTACAGAACTTGAAATCACATTGCCCCTCTCAGTGTCGTTCAAATCACAGAGAAGGATATGGATTTGCATGAGAGGTAGTGGAACTGCCTTACAGAATGCCAATGGTTCTACCTGGCTTTACCAGCTCTTATTGGCAGTTAATTATTTGTTCTTCCTCCATGTTGAAGGTTCAGGCATTTCAACGTAACTGAAATAGTGTGGATGCAATTAAAAACCTATAAGAAAAAAAGAAAATCCAATATTGTCTTCGAAATAATCTGCTTTTAAAAAAGGACATTTAAGAACACTTTTTTTGTCAGTATTTCAAATATTAAGCTTATTTTTTCATTGAATGCAGTATAACAGTTGCACAACTTTCTTTTTTTACTAATTATATTATAATTTTGCATACATTATAGTTATCCGTATTTAGTAAGATTACCTCTCTATTGTAGGAGGCTGTAGCTGCCGGGTTAGATTATGAGATCAGTGTATTCGGAGATGAAGATGCATGCTATCTACAGTCCCTAGCCAAAGAACTAGAGCCCAAACGAGACTCACTCAAACAAGTATTAACAGAGCTTGGGATGAACCCAACAGTACCTGAGGGGGGTTACTTCATGATGGCTGATATATCTAAACTTGGTGAGTATTTTAAGTGACTTTTAATCCTTCTAGTGCTAGAAATTATTTCATTACTTACATGGGTGAAAGTGTTCAGGATTGTTCCTGATTTTCAGGATTTGGAGACTTTATTTCCCTATATAAAGATAAAGCAAACATACCTTTTCATGAAAAAGGATAAAGTAACTTATGCAAACTGGTTGGATCCAGGCCAGCGGCCAAATGAAATGGCGGCTTGCCTGTGATATAATCTGTTTGCTACTCTGAGTATCTTTAAGATATTTAAGGTTTTCGAAAGCAGTTGACATAAAAATCTTTTTTTAGAAAATTACCCAACTTTCTAAGGTTTAAGAGCTTGACACAGATTTTCAGCAACTTGAAAATGAATTAATTGGAAATAGTCATTTGTTTAGTAATAAGGATTGTTTATATCAACTTTTCAATGTTTGCTACTCACAGAACAAAATCTGTGGAGGAATCCCTTTAAAGGGACTAAATCAAAGATTTGTGGTTTGGGAATAATAAATATTAAAAAGACCTGTGACTATAATTAAAAAAGATTAAAAAAAAAACAGTGTACAACCCCAATTAGGGAAAGAAAATAATGATTAAAGTCGGAATAATCGGGATATAGATATTTTTATGTGTTTATTGATTTAAACAGCTGAGATTATAGTAATGAATGATGTTGTTTATAATGGGTTTCCATTCTGTTTCAGATGTCGATATACCAGATGATGGAACAGATGATCCATTTGATTTCAAGTTTGTTCGATGGATGACAAAGGAAAAGGTGAATAATGTTCCATTTGTTGGTTTTTTTTAATTTTTATACAATCTGTAGCTAACATTTGTTAAATTTTGCAATTTTCCTTATCATAATAGGCCCGCTATTTGTCCGCCCTGAGCCGAATTTCCCGATTTTAAAGATCCACGATGGTCATATGTTATCCCTATTGCATTCGTCCTGATACTTCTTAGGGCGATTTTACGTTGTTTAATAAGAACTTATGAAGGTGTTGATTGGACCAGACTTCTAAACAATCCAATTGGCGCCTCCCTGTTTTATCGTTCAAGATCATTGTCTTTTAGATGGTTTCAATATAAGAAGATGATTGTTATGCGTCTGATTGATTAAGATGCCTTAAAGTCTGGATGTAAAGATCATGTAAAGCATGCCTTGCTCATTGAAGAAATTAGGAGAGAAAAAAAAGTGAGTAATGAAAGACCTTTGCCTAGAAAGATAATTTCTGGCCAGGCTGTACACCCAAAATAGACGGCATGAAAAAAGATTTCATGCCTTTAATGGGTACAACATATACAAAAAGTTGTTGTAAAATGGGAAAGCGTCATGCTTGTTCGGTTACTTATTTATGAGTACTCAAAAGGGCATTTTACCCATATATAGTGCTGGAACCGACTTCATGCTTATGCAAACAGTATAGATCCAGATCAGCTGTCAAGTAAATTGACGGCTGGCCTGTGATCTAACCTGTTTGCTGCTCTGAGTATCTTTCCTCAACAGAATTAAGCAGATGTTCAAGGTTTTGGAACACAGATGACACACAAATCTATTTATAGAAAGTTACCCAGCACTCTTAGTGTTAAAAAAATTTCTTATCTCATTCCAGAGGTTGTCTGCCATCCCACCCACAGCTTTTTATAACATAGAACATAAAAAACTTGGAGAGAAATATATACGCTTTTGTTTCATAAAGGTAAGGCTGCTAATACATACTGAGGCATTATTAATCCTATAACACATTGAAAAATGCCTGAGATGCTTTAATCCTTTACCAAGCACCAAATTGTTGACTGTCTCTTATTGAAAGAGTTTGCAGACGACATTTCAAATTGTGATGAATTGCAAAAAACAATCTTTTGAAATGGCATAAACATTGTGGGAAAAGAGAAGTTACTTGTTAAGAGCATTTCTCTTTTTCTAACTATGTTTTCCAGAGTTGTCTGCAACAAACTGGTCAAATGTGGTTACTGTTTGGTAATGGGTTAAAATGGTACAATTATTATGGGGCCTCTGTGGCCTATTGGTTAGAGTACCCCCGTGGTTCAAATCACAGTGGTTCAAATCACAGTGGTTCAAATCACAGTGGTTCAAATCACAGTGGTTCAAATCACAGTGGTTCAAATCACAGTGGTTCAAATCACAGTGGTTCAAATCACAGAGGTTCAAATCACAGAGGTTCAAATCACAGTGGTTCAAATCACAGTGGTTCAAATCACAGTGGTTCAAATCACAGTGGTTCAAATCACAGTGGTTCAAATCACAGTGGTTCAAATCACAGTGGTTCAAATCACAGTGACGGCATTTTGATTTTCATTAGAGACTACCTCCCAACTGAGTTGTTAAATTTTAAAAGTTTTACCCAGCTTAACCAGTCCTTATGGGCAGTTGAGTAAGGGGTCTTCCTCCATCATTTAGAGTTGGTCATTGCAACATAAGTGAAGTAATGTTGACGTGATGTAAAACTGCTTATGAATAAATAAATGAATCAATTATTGAAAATCTGCAATCTGTGACTGGGCAAAATTGTATTATGTTGAGATATTGTAAGAATAAAAAAAAAGTAGCTAGGAATTGGTTGATTTGAAACGGATTGATAAATTACAACTTCGAATTTTGATAGATTTTATGAGAGCAACTTAACTCTTATATAATGGAAATAGTTTATTTCCCGGCAGACTTATAGAATGTTGAATGTTCTATCCATATATAGAGAATAGATGGTTGGGGTGGTGAATCAGAAATGTTAATTGGGCAAGGCGTAGGAATATTATACGATGAGCCGAAGGCCAATAGGATGATAATCCGAAGCCAAGTCTGATAACGTTTCCTATTCAAAGACACCTACCATCTATTTTAATCATCCTGTTGCCTATATGGATTCAAATAAAGAAAGGAAAAATGGAAATAAAACGCACAAAAAATGAAACAAAATGGAAAAACTATTTTGACAGATGCATGCTGTGATCTCATGATCTAGTGACGGATATTAGAAATGTTTTATGTCATCCTGTTACCGGTCTGTGAACTGCCCTGGTGACAGCTTTTTCCATCATTTCTGTCTCAGGTGTCTCGATTTAACTGAAAAACTCTTCATGTGTTGCTTAAATGATAAAAAAAACCCTCAGAAATAATGTTGATATAAAACCAATTTAAATAACAAATCCAATTACAATGTTACAACCATTCAAAATCCCATTTAGATAACGAATTAGAATACTTTACCCATTTCAGGAGGATAAAACATTGGACGCAGCCGCAAAAATATTGCGGGAATGGAAGAAAGAACTTGACGCCAAGAAATGAGTAATAGGTGGAGAAAAAAAAAATCTCATTTTAAGTACAGAACAAATTAAACCTCTTACGTCAGAATTACACGCTTGCACTTATCTATATCAGCGGACTTAAGAAACCCCTGTGACAAAAGTAGAAATTGCTTGTACTCAATTGCACAAAGAAATTGTTGAGTTTTGATGACTTTATTAGTGTTATCTACTGAAATATTGTTGATGTGTTGTAAAACACTTAGGACAACAAAGGTTAGAACTTGACACAAGTATAAACTATAAATGATTGACCTATACTCACAAGAAACCAAGGGAACATATTATATTCTAAACTTGTGTGAAGTTTAACATAAATAATATGTTTCCTACATCTAAAATGCCGCTCTCTTTGTGGGTTCAAATCACATTAACGGCATTTTGATTTTTATAAGAGGTAGTCTTGACTGACTTGCAGATTGCGGAAAATTCTACCCAGCTTGACCAGCCCTTATGGGTAGTTAAGTTTAGGGTCTCTACCCATTATTTAGAGTCTGGCATCACAACATAATTGAAATAATGTTGATGCGATGTAAAACCCCATATACATGAAATGAATAAGATATCTACAATGTTTGATATTGCAAATAATAGGAAAAATTGTTGCTTAAACTGTACAAGCTTATAAAAGATGACCCTTGCCAAATTTGGTTGTTCTTTTTTCTTTCTTGTATCAACTTATTTTCCAATTTGTTTGCATTTGATTCGATGTCATTTTAAGTTAATCTATATTTTGTCTATACTTGAGAAGGCTTAGAATCATTAGCTGATGCCCTATCACTGCAAGTTGTTGCTTAACACTTTCCCAAACGGTAACGACATTTGACCACTTTGTTGCAGATGACTTAAGAAAACATTGAGGGAAAAGGAGAAAGTGCTCGTGATGAGCATTTTCCAATTTCATCATATTCCGAAATGTCTTCTGCAAACTTTTTCAATTTGGGACAGTCGAAAATATGTTGTTTGGGAAAGGGTTAACAGATGCTGATGTCAACCAATACAAGCTGTGAAAACCTATAAAGGGTTCAGGGTACCGTTTTACTAAGCAACTTAAGAAAAATATTTGTGTAGTTCAAAACTGATAAATCAAAATAGTATAGAAAACATTATTGCAATGTAACACATCATGCAGGAGGCAAGTCATTCAGAAAATTTCTAATGCAGGAGGGCAAACATTCAGAAAGCTCTTTATACAGGGGGCCAGTCATTCTGAAAACTCCTAATACAGGGGGCCAGTCATTCAGAAAGATCCTAATACAGAGGGCCAGTCATTCTGAAAACTCCTCATACAGGGGGCCAGTCATTCAGAAAGATCCTAATACAGGAGACCAGCCATTCAAAAAGTTCCTAATACAGGAGGCAAGTCATTCAAAAAGCAATTAATACAGGAGGTTATTCATTCAGAAAGCTCCTAATACAGGAGGCCAGTCATTCAGAAAGCTCCTAATACAGGAGGCAAGTCATTCAGAAAGCCTTTAATACAGGAGGTTAGTCATTCAGAAAGGTCCTAATACAGGAGGCCAGTCATTCAAAAGCTCCTAAAATAGTAAACCAGTTTTACAGAAAGCTAAAACAGAAGGTTATTCATTCAGAAAGACAATATACAGAAGAAAAGTCATAAAGAAAGCTCCTTATACAGGAGGCAAGTCTTTCAGAAGGCTCCTAAAACAGGAGGCCAGTCATTCAGAAAGCTTTTCATACCATAGAACATTCATTTAGAATGGTCCTTATAGAGGAGAACAGTCATTCAGAAAGAATGCAGAAGGCAGGTCAATTAGAAAGCCCCCTCTACAGGAGAATCATTCGGAATGCTATTAATACAATAGTCAAGCCGTTCAGAAAGCTCATAATACAGAAGGCCAGTCTTTAAGATAACTTCTTAAACAGGAGGCCAGTCATTCAGAAAACTCTTAATACAGGAGGCCAGTCATTCAGAAAGCTCTCTCTATAAATACAGGAGTCAAGCCATTCAGAAAGCTCCTAATACAGAAGGTGGTCATTCAGAAAGTTCCTTATACAACAGAATCATTCAGAAAGCTATTTATACAGGATACCAGTCTTTCAGAGAGCTCTTAATGCAGGTGGCAAGATATTCAGAAAGTTCCTAATACAGGAGGCAAGTCATTCAGAAAGCAATTAATACAGGAGGATATTCATTCAGAAAGCTCCTAATACAGGAGGCAAGTCATTCAGAAAGGTCCTAATACAGGAGGCCAGTCATTCAGAAATATCCTAATACAGGAGGCTTGTCATTCAGAAAGAATCTAATACAGGAGGCCATTCATTCAGAAAGATCCTAATACAGGAGGCCAGTCATTCAGAAAGATCCTAATACAGGAGGCCAGTCATTCAGAAAGATCCTAATACAGGGGGACAGTCATTTTGAATCTGTTTTATATAGGAGGCTTATCATTCAGAAAGCTCCTCATACAGAGTGCCGGTCATTCTGAAAGCTCCTAATAAAGGAGGTGAATCATTCAGAAAGCTCTTAAAACAGGATGCTAGTCATTTAGAAAGTTCCTTATACAGGAGGTAAGCCATTCTGAAAGTTCCTAATATAGTTGGCACAACATTCAGAAAGTTCCTAATCAAGGGGGTCATTCATTCTGAAAGCTGCTAATATAGCAGGCCAGTCATTCAGAAAGGTCCTAATACAGGAGGTCAGTCATTCAGAAAGCTCCTAATACAGGGGCCAGTTATTCTGAAAGCTCCTAATACAGGATGTTAGTCATTCAGAAAGGTCCTGATACAGGCGGCAAACCATTCATAAAGTTCCTAAAACAGGGGGCCAGTCATTTAGAAAGTTCCTAATACAGGGGGCCAGTCATTCTGAAAGCTAATACAGGATGTTAGTAATTCAGAAAGGTCCTGATACAGGAGGCAAACCACTCTGAAAGTTAAAAAAAAAGGGCCAGTGATTTAGAAACCTCCTAATACAGGGGCTAGCTATTCAGAAAATTGCTAATACAAGAGGCAAACCATTCTGAAAGCTCCTAATATAGGAGGCAAGTCATTTATAAAGAACTAATACAGGAGGTTAGTCATTCAGAAAGAACTAATACAGGAGGTTAGTCATTCAGAAAGTTTCTAATACAATAGGCCAGTCATTCAGAAAGAACTAATATAGGAGACAAGTCATTCAGATAGTTTATATTACAATGGGCCAGTCATTCGATAAGAACTAATACAGGAGGTTAGTCATTCAGAAAGCTCATCATACAGAGTCCCAGTCATTCTGAAAGCTCCTAATAAATGAGGCAATCCAAAGTTCTTAATACAGGAGGCCAGTCATTCAGAAAGCTATTAATACAGGGGGGCCAGTCATTCATAAAGCTATTAATACAGAGGTAAGCCGTTCAGAAAGTTCCTTATACAGGAGGTTAGCCATTTAGAAAGTTCCTAATACAGGAGGTAAGCCATTCAGAAAGTTTCTAATACAGGAGGTAAGCCATTCAGAAAGTTTCTAATACAGGAGGTAAGCCATTCAGAAAGTTTCTAATACAGGAGGTAAGCCGTTCAGAAAGTTCCTAATACAGGAGGTAAGTCATTCAGAAAGTTTCTAATACAGGAGGTAAGCCATTCAGAAAGCTCCTTATACAGGAGGTAAGCCATTCAGAAAGTTCCTTATACAGGAGGTTAGCCATTTAGAAAGTTTCTAATACAGGAGGTAAGCCGTTCAGAAAGTTCCTAATACAGGAGGTAAGCCATTCAGAAAGTTCCTTATACAGGAGGTAAGCCATTTAGAAAGTTCCTTATACCGGAGGTTAGCCATTCAGAAAGTTACTAATACAGGAGGTAAGCCATTCAGAAAGTTCCTTATACAGGAGGTAAGCCGTTCAGACAGTTCCTAATACAGGAGGTAAGCCATTCAGAAAGTTTCTAATACAGGAGGCCATTCATTCAGAAAGTTTCTAATACAGGGGGTAAGCCATTCAGAAAGTTTATAATACAGGAGGCCATTCATTCAGAAAGTTTCTAATACAGGAGGTTAGCCATTCAGAAAGCTCCTTATACAGGAAGTAAGCCGTTCAGAAAGGTCCTTATACAGGAGGTTAGCCATTTAGAAAGTTCCTAATACAGGAGGTAAGCCATTCAGAAAGTTTCTAATACAGGAGGTAAGCCATTCAGAAAGTTTCTAATACAGGAGGTAAGCCATTCAGAAAGTTTCTAATACAGGGGGTAAGCCATTCAGAAAGTTTCTAATACAGGAGGTAAGCCATTTAGAAAGTTTCTAATACAGGAGGCAAACCATTCAGAAAGTTCTTATACAAGGGGCCAGACATACATAAAAGCTTCTTATACAGGAGGCAAGACATTCAGAATGTTCCTAACACAGGAGGTAAGTAATTCAGAAAGATCCTAATACAGGAGACCATTCATTCAAAAAGATCCAAAGATCCTTGTACAGGAGGCCAGTCATTCAGAAAGCTCCTAATACAGGAGGTTAGTCTTTCAGAAAAATCCTAATACAGGAGGCCAGTCATTCAGAAAGATCCTAATACAGGAGGCCAGTCATTCAGAAATATCCTAATACAGGAGGCAAGTCATTCAGAAAGATCCTTATACAGGAGGCCATTCATTTAGAAAGATTTTAATACAGTAGGCCAGTCATTCAGAAAGATCCTAATACAGGAGAACATTCATTCGGAAAATCCTAATACAGGAGGCCAGTCATTCAGAAAGATCCTAATACAGGAGGTTAGTTATTCAGAAAATTCCTAATACAGGAAGCCTGTCATTCACAAAGATCCTTATGCAGGTGGTAAGTCATTCAGAAAGATCCTAATACAAGGGCCAGTCATTCAGAAAGATCCTAATACAGGAGGCCATTCATTTAGAAAGATCCTAATACAGGAGGCCAGTCATTCAGAAATATCCTAATACAGGAGGCTTGTCATTCAGAAAGAATCTAATACAGGAGGCCATTCATTTAGAAAGATCCTAATACAGGAGGCCAGTCATTCAGAATGATCCTAATACAGGAGGCCAGTCATTCAGAAAGATCCTAATACAGGAGGCCAGTCATTCAGAAAGTTCCTAATACAGGAGACCAATCATTCAAAAAGGTCCTAATACAGGAGGCCAGTTATTCAGAAATATCTTAATACAGGGGACCAGTTATTTAGACAGATCCTAATACAGGAGACCAGTCATTCAGAAAGATCCTAATACAGGAAACAAACTATTCAGAAAGCTCCTAATACAGGAGGCCAGACATTCGGAAAGGTCCTAATACAGGAGGTAAGTCATTCAGAAAGCTCCTTATACAGGAGACCAGCCATTCAGAAAGCTCCTAATACAGGAGACCAGTCATTCAGAAAGATCCTAATACAGGAAGCCAGTTGTTCAGAAATATCCTAATACAGGAGGCCAGTCATTCAGAAAGATCCTAATACAGGAGGGCCGTCATTCAGAAAGATCCTAATACAGGAGGCCAGTCATTCAGAAAGTTCCTAATACAGGAGACCAATCATTCAAAAAGGTCCTAATACAGGAGGCCAGTTATTCAGAAATATCTTAATACAGGGGACCAGTTATTTAGAAAGATCCTAATACAGGAGACCAGTAATTCAGAAAGATCCTAATACAGGAAGCCATTCATTTAGAAAGATCCTAATACAGGAGGCCAGTCATTCAGAAATATCCTAATACAGGAGACTTGTCATTCAGAAAGATCCTAATACAGGAGGCCATTCATTCAGAAAGCTCCTAATACAGGAGACAAGTCATTCAGAAAGATCCTAATACAGGAGGCCAGTCATTCAGAAAGCTCCTAATACAGGAGACCAGTAATTCAGAAAGATCCTAATACAGGAGGCCAGTCATTCAAAAATATCCTAATACAGGAGGCCAGTCATTCAGAAAGATCCTAATACCGGAGGCCATTCATTCAGAAAGCTCCTAATACAGGAGACCAGTAATTCAGAAAGATCCTAATACAGGAGACAAGTCATTCAGAAAGATCCTAATACAGGAGGCCAGTCATTCAGAAAGCTCCTAATACAGGAGACCAGTAATTCAGAAAGATCCTAATACAGGAGGCCAGTCATTCAGAAATATCCTAATACAGGAGACTTGTCATTCAGAAAGATCCTAATACAGGAGGCCATTCATTCAGAAAGCTCCTAATACAGGAGACCAGTCATTCAGAAAGATCCTAATACAGGAGAATTGTCATTCAGAAAGCTCCTAATACAGGAGACCAGTAATTCAGAAAGCTCCTAATACAGGAGACCAGTAATTCAGAAAGATCCTAATACAGGAGGCCAGTTGTTCAGAAATATCCTAATACAGGAGGCCAGTCATTCAGAAAGATCCTAATACAGGAGGCCCGTCATTCAGAAAGATCCTAATACAGGAGTATAGTCATTCAGAAAATTCCTAACACAGGAGGCCAGTCATTCAGAAAGATCCTAATACAGGCGGTAAGTCATTCAGAAAGCTCCTTATACAGGAGGGCAGTCATTCATAAAACTCTTAAAACAGGTGGCCTGTCATTCAGAAAGAATCTAATACCGGAGGCCATTCATTCAGAAAGTTCCTAATACAGGAGGTAAGTCATTCAGAAAGCTCCTTATACAGGAGGTAAGTCATTCAGAAAGCTCCTTTTACAGGAGGCCAGTCATTCATATAACTCTTAATACAGGTGGCCTGTCATTCAGAAAGAATCTAATACAGGAGGCCATTCGTTCAGAAAGATCCTAATACAGGAGGCCAGTCATTCAGAAAGATCTTAATACAGGAGACAAGTTATTCAGAAAGATCCTAATACAAGGGACCAGTTTTTTAGAAAGATCCTGATACAGGAGACCAGTCATTCAGAAAGATCCTAATACAGGAGGCCAGTCATTCAGAAAGATCCTAATATAGGAGGCCATTCATTCAGAAATATGCTAATACAGGAGGCTATTCAGTTAAAAAGATCCTAATACAGGAGACCAGTCATTCAGAAAATCCTAATACAGGAGGCCAGTCATTCAGAAAGATCCTAATACAGGAGGTTAGTCATTCAGAAAGTTCCTAATACAGGAGGCCATTCATTCAGAAAAATCCTAATACAGGAGGTAAGTCATTCAGAAAGATCCTAATACAGGATGCCAGTCATTCAGAAAGATCCTAATACAGGAGGCCATTCATTCAGAAAGATCCTAATACAGGAGGCAAGTCATTCAGAAATATCCTAATAGAGGAGGCCTGTCATTCAGAAAGAATCTCATACAGGAGGCCATTCATTCAGAAAGATCCTAATACAGGAGGTAAGTCATTCAGAAAGCTCCTTATACAGGAGGTAAGTCATTCAGAAAGCTCCTTATACAGGAGGTATGTCATTCAAAAAGATCCTAATACAGGAGGTAAGTCATTCAAAAAGATCCTAATACAGGAGGTAAGTCATTCAGAAAGCTCCTTATACAGGAGGCCAGTCATTCATAAAACTCTTAATACAGGTGGCCTGTCATTCAGAAAGAATCTTATACAGGAGGCCATTCATTCAGAAAGATCATAATATAGGAGGCCAGTCATTCAGAAAGATCTTAATACAGGAGACAAGTTATTCAGAAAGATCCTAATACAAGGGACCAGTTATTTAGAAAGGTCCTAATACAGGAGACCAGTCATTCAGATAGATCCTAAAACAGGAGGCTAGTCATTCAGAAAGATCCTAATATAGGAGGCCAGTCATTCAGAAAGATCCTAATACAGGAAGCCATTCAGTTCGAAAGATCATAATACAGGAGACCAGTCATTCAGAAAGATCCTAATACAGTAGACCATTCATTCAGAAAATCCTAATACAGGAGGCCAGTCATTCAGAAAGATCCTTATACAGGAGGGTAGTCATTCAGAAAGTTCCTAAAACAGGAGGCCATTCATTCAGAACGATCCTAATACAGGAGGTAAGTCATTCAGAAAGAGCCTTATACAGGAGGTCAGTCATTCAGAAAGATCCTAATACAGGAGGCAAGTCATTCACAAATATCCTAATACAGGAGGCAAGTCATTCAGAAAGAATCTAATTCAGGAGGCCATTCATGTAGAAAGATCCTAATACAGGAGGTAAGTCATTCAGAAAGCTCCTTATACAGGGGGTAAGTCATTCAGAAAGCTCCTTATACAGGAGGCCACTCATTCATAAAACTCTAAATACAGGTGGCCTGTCATTCAGAAAGAATCTTATACAGGAGGCCATTCATTCAGAAAGATCCTAATACAGGAGGCCAGTCATTCTGAAAGATCTTAATACAGGAGACAAGTTATTCAGAAAGATCCTAATACAAGGGACCAGTTATTTAGAAAGATCCTAATACAGGAGACCAGTCATTCATAAAGATCCTAATACAGGAAGCAAATCATTCAGAAAGATATTAATACAGGAGGCCAGTCATTCGGAAAGGTCCTAAAATAGGAGGTAAGCCATTCAGAAAGCTTATTATACAGGAGGCCAGTCATTCAGAAAGTTCCAAATACAGGAGACCAGTCATTCAAAAAGGTCCTAATACAGGAGGCCAGTTATTCCGAAAAATCTTAATACAGGGGACCAGTTATTTAGAAAGATCCTAATACAGGAGACCAGTCATTCAGAAAGGTCCTAATACAGGAAGCAAATTATTCAGAAAGCTCCTAATACAGGAGGCCAGTCATTCGGAAAGGTCCTAATACAGGAGGTTAGTCATTCAGAAAGCTCCTTATACAGGAGGCCAGCCATTCAGAAATCTCCAAATACAGGAGACCAGTCATTCAGAAAGATCCTAATACAGGAGGTCAATTGTTCAAAAATATCCTAAAACAGGAGGCCAGTCATTCAGAAAGAATTTAATACAGGAATTAAGTTATCAGAAAGATCCTTATACAGGAGACCAGTCATTCAGAAAGATCCTAATACAGGAAGCAAACTATTCAGAAAGCTCCTAATACAGGAGGCCAGTCATTCGGAACGCTCCTAATACAGAATGTCAGTATTTCAGAAAGCACTATTTACAGGAGGCAAGTCATTCACAAAGCTCCTAATAAGGATGTTATTTATCCAGAAAGCCTTATACAGGAGGCTTGTCAAACAGAAAGCTCTTTTTATACAGAACGCCAGCTATTCAGAAAGCTCCTTATACAGGAGGCCAGTCATTAAGACAGCTCCTAATACAAGGGACCAGTCATTTATAAGGTTCATAGTACAGGAAGCCAGTCATTCAATAGGCTCCTTATACAACAGGCCAGTCATTCATAAGGCTCCTAATACAGAAGGCCAGTCTTTCAGAATGCTCTTTATACAGGAGACCAGTCATTTAGAAAGCTCATAATCCAGGAAGCAAGTCATTCAGAAAGCTTCTTATACAGGAGGCGAGTCATTCAAAAACCTCATAAAACAGGAGGCAAGTCATTCAGAAACCTCCAAATACAAAAGGCCAGTCATTCAAAAACCTCATAAAACAGGAGGAAAGTCATTCAGAAAGGTTCTTATACAGGAGGCCAGTCATTCAAAAGCCTCATAAAACAGGATGCCAGTCATTCAAAGCCTCATAAAACAGGATGCCAGTCATTCAAAGCCTCATAAAACAGGAGGCCAGTCATTCAGAAAGCTCCTTATACAGGAGGCAAGTCATTCAAAACCTTTAAATAAAAGACGTCAGTCTTTCCGAAATCTTCTAAAACAGGAGGCCAGTCTTTCAGAAAGCTATTGATACAGGATGCCAGTCATTTAGGAATCTCCTGATACAGGAGACAAGTCATTAAGAAAGCTCCTAATACAGGAGTCCAGTCATTCAGAAAGCTTGAAATACAGGAGGCTTGTCATTTAAAAAGAGCATAATACAAGAGGCCAGTTATTCAGAAAGGTCCTTATACCAGGGGCCAGTTTTTCAGAAATTTATTAATACAGAGGGCCTGTCATTCAGAAAGCTCCTTATACAGGAGGCCAGCCATTCAGAAAGCTTCAGAATGACTGGCCTTCATATCAAACCCATTTTTGCCTAATATCTGACCTTTCTTTTTCCCCTTTACTATGGTAGCTCAAAACAAGCTTTAGTCCAAGGCTTTCTTTATACAGGACACAAGTTTTCATAAAGCTCCTACTGGAGCCTTCTGAATTACTGGCATACCTTTTAAGCTGTTAGTTGTCTTGTACACCACTATTCTTTCTGGTTTTAGCATTGCTGCTTAAAATACTTGAACTCTCTTATAAGATAATTTACAGTTTAATAGGAATGCCATGAATTCAGAAACCTTGTGTAATAGTTTTCTGAATGACTTGCATCCTGTATAAAGATACCTTTAGACTTAGATACCTTTCAATAACTAAGAGTGGTTGCTTATCCTTTGCCTAACCCTGAGCTTAGAGATTGGTAGAGGCCTTCGGTGTGAAACATTTCAACTTACAGCTTAATTTTGATTGACTTGCATTTTGTGTAAGGATAGCCTTAGAGTTGTAGTGGCATGCTACATTTGTTTACCAGGTATCAATGTTAACAATTACTCAGTTATGTTACACCTTTCCTGTACCAGAAAATAATGGCATGGATCATGAGAACTTTGATTTAACCCTAAAATTGGTGTGAGTGACATTTGCCCATTTGATGATACTGGGCTAAACGCCATGTCAACAATTTCTCAGTTATGGTAAAGCTTTCCTGAATTCACCAGTATAAGGTTACAGTTCTGGCTACAAGCAGGAGTCAACACTAACTTCTATACCAAGGTGGACTACAGGACCAGTACCTTGTCATGTTGTCAATTCTTTAATATTAAAATATCAGGATCATAATCCTGATCTTGTAATATTAAAGAATTGATAACATGACATCTTTAAGGTCTAGTTGAAGTAGTGTAGGACCCATAGATTCCCTGATGGAAGATAAAACAAATAAGTAACGATAATCTTCTAAAACCTGTTGACAGATTTCTGTTGAATGTTTAGATGTCATATGAACTTTCTTCTCGTGACCACAATAATGACCCAGGCTATAAAATTTCTGGTTCTACAGGCATAACATAGGTGGTCAAGGACCTAAGGACTTGAATGAATATCTAACCCTGACAAGTTCTAAGACCACCATCTTATCCACCGAGCCTGTGAGTGGCATTGAAACAAAAACAAACATGTGTGTCATAGAGGATTTTAAAAAAAGAAAAAAACAAACTTCTTTTCCATGAATAATATTTTATTAAAAAAATATGAGTTGTTACCATACTTTTTGTAACTAAACTGTGAGATTCAAAACCAAATAAAAACATTTGGTCCCTCTATATGTATTTTATTATTTATACAAGTCTGAATAGTTTCTGCAATGCTTAATGAACCTCTTAACATTGTCTCTAACAACATACATTCTTAAAGAACTTTTCCTTTAACTTAATATCATATGAAGAGATTCTTTTCTTTCCATTTTAGAAAAATGTTTCATAATAAGTCATGTGCAGCAGGGTTTTACCTATTAGAGATTTGTTTGTTTATATGGGCTTTTACATCGTGTCAAAATTATTTCAGTTATTTTGTGATGCCCGACTCTTAATGATGGAGGAAGACCCCATACTCAACTGAACATAAGGACAAGTAATGCCTGTTTGAACCATTGGCATTATGTTAGTCAGTTGGAGACTACCTCTCATGAAAATCCAAATGTGGTCACTGGGATTTGAACCCATGTGAAGAACATACTAAAGAAGGCTTTATTTGGACAAAGACATTCATTTATACAATAGCAATGCTAGTGGCTTAATTGCAATACAAGGATATGTCCCGCACTTTTTTTCTTATAATTATCTTCATTTGGCCCGAAATTGGCCCATTTTGTTTCATTTATTATCCTTTGGACCCAAACTAAAAGTGTTATTTTCAACTATTTCTTGTCAAAACTGTTACTTGATGTAGACACGTAATTAGTTGTGTGAAAAATATTTGAAAATAAACCAGAAATATGAGTACACTAATCTCTTTGCAAAATACACTATTTACATTAAAATGAAATATATACACGTAAGGTGCTATATGTTATAAGCTCTAAAAAGAAAAAAAAAATATGCATCATATATAATATTCGTTGGATTTCAAAGTCCTGCATTGAGAAAACCTTAATTCAATCCATCACCCTTTTCTGGAATATCACAACCACTGCAATATGTAAACAGATTCCTCATAGAGAAATTTCGGACTGTTCCAAAATAAGAAAAAAAAATCAAAATACGAAAACAATTATTTCTTTGTGATATTGAGTGGAAACTATAGTGACAGAAGCAGAAATTGCTGATCATGAGCAATTTCTCCTTCTGTCACATTTTCTTTTTAGATGCATTTTGCTGTTCACTAGTGGATCAATGATGGTTCACAGGTAACAGTGACAAAACCAAAAAAATGTGTATCGTACAATACACATTTTTTTTGTTTAGTTACCTGCACCTCTGGTACCCTATGTGTTAGGGTTGGATCAATAAAGGGTCCAGATTGACCGATAAAGTCAAATTCAATCTGGTCATAAGTGAACCTCTAATAGTGGGGCTGAACATGGTAATATGCTTAAAGCTTGAATAACACAGAATTCAGACCATGGAGCGAGTTCTGAAAGAAGTTTAAAGCTTCGCTTTCATCCTGTATTAACATAATACAAGATTCCCAAGCATTTCCGGCATTTTTTCAAGGGGGGTCACTTAACACATTACCAAACACTTACGACATTCAACCACTTTGTTACAGACGACTCTGAAAAACATTGTGGAAAAAGGAGAAATTGCTCGTGACGAGCAATTTTTCATTTTCCCACAATGTTTTCTGCTCTATCAGAAAAATATTTTCCAATTTCATTTTGAAATGTCGTCTGCAAACTCTTTCAATTTTGGAATGTCGAACATTTGGCGTTTAGTAAAAGGTTAAGAAAATTTGACTGTGGACTGTTTCTCACAATTTTCACTGTATCACTGGCTATTATATTATGATGATAAAGGCGTCTGCTTGATATGTTGAGTATGTTCATTTGAAGGCATATCATGAATAAATGTTCTTTCGAGATTCCCTCCCTCTTTTAATGTTTCTCATTTCATCTATGCTCTGTTGTAATATGGGTTGTCCTTCCCCTGTAAAATAAAAAAAGAAAACATGTGATGAGTAACCCTATTAGACATAGCAAGAGAAGTTTTGTGATGTCTTGTAACTCATAGAATGCATTGGCATATGAAAATTAGAGATAGATTTGTTTGTGGGGTTAAATGTCTTATCTTCAGTTAACTTGGATGATCCAAGCTGTAACTGCGTGACATAGAGTGAAATATCTATGTCTGGATCATTCGGACTAATCTTCAGTTAATATTTATTTGTTTGTTTGTATGGTGTTTAATGCTGTATCAACAATTTTTCAGTAACCTAATGACTTTCCAGAATATATCAGTTCTAGACTAGGGCTCTGATGTGACTTGCCAAAAGTCAATATCACAAAACCAGAGGTGACGGTGGGGCTCGAAAACTGGACCTCCGAGTTCTTAGTCTGCCACCTTAACCAATAGGCCAAGCAGGACCCTGGCTTTTTTTTATTCCCAATACTAGGCTAGGGCATGTGTCTTGCCACACCTAAAAAGCCAGAAGTACCAATGAAGCTCACACCTGGGACCTAAAAGTTTTAAGACTACCAGCTCGACCACTTCAAGATTGAAGTGGATTTCATTATATATTATTATATTATGCATATTAAAAAAAAGGTGACAAAAGGAGGATAGATTTTGGTTTGAAAGATTGGATTGTGGTTGTTCTTTTACTAGTCTTTTTGTATGGTGTGTAATATCAATTTTTCGATAATATTTTGGTTTTCCTGGGATAAATCATTTGTAGACCAAGGTTCTGAAGTGTCTTTCCAAATGATAATCCCATCAAACCAGGGGTGCCAATGGGGATCGAACCTGCTACACCAAAGTCCCAAGTCTGACACCTTAACCACTGGGCCTTGCAGACACCCAACAGATTTTTGTATGTAAGATTTGATTCTTGTTTGTTTTTTTATAAGTCTTTAAGTATGGTGTTTGATATCATGTCAACAATTTTTGGCTTCCCTGGAATTAACCTGTAGTAGGCTGTGGCTCTGAAGTATCTTTCCAAAAGACAATCCCACAAAACCAGAGATACCAATAGGGTTTGAACCAAGGACCCCTGAGACAGTCAATTTAACCCATTACCAAACAATAACAACATTTGACCACTTTGTTGCAGACGACTCAGCAAAACATTGTGGGAAAAGGAGAAATTACTCATTAATTGCCCACAGTGTTTTCTGCCCTATCAGATGATAATTTTTCCAATTTTCATCACATTTAGAAAAGTCGTCTGCTAACTCTTTCTATTTGGGACAGTCGAAAATCTTGCGTTTGGTAAAGGGTCTTAACCAATGAGCCACCCAGAACTCAGAACACAAACAAAAAAGTAACAAAAAAATGAGATGGATTTTGGTGGTAAATGTTATTTTTTTCTTCTTCTTTTTTTGTTGGATCTAATGGTTTGGCAACACTTTTTTCTGTTTTATTTTTATTTTCCTGGGATTTGGCAGAAGTAGGCCATGGCTCTAAAGTGTCTTGCCAAAGGGCATTTCAAATAAACCATTGAGGCTAGCAGGTATTGAACTCTGGACCCCCAAGTTACAAGTTCAACAAATACATAGGCGTAGGAGCAGGGGGGGCCAGGCCCCCCCAATATTCAGACTGGGGGGGCCAGAGTATGCTTTGGCCCCCCCAATATTCACAATAGCAAATGAAGATATTTGAAAAGAAAAATGAAAGAAACGAAATTTAACAGCAGAATAAAAACAAATATGTTTTTTTGTGCTTTATAAGACCAATTCGCCTTTTGTTACGAACAATAACCAAAATCTTTTTGACGTCATCATCGCAAATGGCAATCTGAACACATCGGGTTAGCTAAAACTTAAGCAATAATTCTACTTTTTGCCCAGTTGAATCCGTGGCTGTGACAGCCTGGTCGCTGCTACTTTTTGTTTAGATCAATACATTAGATTTCCGCGTGAGATCGAGACCTGGCATTTCCTTTTTTTTTTTTTTTTTTATTAAAGATACACATTTTCATACGCTTTTTTTTAATTCTTAAAATGTTATCGAATTTGTTAATGCATGACTAGTCATGAAAAAGTTTAGGAACATTTATTCTTAGACCGGTCCTCATCTGAAGTTGGCCCCCCAATGTTGAAAACGCTCCTACGCCTATGAAATGAATAACTGGGCCACAAGAGACCACACATATTTTAATTGCATATCGATGGTGTTTTAGTTTTATCTTGGAGTTAACCCTTAGAATGCTGGATAATTTTCAAAAAACAAATTTTTGTGTCATCTGCCATCCAAAACCTTAATAAGGAAAGATACTCAGAGTAGCAAACAGGTTAGACCACAGGCCAGCCACCAATTACTTGGCAGCTGGCCTGGATCTAAGCTGTATGCATAAGCATGATATTGGTTCCACAATAAGGTTAAAGTGCACCTAACCTAACCATTGTTCCTGGTATTTACTCAACAAATAAACACTCTATATTATTGTATGCAAGTTATTTCAATATAGAATGTTAAAAAAACATATCCTACCTTGATGTCACTAAATCGCATTGAACTGCTCTTCTGTTTCTTCGACCTGTTAAAAAGCTGTTGAAGAAAAGGAATTGAAACATTGTTGAAAAAGGAAATGCATTTTTATTTTCTGTTTATTAAAATCCTATTTTGGTTAAATGTCATCTTTAACTAATTTTTCAGCAATATTGCAGCAACAGGGCAGATATTCATCTTAATTTCTGGTTCATTTACCAGTTATTCTCATGTTTTACATCACATCAATATCACTTCACTTATATTGCAATTCCCTACTTATAATGGAGAAGGAAGATGCAAAGCTAGAATGTCTATAAAGAGTTGGCAGGTTGGGTAGAACCATTGGCATTTCTGAGATTATCTCTTATGAAAATCCAAATGTGTCACCAGAACTTCAAACAATGCAGACAGGAATAATGTTATTTTTTTAATTTTTTTTTTAATATGGGTTTAACATCACATCAACATTATTTCAGTTATGTTGTGATGCCCGACTCTTACTGATGGAGGAAAACCTCATACTCAATTGCCCATAGGGGCTGGTTAAGGTGGGTAGAACCATCGGCATTCTGTAAGTCAGTCGGGAGATTGCCTCTCATGAAAATCCATATCCCTCTCAGGATTTGAACCCACGCGGAGAGGGGCCATGTAATTTCAAGTTCTGTACTCAAACCACTAGGTGATGGACGCTCCGGCCACGTTCATCTACCATTGCCAGATTATGAAAAAGTATCTTTTCAAAAGAACCTTTACAATATTATGTATCCATACACTGTAAAAAGGTTTCAAACACTTGATGACTGGTCACAAATCCAAGAAGACAACTATTATGCCACAACATTTGAACTGTGGACCACCAGCATGTGAGTTTTTGCAATGATTACTAGGTATTATTTGTTATTTTCAGACCAAGGCAGAATGTACCGATTTGTTTGGCAAACAATACGGTGATGTTATTCAAATGGAAACAGTCTTTTAGCTTTTCGAGCGTTTACTTGATTTTCCTGTTGACAAGTAACTTGTTTTTCAAATGAATCCAAAACGTAAAGTGTTGAGGAAAAATGTTGTTCTTGAGCATGTATTCTCCAAATGAATATTTACATTTTTATATGTGATAGATGATAAAATAACTGTTATTATGGTCATTATTTTGTGGAACAGCCAAAACTGTGATCCCGAGGTGCCATTACTTTCTTTAACAGTCTTTAACAGCTGGTGGCTAAAGCTAGATTAATGGACTAAGGGGATAACCCATTACCAAACTCTCTTCAAGAGCAATTTCTCCTTTTCCCATCATGTTTTCTGCCCTATCAGAAGACTATTTTTCAATTTCATCACATTTTGAAATGTCGTCTGCAAACTCTTTCAATTTGGGACAGTCAAGAATTTGTCACTTGGTAAAGTTTAAAGAACCACAAGAATACTTACAACAATGGCCACAATAATGATCAGAAGAAGTGCGACACCACCAATGACAACGCCGATGATCAGACCCGTGTTGGTTTCATCGCCCTCCGTCGGTTTGGCTGTGGTTGTCTGCACTAAGTCTTCTTCCGTCAACATGGCTGTGATTGAGGTCTCTGAGCCGACAAAGACTGTGCCGTCTACTTCTACAGCTTCTTGTAACTAAAGTAAACACAGTCAAGCTTGTGTTAAGAGGCCAGGCTATGGGACAGAGTAAATTGGCTGTTTAAGACAGATTGGCTGCTTAACACAAATTGTTGTACACTATAAATCCAACAATGGGACTTTCTGTAGGGGATGTTTAAGGCAGGTTTGCTGCTTAAAAGGGTGGTTGCTTAACATAAGTTAGACTGTACCACAATTCGGTTATAGCAAACTCAACCTACTTAAACCTGTTACTGAAACTCAAGTTTGTTATAAAGCATGTTGAACAACGTTTCTTCTTGTAGCCAAAGGAAATAAAAGATACTTCACTTTACACCTTTCTTGCAGCTAAAGTAAAAAGTGGAACCAGCTTAAAACAAAATTCTCAATCAACCCAAGTTAATAAACAGAAAAAGTCAAATAAAATATTGTAGAAACAGGACAGTTTTTTTGTATCATTGTTTGATGCACAATTAGAAGTAGCTAATGAAAGCATATTTGTTCAGGAAGTGTTGATTTATTCAAGTTGATTTATTCAAGTATGTACAGTTTGCTGTAGATCTTCAAAGGGATGTCCAACTTTTGGGTTGAAATACATGTTAAATCAGTGTCTGTATACTCACTTTAAAAAAATTAAAAATGATTTAGTTTGCTTCTAATGACGATTCTTCAGTGTGTCATACATGTTCAGTGAAGCCTCGTTTATCCGGACCCTGATTATCCGGATGTCTCGCAATCCGAACATAATTGTAAGGGAACAGAATTATTTGACCAGTTCATTGCAGACGACTTTTGAAAACATTGTGGGTAAAGGAGAAATTGCTCGTCACAATGTTTTCTGCCATATCAGAATATTATCTTTGAATTTCATCACGTTTTGATATGTCGTCTGCAAACTCTTTCAATTTGGGATGGTCGACAATTTGGCGTTTGCTAAAGGGTTATAAGTATACACGTACATACAAACCGTATATTACATAATGTGTATAAGAACATGCTCTGCTTCATTAGTCCGGATGATTCAGTCATCCGGACATTTTGTTGGAAACGGACATGTTCGGATTAACTATACATCACTGTAAAACAATACCACTGTCGTGCAGTTTTAAAAAGAAATTCATTTTTAACTTCCAAATTTCTTTACATCTGTGAACAAGGACATGAAACCTTCAAACCCCATTGCAGACGACATTTCAAAATGTGATGAAATTGGAAAATATTCTTCTGATAGGGCAGAAAACATTGTGGGAAAAGGAGAAATTGCTCGTCACAAGCAATTTCTCCTTTTCCCTCAATATTTTCTAAAGTCATCTGCAACAAAGTGGTCAAATGTCATTATTGTTTGGGGAAAGGGTTAAATTGAATCATCTGGATACTTACATCTAATTCCACGTTATTGGCAATGGAAGCCAAATCCTGTGTATCACTAACAACTGAGCTATCGGGATCATATTCTGTCGTCACGTCTATCAGCACACTTCCAGCTATCAACTATAAATGAAACAATAGGTAAAGATGAGACCATAAGTCAGTTACAAGACTACCTGTAATGAAAATCGAAATGCAGTCACGGGGATTTGAACCCATGAAAAAAAGCAAAATAAATATTTAAATATAATCTAAGTAATTCAAATAATTTAAATTTCTGGGGCCCGTTTTACTAAACAACTTACGGAAAATGTTTGCATAAGTCATAATTGATTAACATGGATAATATTTTCAATGAAAGTACAATATTGCAATGTGACACGTCATTGGAAGCGTCTTGGAGAATAAAAATATTAAAATAAAAGGACTTGTTGATTTAGACTTACGCAAATCTTAAGCGTTTAGCAAAACGGGCCCCTGTACCCTAACCACCAGACCATGGAGGCCCCCCCCCTCATCATAAGTTCTTGTATCTTAAACTGATCCCTGATCCCTCTGATTCTGCTTACTTGATGAATAACCTGTACTTATGCTAAATGTGGATTCACTAAATGCCACATGGGGGAGTCCTCCAATTACTCAGAGGAGTCAAACCCAAAACCCTTGTGTCCCGAAGCCGACAATCTACCCCAGTATCATTGTCCTCCATTACTTATTGGTATGTGTAGGAATTGTCTCAAACTGTAGTCATTACAAAAAATGTAATACAAGCGTCCTTAAAAAAAGAGTTGTCTTAAAAGTATAAAAAAAAAAACATGAAATGGTCAAATAAGAGTCATCAGAAAGTATGTGGTAATTGATAAAACCCATTAAAGGGTCAAAATAATAATTAAAAAAAGTATGTGGTAATGGATAGACACCATTAAAGGGTCAAATTAGTAATCAGAAAAGTATGTGGTAATGGATAGACACCATTAAAGGGTCAAATTAGTAATCAGAAAAGTATGTAGTAATGGATAAAACCCATTAAAGGGTCAAATAAGAGTCATCTCAGAAGTATGGGGTAATAAAAAAACCATTAAAGGGTCAAATTAGTCATCAAAAAGTATGTGGTAATGGATAAAACCATTTAAGGGACCATATTGGAGTAACCACAAAAGTATGTGGTAATGGATAAAACCATTTAAGGGACCATATTGGAGTAACCGCAAAAGTATGTGGTAATGTTTAAAACCATTTAAGGGACCATATTGGAGTAACCACAAAAGTATGTGGTAATGGATAAAACCCATTAAAGAGTCAAATTAGTCATCAAAAAAGTTAATCTGAACACATCGGGTTTATCCAATGAAAACACCTCTGAAATAATAGGGATGAAGCCATATTGTTTCTCGCAAGATTGACATCACTTTACTTTTGGTTTCAAAAATACATGTAGATCTTAAATGTGAAAGCGAAAAAATCGTTTAATTTGATTAAGGAAACAACTCTTTATGTCATAACTTATTATTTCGCCATTTTGTATGAGACACCGATTAATCATTATTTAAAAAGATGTCCAACACTTCCATACATATTGAACTACTTAACTTGCACACTTAGAAAAGTTGTCAATCGCCGGGGCCAATTTACACGAAAAATTGTAACCCTACACTTATTTCCGAGGTGTATTTCCCAGCTTATGGAAATACCCAAGTTCCGATTGCAAAAAAGTATGTGGTAATGAAAAAAATGGAGCAATTTCTCCTTTTCCCACAATGTTTTTTAAAAACCTCTGCAAAAAAGTGGTCAATTGTCGTTATTGTTTGAGAAAGGGTTAAGAAGATTTGTTGAAAGGACTGTTACTTACCTCAATCATTGTTACTTTTACTTTATTCTTCCTTTCAATCTTATTCTTGTATGTCCTACAAATTACAAGACGAGTTGAATTAGCTGCTATCAAGAGTTTCTTATATTTCATGAGACTGCTTTAGAAAACTGACTTGTAAAATCATATCTATGAGTTGAATTCAAGACTTAATCATATCTTTTTGTTAAATATAATCATTTCAATGAGGCGAGAATAGCCCCTTTATGACAGTACGGTCTGCTTTTGGAATATTTGTAAAGTAAAATCTGTAGAAGACAATTAACATGTCGAGGGTTCAATGCAAGACATGTTTATGAAGCACTTTCTGAAGTCTTGCATTGAACCCTCGATGTCATTTAAACCAAAAACATGATATCAGTCTTGAGATCTACAGCATATAAACTGTATATACTAAGATGAATTGACACTTCTTGAATCAATATCATTCTTTCAATAGCTACTTTAAATTGTTTATCAAACAACAATACAAAAACTGTATTATTTCACCGACATTTTATCTTAATTTTCAAATTTAATATTCTCTGAACTAGCACCTTTAAACCCTTACTGTATTTTTGGATTCTAGACTTAAATTTAGCAAAAAAAAGCCGTCTTCAGGCTGTCCTAACCCTGTACCAAATGCCAAATTTTCTACTGTCCCACATTGAAAGAGTTTGCAAACAACATTTCCAAATGTGATAAAATTTGAAAATAATCCTCTGCTAGGGCAGAAAACATTGTGTACAAATGAAAGGTTGCTCAATTAGAGCAATTTCTCCTTCGCCCACAATATTTTCCATAGTTGTCTGCAACAAAGTGGTTAAATGTCTTTAATGCTTGGTAATTGGTTAAAGAATGCCTTTAAATCTACCTGGCTTGACTGGCATCTCTGGTATTTAATGTATTGTTCATATGGTGGTTAACGTCATATCAGCAATTTTTAAGCTATACAACAGCTTTCCTGAATCCACCACTTATAGGCTAGGACTCTGAAGAGACTTGCCAAAAGTCACTCTCACAAAACCATAGGTGTTGATTGGACTCAAACTCGGGACCTCAGAGTTCCTAGTCAGTCACCATAACCACTGGGTCATGCAGGTCACCAGCAAACTTTCTGAAATATCGTTGCCATGACATAAAACCCTATCAAACAAATATACAAACTTACTCCTTTATCTTTGTTTGTGTAGCTTCAGGAATCTCTGCTAGCCGTTTGTTGGAAATCTTTGCACGGATGGTTATTTGCTTTGGAGCCGTTTTCTTTTGGATAACACCTATAAAACAACAAACTCTGTTAAATTTCTGTATTGATTGTAACAATGGTCTCCTTATAATCATTCTCCACTACTTTGGTTTGTAACTTGTATCGGTCCCTCTCGGAGTAAAGCCACTGTGGGTCAACCATCCAAGTACTAACCACTTAGTATGTTGCTTACCTTCGCGAGAAAGCCAACCACTCTACCGAATCACCCATAAAAGCCAGCTTCTACAGGGGGACTGTAGAAGTATTTATACATAAACCCTATTACCTCACAGGTTATTTCATTAGCATTTATTATGAATTACTATAAGTATAAAAACTGCTTTTTCCTATAAAATCTAATCACTGTCAACTATGAAAACTTATCATTATTTTCACTCCCAATAATCTATATGATCAATAATAAATAATCATTAACTTTAACATACTACAATCTATATCATCTGTGGTAACTGAGTGTACATTTGTAACTCACTATATCATCAATGAAAATGTATTGTAATTATTTACTCATTACAATCTATAGCATTTACCAAAAATACTTGAAATTTTTTACTCACAGCATTCACTATCATCTATGAAAGCTAATTTCAATTTTTTACTCACTACAATCTATATCATCCATGAAAACTTATAGAAATTTTACTCACTACAATCTATATCACATATGAAAACTATTCATTAACTTTCACACACAACAATTTATATCATCTTTAAGATATTATCATTCATTTTTACTCACAATAATTTATATAATCTATGAAAACTAATCATGAATTTTCACCCACAACAACATATATCATCTATAAGAAATAATCATTAATTTTTACTCACAACAATTTATGTCATCTATGAAAACTATTCATTAACTTTTACTCATAAGAACCTATGTCATCTATGAAATGAAAACTACTCATTAATCCTACCTCACTACAATCTTAATCACCTATTCATAAGAAATAATCATTAATTTTTACTCACAACAAATTATGTCATCTATGAAAACTATTCATTAATTTTCATCCACAACAATCAATATCATCTATGAAAACTATTCTGTTCTTTTCTATGAGAACTGTTAGTAAATTTTAATCACTACAACCTATATCACCTATGAAAACTAATTGTTAATTGTTTGCTCACTAGAATCTTTTATCATCTGTGAAAACTAATCGTTACTCTTAAATGACTAATCTATATCACCTATGAAAACAAAACCATTAATCTTTACTCATTATAATCTTTATCATCAATGAAAACTAACTGCAAATCTTTTACTCACTACACTTGTTTATCAACTATGAAAACTAACCATTACTCTTAACTCAATAATCCATATCACCTATGAAAAAAACGCATAAATCTTTACTCACTACAATCAATATCATCTATGGTTGCGAGGGTCGCAGCCGTTTTGCGCGCCCCTGATGGCTCTCCAGAAGCAGCATTTAGACAGTAGCATTCGTCTCCAACACATCGGGCAAAGTACGATCCGTCCGCAGCACATTTCAACGCCACCAGGGTTGGAGTCTCTGAGGTCATACTGTTGTTTAATCTCTGAAATTAAAAGAATAATGTTATCAAGTTTATGGTAATAAATATCTAATATCTATAGTACTTTGATTATATACACACTGTAAACTGCTCATGGTGCTTTGATTATCTTGGAAAGAAATTGAGTCGGAACAACAACGGCTAAGTGTTCAACTTTGAAACAAGATTGTCTTTTGTTTATATATATGAGATTTAACACATTACCAAACAATAACGACATTTAACCGCTTTGTTGCAGATGACTCTGGAAAACATTGTGGGAAAAGGAGTAATTGCTCATAACAAGCAATTGCTCCATTTCCCACAGTGTTTTCTTCCCTATCAGAAAATTATTTTCCTATTCACATTTTGAAATGTCGTCTGCAAACTCTTTTAATTTGGAACAGTCAAAAACTTGGCGTTTGGTAAAGGGTTAACCTTTTCACTACCAGATCTTGTTATTCTCTCATATATCAACAGAAAATGTGGAAAAAATTGACAAAAGTCAGAATTTACCCCTGCACAGCCTGTAATAGATGTTCAAAGACATAAATGGATAAAACATAACCTAATATTATTATTATTATTATTATATATGGGTTTTTTAACATCACATCAACATTATTTCAGTTATGTAGCGATGCCAGACTCTTAATGATGGAGGAAGACCCAATACTCAACTGCCCATGAGGACTGGTCAAGGTGTGTAGAACCATTGGCATTCCATAAGTCAGTCGGGAGACTCCCTCTCATGAAAATCCACTATCAGGATTTGAACCCACACAGAGAGGGGCCATCTGATTTCAAGTTCTGTACTCTAACCACACTGGCCCCAAAACATAACCTACATAACATCGTGTGTACATATGAATAAGTGGGTTGAACATGTTCTTCATAAAATATTGTGTACTGAGAAATAAGTGGATTAAACATAACCTACATAAGGTATTGTGTACTGAGAAATTAGTGGATTAAACATAACCTACATATGATCTTGTGTACAGAGGAATAAGTGGATTCAACATAACCTACATAAGGTATTGTGTACTGAGAAATAAGTGGATTAAACATTACCTATATAACATATTGTGTACAGAGGAATAAGTGGATTAAACATAACCTACATAAGGTATTGTGTACTGAGAAATAAGTGGATTAAACATAACCTACATAAGGTATTGTGTACAGAGGAATAAGTGGATAATACATAACCTACATATGATCTTGTGTACAGAGGAATAAGTGGATTAAACATAACCTACATAAGGTATTGTGTACAGAGGAATAAGTGGATTCAACGTAACCTACATAAGGTATTGTGTACAGAGGAATAAGTGGATTAAACATAACCTACATAAGGTATTGTGTACAGAGGAATAAGTGGATTAAACATAACCTACATAAGGTATTGTGTACAGAGGAATAAGTGGATTCAATGTAACCTACATAAGGTATTGTGTACTGAGAAATTAGTGGATTAAACATAACCTACATATGATCTTGTGTACAGAGGAATAAGTGGATTCAACATAACCTACATAATGTATTGTGTACTGAGAAATAAGTGGATTAAACATAACCTACATAAGGTATTGTGTACAGAGGAATAAGTGGATTAAACATAACCTACATAAGGTATTGTGTACAGAGGAATAAGTGGATTAAACATAACCTACATAAGGTATTGTGTACTGAGAAATAAGTGGATTAAACATAACCTACATATGATCTTGTGTACAGAGGAATAAGTGGATTCAACATAACCTACATAATGTATTGTGTACTGAGAAATTAGTGGTTTAAACATAACCTACATATGATCTTGTGTACAGAGGAATAAGTGGATTCAACATAACCTACATAATGTATTGTGTACTGAGAAATAAGTGGATTAAACATAACCTACATAAGGTATTGTGTACAGAGGAATAAGTGGATTAAACATAACCTACATAAGGTATTGTGTACAGAGGAATAAGTGGATTAAACATAACCTACATAAGGTATTGTGTACTGAGAAATAAGTGGATTAAACATAACCTACATATGATCTTGTGTACAGAGGAATAAGTGGATTCAACATAACCTACATAATGTATTGTGTACTGAGAAATAAGTGGATTAAACATAACCTACATAAGGTATTGTGTACAGAGGAATAAGTGGATTAAACATAACCTACATAAGGTATTGTGTACAGAGGAATAAGTGGATTAAACATAACCTACATAAGGTATTCTGTACTGAGAAATAAGTGGATTAAACATAACCTACATAAGGTATTGTGTACTGAGAAATAAGTGGATTAAACATAACCTACATATGATCTTGTGTACAGAGGAATAAGATGAATTTAACATAACCCACATACTACCTTATGCACTGGATATTAAAGTATTGAACAAAATGCTACTTAGAACCTTTTCACCACCAGACCTTGTTATTCTCTCGTATACCAAGGGAAAATGTGGAAAAAATGGACAAAAGGCAGAATTTATCCCTGCATTGCCTGGGGTTTGGGCTGTGTCTATATTATAACAGCTATGTTACAGCTCTCCTGATGTCACAAGTACTAGGCTCGAGTATTAAAGTGTCTTGCCAAATGACACACAAAGAAGATGATCATAAAAAATCGGGAAAGAAGACGAACATACCCTTTGGAATGCCTCTGTCAGTAGACGCTTCTCAAGCTCAGTTTTCTCTCTCTCGCAACGGGACTGGGCTGGAAACAAAACAAGCAGATTTTTATAAAGCTTCCTTGATGTGCAACTAAGAATACTACACTTAAAGCAAGCCATACCCACTTAATTGTAACAATTTCAAAAGTGAGAAAAATTGAAAATATGCATAATGTAACAAACAAAATATAATTCTATGATCTTTCTAACATCTTAGTTAATGACTTTATAGTTAGATTCATATTAACACATCAACACATAAAAGAAAACATATCATCTTATCAGCATAAGAACCAACAACTATTTTGACTGACTTATAATACAGTAAAGTTTTGTTTATTATATTGTTACCCCTAATGAAAGGGTCAGCCATTTCGGCTTATGTGACACTTCACTAATTAAACAAGGTACCCCAAACTTCTATCACTATGCCAGGTGCCAAGCGGATATAAATCAGTAACCGTTAATTTAACTAGTTGGCAGCTCATGACCTAATCATTTCAGAACAAGTCCCACGAGACATTTAAACATTTTGATAAATTGGCACAAGAACTGGTGTATTGTCCAGGAAGTAGTCATTGAGAGTGACTTGATAATTAATGTTAGAAAAAAATATATTAAACAATCAAACAAATGATCTTACCAGCCTCGCAGTTGACAACTTTGTTGTTTGACTTGTAAAACTTGGCTGTACAGGTACATGGATCAACCTTGCACACGGCCTGCGGGAACTGGGCACACACGGGCATGGTATCGCACGTCACGGTGCACGTCATCATACCCTGACCAGCCGGACATGTTTGACCTGTTAAAAGTACAGAGATCAAGATAAAGAGGTTTTTGGTAGTATTTTCTTTCAGTCGGACCTGTTCAAGGTACAGGATCAAGTTTAAGAGGTATTTGTAAGTCTCAAAATTGATATTAACAACAAGATAAACAAGGTAAAGGCATTATTTCAAAAGTGATATTATTAGTGAAATCATTTATTGATTGAAATTTGTTAAAAACCAATGACCTTTTCAGATAAAGATGACTCTAACAAGTACAAACAACATAGATTTAAGAGGAAAAAGGAAGACTTAACACATAATGCTGTATTTCAAAAAATAATTGTGAACTATAATTTGTGAAATTCTTTTAGAACATCATCAGAATCATCTCAACAAGGTAATAAGTACCTAAAATATACTAGTTTTTCCTTTTCCCGCAATGTTTTCTGCCCTATCAGAAGATTATTTCCCAATTTCATCACATTTTGAAATGTCATCTGCAAACTCTTTCAATTTGGGACAGTCGAAAATTTGTTGTTTGGGAAAAGGTTAACCGATGGATGAAATACAGAGTTAAGACATTATAAGTCAGTTTTTCAGAAATGGCTTTATTCTTGTAAAATTATTTTTTCTAAATAATTGTTAAATCTTACTGTCAGCAATACAGTTCTAATGATTACCCACAACATAGAGGTTTGGAGATCACAGTTGCATTTCAATAATAGCATACTTTGGGAACTATGTTACCCTTTATTAAAATGTCATTTTTATCAACTTAATCCTTACCACCATTCAAGGTCACCATAAACCATCATAATGGCAATAGTCTGAATATCAAGACATTGGGCTTTTATTTCAACTTACAGTTTTTGCATGTTCCATCATTATCAATGTTGGGGTCTCCCATCATGTTCATATTGTTGTTGTTATTGTTATTGTTGTTGTTGGTTTGTCGCATTTCGCAGTTATTGCAGGGATCGCCTGGTCCATCACAAACCCTGATGGTAGCACCATTTGCGCATCCTGAAACAAAAGGTTCATTTTATTACAAGGGACCTGCAATCCCCGTTGTGGTAGGTGAAAACTTTCGATTTACCCACAAATCGGCGTGAGTACTGGTTTAGTGTCCCGTATCAAGAGTGGCTTTGAACAAGTTTTAATCTTCCTTCACAATTGATGTAAAACAAAAATGGTAAACTAAAGTTATAATAATTATATTACATATCAAGGGGCCTCTAAGATCACATGGTTTGAGAACTTGTTCTTTCACAGGCGACCTTCCTAGTTTAGATTTTTCATTTTTTTTTGTATGGTGTTTAACACTGTATCAACAATTTTTCAGTTATGTAACAGCTTTCCTGGACCCATCAGTATTTGGCTTCCTAGCCTAGAACTGAACTGGAAACCACAATGGCTCCACCTACCTGTCCTACTGTATGGGTTCAAATCTATCAATAAGGGAAAAACTTTGTTATTCAAGAGATGAAGTCTCTAGGTTAACTTGGGGCACTCTTATAGATCCACTCATGGTTATGATTACAAAAATGAAGATAACTAAACCACAAGAATGCAGGGCAATATTCTAAAAATAGATTTTTGTGTTGTCTGCTTTCCAAAACCTTAATTATGTGCTTAATTTTGTTGAGGAAAGATACTCAGATTAGCAAGCAGGTTAGATCACAGGCCAGCCACCAATTCATTTGGCGGCTGGCCTGGATCTAACCTGTTTGCATAAGCATGAAGTCTGTACCAGTACTTTAACCCATTACCAAACAATAACAACATTTGACGACTTTGCTGCAGACGACTTTGGAAAACATTGTGGGAAAAGGAGAAATTGCTTGTGACAAGCAATTTCTTATTTTCCTACAATATTTTCAACCCTACCAGAGGATAATTTTCCAATTTCATCATAATTTGAAATGTTGTCTGCAAACTCTTTAATTTGGGACAGTCGAAAATTTGGTATTTGGTAAAGGGTTAAGGTTTTGATGGAGGTTTGAAAAATAAATATGTTTGCATTTTCACACAATGTGATAAGGTCTATACTTTTCATGGAAACCTAAACACATGATAATTGATAAAGTATCAAAAATCATTTACCTTTAAAATTAGGAAGAAAATGGGTTTAGAAAACAAGCTGTTAAACAATACTTTCAAAAAGAAAAGGACTACATACGTTTTCTTTGTGTTTGTTGAACATTTTCCGCAGTGGTCATACCATTTGCATCTGAAAGTAGAGTAAAAAAAAAAACAATCAATCAACCGATTCATACCCTAGCCTCAAACATTATTCCTTTCCCAATAATAATGTGATGCTACTAAACCATGCTACAGTCCAACTTGTGTTAAGCAACCATCCTTTTAAGCAGCCAACCTGCCTTAAACAAACACTTCAGAAAATCCCATTGTTGGATTTTGAGTGTACATCAATTTGTGTTAAGCAGCCAAACTGTCTTAAACAGCCAAGTTCCATAAGGCTGGCCTCTAAAGTTTGACTGTACTAGAAAAAGGAAAATATGTCATTCATTAAAAGAGATTTGATGCCAGTCATTTAATGAGGAAAGAAGGCAGATAAAATTTATACTAGGACCAAGTGCTCCCTTCATTTGAAGACAAGCAAAATTGACAAATTCTGCAGGCAAACTTATCAGTTATCATGCCAATCAGCTGAAAGGGGATATTTTGTAAGTATATATGGTGTTTAACACCGTGTCACACTTGTAGAGCACTAACAATTGTCTTGCATTAAACCCTCAAAATAAAACTAAAATCAAATATTGACATACCTCTTTTACAGACAAGGTTCTGCCCATCGCCAAACGAGTTTTGTACAGGTGTGCCGTCTTTATTCACACAGTAACAGAGATTACCCTGACATTGCCTTGGACTGTAATCTCCATTCTTGTCACAGGTGGGTTCTGGGTAGTCATGTGTGGCCATTACACTTGTCACACCTGGAATTGGTTGGATAAAAATAGACTTATTTTGATTGGTTGAAAGAGCTATTCCGTTTTCAACAGTATTTTCAATGTTATCATGTACCTTGTGGGTTAGTACACCTCTCTGGGCTTCTAGAATTTATTTGTTTTTATGAAGTTTAACACTGTGTCAATAGTATTTCAATAGTTACATCTGGTATGGGGGTCAATGCACTTAGCCATGCTCTGGAATACTTTAGTTTAACCCTTTACCAAACGCCAAATTTTTATTGTGTTTGCTGACGATATTTCAAATGTGATGAAATTGAAAAACAATCCTCTGGTAGGGCAGAACACATTGTGGGATAAGGAGAAATTGTTCGTTAAGAGCAATTCCTCCTTTTCGAACAATGTTTTCCAGAGTCGACTGCAACAAACTGGTCAAATGTAGTTGTTGTTTGGTAATGGGTTAAATGCTGTTTAACACCATGCAAACATTGCTTTGGTTATTTTACAGATTTCCTGGAATTCACCAGTACTAAACAGAGCTCTTTGGTGTACAATGCCCAGAGACACTCCAACAAAATAGATTGAACCCAGCACCCCAGTATCACAAGTCCTACGCCCTAACAACTGGGCCAAGCAGGACCCTTTATAATGACTGAAAAATAACCTTCTTTTCCAAGCGGGTGACAGTCATTTCCCCGAAGAGTAGTTTCCCCAAGTTAAACATATATAGTAATCAAGGAGTCATTTCCTTGAAAGTAATTTATATAGCAATTCTATCTATGTTATATTTCATTTATATAGTAATTAAATTTTTATAGAGTTTTATTTGTAAAATGACCAAACAATGAAAGTTAATTGAAAAAAAAAGGGTGTTTTTTCTTGATTTGGAATATCTTGATATACTATATATACATATCTGGGATAAATAGGCATCATGAATGGATTAAGTTTGTTTGTGTGGTGATGCTTGTTCTAATGATTTCTAAAAATTAAATGTGCATGTATTAGATTAGACATAACACTCACTTCCTCGTCAGTAGACTATTTTGTGAACTATGTAAATATAAAAAATCGAATCTAATATGATATAAGTTATCTACTTTATATTTAAACTTTGGGGAAACAACTCCTTGATTACTATATGAATTAACTTCGGGGAAATGACTCTTTGGGGAAACGACTGTATTGGTCCTTAATTGGTCAAAGAAAAAAAAAAACACTGATACATTTATTTTGATGCCTCTGTCATATTCTCAGATTTTTTCATACACAAGTACATGTAGGACAAGATTCTATAAACCAATGTGACAAAAAAGGGATTGCTCATAACAACAAGTATCTTTTTTATCTTTATTTGATGGGAGAAATAGCCTTTTTTATGAATGATGACAACTTAGATGGTGTTTGTATGGTGTTAAACACTATATCAACGATTTTCGGTTATGTAACAGCTTTTCTGGATCCACCACTGGATCCACCAATTACTATAGTCTAGGGACCTAAAGTGACTTGCCAAAGGTACTCCCATGAAAACAGAGGTGTCCATGGGGCAACAA
The DNA here is from genome assembly GCA_947846245.1 of Cerastoderma edule. Taxonomy (NCBI): domain Eukaryota; kingdom Metazoa; phylum Mollusca; class Bivalvia; order Cardiida; family Cardiidae; genus Cerastoderma; species Cerastoderma edule. The sequence continues at coordinate 22,195,114 of OX401418.1, read as the reverse complement.
GCTTGAAATACACACTATTGTAGCTTAGGTTTCAACTTAAATGATATATGGTATGATATCTGTTTATAACTACATTTTATACTTTAACTCTTTTCCACCTGCAGACGACATTTTTTCACTTCAAGCAGACAACTAAAGAAAAGCTTTGTGAATATGTGAAAAACATTTCGGTTCTGCTGTTGTGAAATATGATTAGATTGAAAAAGCATTGTTGCAAACAATGAATGTCATCTGCTGCAAGATGCAAAAATGTGGCATACAGTGGTTATGTGTAAATAGGCTAGTCAATAATTGAAATGCATACTGTTAGATATAGGTTAGATGATAATTAGAATACATACTGTAACAGCCAACTTTTCCCATGATCTTCTTACATGCAGTTCCACTGCCACATTTTATTGTCTGAAATAATAATATATATTAACCCTTATAGTGAGGGAACAGACTTCATGCTTATGCAAACAGGTTAGATCCAGGCCGGCCAAGAAGAAAATTGGCGCCTGGCCTGTGATCTAATCTGATTACTACTCTGAATATCTTTCCTAAACGAAATTACGCAGCCATTTAAGGTTTTTGAAAGCAGAAGACACAAAAAACTTTCTTTAAGAAAATTACCAAGGGTTAATGCTGATTCTTCTCAACTTTTTTTTCTTAATCTTTCTTTTTTTCTTTTTCTTCTCCATTGAAGAGAAAAATATTTTTCATTGTACATAATTTTAACCAAATTATTTTTGTTAAAAAAAGAAATAAGATCAAATCCTAGTGATCAACCAGAGGAAAGTAATGTGTGTCTATCCTAAATAAAATCTGTATTGGTTTTGCAAAGCCATTCAAGGCTGTTAGTGATAAATCAAATTTTGATGCACAAATAAGAGTAACATTCATCTTTGAAGGTATATAGGTAACTTAATGACTTAGAATGTATTGTTAATTTGTTCCAGAGATAAGAACCCGAGTATGCAAATGGTATATTACTCTCTAACGTAAGCATTGGCTGAAGAATCCTGCTGCCATGAACGTGCATACTCTATTTCAGATGGGAACAACAAAAGCAAGTGTTCATGCTACCAATACTACAAAACAGTGTTTTGTCCTCGGAACTATACAGTGAAGTAATTGATAATAAATAAAAGCACTAATCAAAAGGCAAAAACCCTTTCAACCCATTGCCACACTGGGATTTTCAGGCGGGGGAATCATGTGAACAATGTTTATGATCTTATCTCCGAACAAGATGGCCGTGCTAAGGTAGTTTAGCTTTTTCATAGCCATATGAGTTGAACATCGACTTTATGGTTATGGTGGTATATGATAACCCATGATTTATAACGGCATTACGTCTAACACTCAGTAGAGAAATAGCTGTTAAAGATCGACTGTTTGGGACATGCGCACCCGTCAACTATGATTTCTCTGCTAAGTGTTAGATGTAACATTCCAACACAAGACCATAAACATTGGTCACATGATTCCCCCAACTGATTTAATACAGTTTAAAATCTGAAGCAACAGCAGACTACATCTTAGGTCTGATGATTCAAAGCGACTAACTCAGAGATCCCTGATCAGGGAGAAATACATGTTTAAAATTTGATATACATTTATTTGTCCCGAAGGAAAATGCCCTTTTTAATTTCTTTACTTGTAAGTTGCTGAAATCCCATGGATTTCTAAAAAAAAGTGAGCCTTGGTGCCCGTCTTTGCTTCTATGGGAAAGTTAGTTTATTAATGAACACAGCTAGGAATTCTTTTCCAACACCTTGCTATTTGCAAAATGGATTTGAAAAAGATATGTATGAATATTCATGATAACTTTGATATGATAAAGGGCTTACCGCACATTCTGCTGGTGTCACTGAGCGGTGACCTGGTCAAAAAAAGAATATTGATATTATATGGGTTTATTAACGTTCAACAATTTTTCAGCTATAATTTAACCTGGTAACATTGATTCTTTCTAGGTAGTTAATTAATTCTTGAAAGTTGTGCATTGCACATGGACTATCCTAAGTAAATCAATAGAAAATAAAAGTACAAAGAATTTCAGTGTCTTTAACCTTTATAGTGCTGGAAACAACTTCATGCACTTATGCAAACAGGTTAGATCCAGGCCAGCCGCCAAGTAAATTGTCAGCTGGCCTGTGTTCTAACCTGTTTGCTACTCTGAGTATCATTTTCCTCAACAAAATTACGCATATATTAAAGGTTTTTATTTGGAAAGCAGATGACACAAAAATCTATTTTCCGAAAATTACCCACCATTCTAAAGGTTAAGCAATCAACCATGAATTTACTGAATTTACTGAATTAGACATGTTTGCATATAAACTTTATTTATCACAAAAGTCCTGCAGCAGAAAAATTATCAATATTAATACTAATTATGATAATGACAACAATGGTATCACAATATTCTTATATACAAACATTTTATAAGCAACGGCAAAAAAGTTTGCATTTAGCCATTTACAATTCAAACATGGCAAAGACATGAAATTACAGAAAAGGTATGACACAACACAAAAAATGAACGTAACAACAGAAAAGTCATAAAACAATGGTCAGTCATATCTGGTAAGTGTAACAATTAAATGTAGTCAAACAATTATAACAATACTTAATTTATCACAACTGCAGTGGAACAATAACAATAATAATTGTAATGACGATAATGATAATAATACTAAAGACACCTACTGCACACAGATCTACAGCTGTTGTAGTTAGAGAAACTATTTTCGAATGTAACATCATTACATCCCATCTCCATATAGCTCACACAGTCCCCGTGCTCAGGCGAGAAATAGTAACGCTCCTGCTTAATATCAGAACACATGGCCATGCTGGGTACTTCCTTACAGAACTCTGGGAAATCTGAAATTGGAAACATTGTGACAACATTAACTCATTGTAACCTTATATAGATCAAACTTATTCATTTTCACATTGATTGTGGCAGAAGCTTTGATGTTTTGTAAACTCTTAGTGACAGCTCCCTAGATACTTAACCAGTACTCTAGCTGATTAGTTTTGTTTGTATGGTGCTTAAAGCTGTATCAACATTTTTTCAGTAATGAATGGTTTTCCTGGATCCACAAGTATTAGGCTAGGGCTCATAAGTAACTTGCCAAAGGTCACTCTAACGAAACCAGAGGTGGCTGTAGAGCTTGAGACCAGAACCCCGAGTTATAACTACGCAAACTTTACCACTAGGTCACGCAGAACCCCTTGCCAATTTGTAGGCTAGTCCCAGCAAGTTACACCTTGCCACTATAGAACCTGAATTCTTGTACACATTTATACAGGTATGAGTTTGACCTTCTTGTATGTAAAGAATTATCTTCAAGGTCGTACATGTATTTATAATTCTATTCATACACTAAGCTATGTGAACCAGAGGTAGAGTGTCAGTCACGGTATACACAAGGGTTGTGAGTTTGAATCCTGTATCCCGGAAGGCTAATCAAGAGTGATATATCCAAGTTGAAGGAACTCGTTTCACAATCCAAGTAAAATAATTACATGGGTGAAAGTGGATGAATTTCAAAAACCTGAAATCTCTAGTTCATTATCCTGAAAGGGCTTGTTTGCTATAGCATTATATAGGTACAAAAAGTCTCAAAAACCTGAAATTCAGGAATAATCCTGAACACTTTCACCCATGTAATTAAGTTTAGTAAAAACACATTGGTCAAACATCCACCTATTTGCATGTTTGTCATTAGATCTGTTTGTAACATCTTGACAAAAGATTTTCAGTTGCTTTGCTACCTTGCTTATCATTGATCTAGGATGACCCAGAGCATGGAAGTGGTCCATTATAAGCATCAAGCAAAAAACACTTGGGTAGAACCATTAAACAAGTTTAATTGTCATCAAGCTGTGAACCAGCAGACTACCTTTCATCAAAAGCAATTTATTTTTATATCTATGGGTTTCATATCACATCAACATTATTTCACATATGTTGCAATGCCCAACTCTTAATGATGGAGGATGACCACATGTTCAACTAACTACAAGGGATGGTCAAGTCAAGTAAAACAATCGGCATTCCGCAATTCAGTCGGTAGACTACCTCTCATGCAAATCAAAATGCTGTCACCACGATTTGAACCCATGCAGAGACGGGCCATAATTATGGTTCCAAGTTCTGTACTCTAACCACCAGGGTACCAGCACTCTAACCACCAGGGTACCAGCACTCTAACCACCAGGGTACCAGCACTCTAACCACCAGGGTACCAGCACTCTAACCACCAGGGTACCAGCACTCTAACCACCAGGGTACCAGCACTCTAACCACCAGGGTACCAGCACTCTAACCACCAGGGTACCAGCACTCTAACCACCAGGGTACCAGCACTCTAACCACCAGGGTACCAGCACTCTAACCACCAGGGTACCGTTTTACTAAACAAGTTACGGAAAATATGTGCGTAAGTCATAATTGATAAACATGGATAGTATCTTCAATGAAAGTGCAATGTTGCAATGTGGCACTTCATTGGAAGCGTCTCGGAGAGACGATTCCAATGATGTGTCACTTTGCAATATTGCTTCGTCCAATATTGAAATAAGAGGAATTGTTGTTTTAGACTTACGCAAAGCTTAAACGTAAATTGTTTAGTAAAACGGGCCCCTGTACTCTAACCACCAGGTCAAGGATGCCCCTAGATCTTAATCAAGCAAATGTGGTATTTGCACCCAGACTCACCCATAGCCGTCACAAATGAACAGTCTAAGGCCTCTTTAGTTGCTGCTTTTGGAGCATTCTTAATCCTCATTCCAGTATGGCTATCCACACAGGTGCAAAACTGCCCGCCCTCACTGACATGCTGGTAACATTGTTTCTATGGGAAAATGAAAGTGATAGTTAATTGATATCTTTATGGGGCTTTACATCACATCAACACTATTTCAGTTATGTTACGATATAGACTATAATATATATCAGATAATATTGTAGGAAGACTCGATATTCAACTGCCCATTATAGCTGGTCAGACCGGTAGAAACCATGTGCATTCCATAGGTCAGTCGGGAGATGTCTTATCTTTATAGATGCACTAAAGGTTGTAACGATATGGCCTTAATACTTTTGATAACAGCATTAAATTTCAACCAAACTAACCTACTTTACTTTTGTTGCAGAGTGATTCTAATTAATTTAAACTTATTTGTTTTACATCGATTGTGAAACAAGTTCTTATAACTTAAATCAATCACTCTCAATTCTGGTTCCTGGATGCATAGCCAGTACTCACGCCGATTGTGGGTTAATGAAAGCTCGCAAGAGGGGATTCAAACCAATGACCTTCACTTCCCAAGGCCAACCCTCTACCCCTGGACAACTGTCCTCCACTGTGATAGTTATTTGGTATTGTTATGGGGTTTTACATCACCTCAACAATATTTCACCTCATATTGGGATGCCCGACTCTACATGATGTAGGAAGACCCAATATTTAACTGCCCATAGTGGCTGTTCAAGCCGGGAAGAACCATTGACCAAATGTAAGTCAGTCAATGGAGTGCCTCCCATGAAATTCAAAATGCCGTCAACGAAATTTGAACCCATGCAAAGAGGGTCCATACGATTTCATGTTCTGTACTTTAACCACTAACCCATGGAGGCCACCCTCAAATCAATCAAATTGCAACCAAACTTACCTACTTTACTCTCTTTGCAGAGTGGTTCTAATGATTGTAGTATGTAATTTGATTTTTATTTAATGTACAATGTATGTATGCCATCACTGTACCGTAAGCCTCGTTTATAATTTATCTTAAATGCCATCCACACTCCACTGGTATTGTTAAATTGCTTTTGTATTTGTATGTAACCTGTGTAATGAGCCACAGGCCTTTATATGCATAAAAATCATTGAATTGAATATTGAATTGAACTTAAGCTATGTAACAAGGCTTCAATGCAAGACTATAGTAAGTGCTTCACAAACATGAAGCACTTACTATAGTCTTGCATTGAACCCTTGATATTTACATCTTTCAAACAGAAGGGAAAAATCTCTTTTTCTTTGAACTTGTCTAAAAATTGTCTTGCTGAGGCTTTCTAAAGGGTACCCACAATATTGGTTTTACCCTTTACCAAACTCCAAATTTTGACTATCCCAAATTGAAAGAGTTTGCAGAAGACATTTCTAAATGTGATCAAATTGAAAAGTACTTGTTCATCAATACCTGACTGAATGATCCGTCCATTTCGCAGACCACCTCTCCTATCTGTGGGACATAGGAGTATTTCAAGTCCTTCATAACCATGCTTAATTGGTTCACATTGAACCCCGTGAATATGTTCGTCATACCGTTGCCTTCATCACTTTCTCCACCTTCATTTGTATTGGTTGGCACTAAAAATCAAACATTGCTTGGTTAATGGTACTGAAAATCAAAAGTTGGTCGAGGCTAAACCTTTACCAAACGCCAATTTCTAGACTGTCCCAAATTAAAAAAGTTTGCAGAGGACATTTCAAAATGTGATGAAATTGAAAAATAATCTTCTGATAGGGCAGGAAACATTGAGGGAAATGGAGAAATTGCTCGTTAAAAAATATAACATTTGACCAGTTGGTTGCAGACAACTCTGGAAAACAATGTGGGAAAAGGAGAAATTGCTCTTAATGAGCACTTTCTCCTTTCCCCTCAATGTTTTCTGCCCTATCAGAAGTTTTTTTCACTTTCCTCACATTTTGAAATGTTGTCTGCAAACTCTCTTAATTTGGAACCGACGAAAATTTGGCGTTTGGTAAAGGGTTAACGTCTTCACCGGGATTTCATCCAGAGATGGGCCTTGTGATTTTCAAGTCTGTGCTTTGACCACTAGGCCACAGAAACCACTCTGACTATCTATGGTTAAGACTGAAATCTTTGCTTGAAAAGAGTTCTTCTGTATGGTGGTTAAATTAACGCTGCATCAACAGTTTTTTAGTTATGTAACTGCTAACCTGGATCAACCAGTACTAGGCAAGGGCTCTGAAGTGACTTGCAAAAGGTCTCTCTCATGAAACCAGAGGTGTTGATAGGGCTTAAACCCTTGACCCGGAGTTCTAAGTCAGCAACCTTAACCACTGGGCCATGCAGGACCCTAAAAGCTTTCTCTTATAATTGGAATATTATTTGCCTTCAGAATTTGTCAATTTTGCTTGTCTTCAGATGATGGGGAACTAGGCCCTAGTATGAATTTTTCTTCCAAATTTCCTCATCAAAAGACTGGCATCAAATCCTTTTTAATAAACGACGTATTTTCCTTTTTCCAGTACAGTCAAACTTGTGTTTGGAGGCCAGCCTATGGAACTGAGAAAATTGGCTGTTTAAGACAGGTTAGCTGCTTAACGCAAATTGGTGTACACTATAAATCTAATAATAGGACTTTCTGAAGTGGTTGCTTAAAGCAAATTGGCTGCTTAAAAGGATGGATGCTTAAAACAAGTTGGACTGTTACCTCCGCGTCTGCGTCGTGAGGGCATCGTGTCATCATTAGGAAGCAACGAAAACACTTTTGACATGATATTTTTCAGGCGCTCACATTTGGAAACTGTAATAAAAAAAATATTTGTACATTACAAAAAGGTAGAATGTCAGCCTATATTACAGAGGGTCCTGGGTTCAAACTCCATTAGCGGCTAGGTTAAAATACCAAGACATCATAGCCCATGAATCTGCGCAAGAACTGGTTTAAAATTCAGGGAACAGTTGTAGACAGAGAATTGAATAAGCTTCAAGCTTTGGTCATTGATATCATTGATGTAAAACAAACAAGTTTAAACTAAGTTTATTGTTAATTAGATTTTTACATTGCAATAAAACCTTTTCTTTCAAAATCAATGAGAAATTCCTAAATAAATGTCAAGACAAAGAGAACCTTCTGCATTCTGTTACTTGGCTGACAGACTACCTCTCAGTGCTGTTTATGAGTATGCATCAGAAAACTACTTGCATTTGGTTTCCCATTAACCTTAAGAGTCCATATCATTCATTCAAAGGACTATCTCACAGATTGAGATTCAAATCTTCTATGAATAAAATATATTCTACAAACAATATGACATTGCAGATAAATAAAGTAACATATAACTAGCTTATATATACACTTCTCGACTCCTCTCATAACCCTGTGGTGAAGATAATAGAACCTTTATGGTGGAGATAAAGTAAACCATATAATTAGTTAATTTTTGTAAATTATCTAAATTTGGGATTTCTATAGTCAAAGGGTAAAATTTGTAGATTCCATCACCAAATGGGTAGCAGCACTAATGTTTATCTGCAGATGAATATGCCAGGACTAGCCCATTATTTTTTTTTATATGGGTTTTACATCACACCAACATTATTTCAGTTATGTAGCGATGGCCGACTCTTAATGATGGAGGAAGACCCTATACTAAACTGCCCATAAGGGCTGGTCAAGAGAACCATCGGCATTCCGTAAGTCAGTCGGGAGACTGCCTCTCATGAAAATCCATATCCCTCTCAGGATTTGAACCCACGCGGAGAGGGGCCATGTGATTTAGTTCTGTACTCTAACCACTAGGCCACAGAGGCCCCCACAGGGATAATGTAATTTCAAGTTCTGTACTCAAACCACAAGGCAATGGACGCTCCAGCCCCGTTCATCTACCATTGCCAGGTTATGAAAAAGTATCTTTTCAAAGGGACCTTCACAATGTATCTATACACTGCTATAAAGTTTTAAACTCTTAATGACTGGTCACAAATCCAAGAGGGCAACTATAATGCCACAACATTTTGAACTGGGGACCACCTGCATATGTGTTTCTGCAATGTTTACTCGGTATTATTCATTATTTTCTGACCAAGGCAAAATGTACCGATTTGTTGGGCAAACAATACAGTGAATTATTCAAATGGAGACAATCTTTTAGCTTTTCGAGAATTTACATGATTTTCCTGTTGACAAGTATTAAACTTGTGGGGCCTCTGTGGCCTAGTGGTTTGAGTACAGAACTTGAAATTACATTATCCCTGTGGGGGCCTCTGTGGCCTAGTGGTTAGAGTACAGAACTTGAAATCACATGGCCCCTCTCCGCGTGGGTTCAAATCCTGAGAGGGATATGGATTTTCATGAGAGGCAGTCTCCCGACTGGGAGGCCACGGAGGCCCCTAGGACAAGCCCATAAAATGGCGCAAGAATTGGTTAACTATCCAGGTAACACTCATTGAGAGTGAATTCAATAAGCTTCAGACTTCTGTCACAATCAATGTAAAATAAATAAGTTTAAATCTTTATTTACCTGTACATTCTTCAGTTACATCTTGGGTTCCCAAACTCCATCTTGCAGTGCAGGCACCACAATAATCCTGTCTGAAAAAAAAAAATGCCGATAATTTAGTCAGTTTTGAATTGATTCAGCTTGTTTTGATACAATATCAGTTCAATTTCATTTTGCCAGCTTTAACATACTTTTCAATGTTCTGAAATAACTAAGCTAGCTTGGATGTAATAAATCTGTTTGTGTAGAATTTATGCAATTTTTATTTAACTAAGCCAAAATTCTAAAATTAATTTTGCCTCATTTTAAAAATAATCTAACAAAATTGACATCATAATTCCGGATTCTAAAAACAAGACAGTTTTGATATAATTTAGGTGGATTTTTTAAATAATTTAGCGATTTCTGACACAATGTAATGGGTTTTGAAATACAGAACATTTTAGTTGCTACATATCAACAGATATACAAAAAAAAATTGTAACAAGAGATTGCTCCCTTTACCAAGGTTGTTTTCTGAATCTTTTCGCTCACATAATTTTGTGATCGAAAATGAAAGCAGAAACACCAGAAAACTATTAAGTGTGAAAAAAGTTCATCTCATGTTTTGTTACTATAACTACTTATATCTTTTGATGGAGGATCACACAAAAGATGCATTAAATTTCTACTATAGTCACTATGATTCCTAACCAAACCATATATCACATAGCAGATGAAATTCCCATTGCTAAATTAACCCTTTCCGAATCAACAAATTTTCGACTGTCCCAAATTGAAAGAGTTTGCAGACGACATTTAAAAATGTGATATATGACAGTTGAAAATTTGTTGTTTGGGAAAGGGTTAAATACCTAGCAGGTTTCAATCAGTATTTACATTGTATCAGTTTTAACTCAAGGGCGTAGCTAAGCTATCTAGCAAGTAAACACAGAGGTAGGGGTCTGGGGATTGCTCCCCGGGAAAAATTCAATTTCTTAAAATCTGTCAAGTGAAATATTGAGGGTTCAATGTAAGACTATAGGAAGTGTTTCATGTTTGTGAAGCACTTACTATAGTAGCCCTCGATATATGGGCAATCGAAACAAACACAAAATAGTCATAAATCTTCATGAAAAATAGATGAAATACAAGACGTTGAATGTAGAGCTTTTCTAGGGACAATGTGTATGTATGTGCATACTCTGTGTACAGCTATGCACCTGTTACTTACTTGCAAACAGCTCCTTCAATATAACAGTTGTTATTGTCACAGGGGTTTACAAAACACTGTACATCTGGTACGGTACATGGATTTTCATCTATTGTGAAAAAGAAATAAACCAATTTAGTTCATAGGAAAAAAAATGGGTTAGTTAGATGTATGTTTGTTTTGCAAAATTCTTAACTACTGCATGCATTTAAATTACAATTTATAATGTTCATTATTCTAACAGCTTTTATTGGCACAGGGGTCCTTAAAACAAAGAAGATCTTCTGTGGTTCATCAATTTTCATCTATTGTAAAAATAGAAATAAGCCCAATAAGTCAACAGGAAAATAGATGGGTTAGTTAGGTGTATGTATATTTTGCAATATTTTTAACTTTCCATTTAAAACACAATTCATAAATTGTTTTTCTGAAGTCTTCGGGAAATTTCGTCTATGGCGCTGACCACCTACTTTCAAAAAATCCCACCTATGACACTAATTTTTAGGAAATCAGGCCTATGGCATTTGACATTTTTTAGAAATCAGGCAAATGGCATTTGACATTTTTGAGAAATCGGGCCTATGGCATTTGACATTTTTGAGAAATCAGGCCTATAGCATTTGACATTTTTGAGAAATCAGGCCTATGGCATTTGACATTTTTGAGAAATCAGGCCTATGGCATTTTTGAGAAATCAAGCCTATGGCATTTGACCACATATTTTCAAGCAATCTCTATTATGGAGATTACTACTTATTTTTGAGAAATCAAGCCTATGGCATTTGACCAATTATTTTTTTAGCAATCTCTCTTATGGCAATGACCATACATTTTTTAGAAATCTCTCTTATGGTGATGACCACCTATTTTTGAGAAACCAGGCCTATGACATTTGACCAGCTCGTTTTGAGATATCTTGCCTAATGGGCCAAAAGGGTTATTTAGGGCACAACAGGGATATGTATTGTCTTACATGGTCGCAGCATCTTCTCACAGAAGGCTCCAACAAATCCAACAGGACATTCACACATTTTGGCATCATGGACATTCCCTACACAGGTTCCATTATTCTGGCATATTGGCATGAGTCCAAGGTCACTCACTGCTTTACATAACCTGTTACCATACACATCTGAAATCAATAGAATTAAATCATTGTTTAACCCATTACCAAATAATAATGGCATATGACCAGTTTGTTGCAGACAACGCTGGAAAACATTGTGGGAAAAGGAGAAATTGCTCATAATGAGCAAATCCTCCTTTTCCCGCAATGTTATCTGCCCTATTAGGAGATTGTTTCTTAATTTCATCACATTTTGAAATGTCGTCTGCAAACTCTTTCGATTCGGGACAGTCCAAAATTTGGCGTTTGGTAAAGGGTTAAGATAATTGAATATTTATTCAATGAAATGGTTTATAAGTTGCATCACCAATATTTCAGTTATGTTGCAATGTCTGACTTTTGATGATGGAGGAAGACTCAATACTCAACTGCCCATAATAGGAGCTGGTCAAGCCAGGTAGAACCATTCTGTAAGTCAGTCAGGAGAGCTGGTCAAGCCAGGTAGAACCAGTCAGGAGAGCTGGTCAAGCCAGGTAGAACCATTCTATAAGTCAGTCAGGAGAGCTGGTCAAGCCAGGTAGAACCATTCTGTAAGTCAGTCAGGAGAGCTGGTCAAGCCAGGTAGAACCATTCTGTAAGTCAGTCAGGAGAGCTGGTCAAGCCAGGTAGAACTATCATGAAATCTTAATGCTGTCACCAGGATTTGAACCCACCCAGTAAGGGGTCATGTGATTCCAAGATCAGTACTCTAACCACTAGGCCATGGAAAATATTTGAATTGAATTAAATTGAGAGTAACTTATGCAATCTCCGAGCTCCCTTAACAATCGATGTAAAACAAAAAAGTAAGGCTTGTTTGTTTGTTTGCATAATTTGTTTTACATCGATTGTGAAGGAGGCTTGATGACTGCTTCTGGACAATGCACCAGTAATTCGTTGCACCAGTTTGTGGGTTAGTTCCAGCAGTTTTCACCTCGCCTACATGTGATTCGAACCCGGGACCCTTGGTACAGAAGTCCGACGCTCTACTACCACACTCCTGTTGCCCGTAATGTCTCATTTCAGTTTGTGAGATTTTTGTGATATATTTGTCCATTATAGTCATAATACAGCAGTAAAATCATGTATTGTGGTAAAATAATATACAGTGGTATCTGCAAGGACCTTCCTATAACCATTACAAGCAAAACAAATCTTACCCATATCAGTGGGTTCAGGTCCGTTTATTGGTTGACAGCACACACCCATTTTCCATTGAGCACTCATGACCTCCGTACAAGTTGAGCCTGACGGGCAGACAGGGGTCACGTCAGGGGTCAAATCACACATCATCCCTCGTACAGGCTTCCTGTTATCTCCGCACACATTCTCATCGGCCAGTCCTGTAACCATGGAAATAGAAATTTGAGTGACCCTTTACTCTGCGTTTGCTTCTTTAATTGACAATTGAGATAAAGATACTTTTTCTTAAAAGTATTTAAGGCCATACCATCAATTTTTTAGTTATGTGACGGCTTTCCTGTATCCACCAGTATTAAGCTAGGGCTCTGAAATGACTCGCCAAAGGTCACCCCCACAAAACCAGAGGCCTTGGCAGGACTTGAACCCTAGGGACCCCTGAGTTCTTAGTCCGCCATATTAACCACTGTTAAAATTATCTTTTTAACCCTTTCCCAAACAACAAATTTCCGACTGTCCCAAATTGAAAGAGATTTCAGACGATATTTCAAAATGTCATGGAAATGAAAGATATTTTTTATATAGAGCAGAAAACCTTGTGTGTAAAGGAGAATTTGCTCTTAGCGAACAACTTCTCCTTTTCCCACAATGTTTTCCAGAGTCGTCTGCAACAAAGTGGTTAAAAGTCGTTACTGTTCGGTAATGTTTGGTAATGGGTTAAGAGTAACTAAGAGGTTAACATGTTAATTTGATGCCTTAGAAACAGTTAAGATGAGGTTTCTTTACAATTGACGATAAAATGATGTCAAATGGGAATTGCCATGTGAATTTCGAAAAAATTTAGGGACCAACAAATTCAGAGAAATTCTGTGTTTATTTTGAATATTTGAGTTGTTGTTGGATAAATGACAGAATTTTATGTTGATTAAATTGCCTTTTTTTTTAACCAGGTTTTTTTTTCAGTTGTATAATGGCTTTCCTGGATACACCAGTACTAGGCTAGGGCTCTGTAGTGACATGCCAAAGGTCACTCCCACCAAACCAAAGGTGTCAGTTGGGCTCAAACCCGGGACCCTCAGGTTAATAATTGATTGAATAATGGGTCTGTTGAAAGGCTTTTAAGAGTGTATGCATACCTTTATGATCGAAAACATACTTACCAAGTGGAAGGGCAATGGTTTTATGTCCACAAACTAAGTTTTCGCAGCACTTGGCATTCCCAGGTGCGTCAGAGTCATCGGTGCACATATAAGCTTTGTTGTAACAATTTTTTTTGTTGAAATTTACATAGGACTGTATCGGGCAGAAGCCAGGTTTTTCCATCTTTTTCTGTACAAGGTCTGAAAATGAATTAAGATTTTGCTATCGAAATGGGGTTTAATGCCGTGTCAACAACTCTTTAGTTATGTTACAGCTTACCTGTATTCACAAGTACTCATACTAGGCTAGTGTTCTGAAGTGTCTTTATCATCACAATATTTGACCAATTTTTTGCAGACAACTCTGAAAAACATTGCGGGAAAAAGGAGAAATTGCTCATTACATGTAATTTCTTCTTTTCTAACCATGTTTTCTGCCCTATCAGAAAATATTTTTCAATTTCATTGCATTTTGAGATGTCGTCTGTAAACCTTTTCAATTTGGGACAGTCTAAAGTTTGGCGTTTGTTAAAGGGTTAAAACCCCTTATACAAATCATTATTACAACCAGATACAACATGGTTTATTTACCTGTAATCTGGTGTAGCTGATTATCATCATGCTTTTGGGGTGAATTGTTGTGATGTCATATGCAAATTTTTTGGGTGATGTCATATGCAAATTTTTTGGGTGATGTCATATGCAAATTTTTTGGGTGATGTCATATGCAAATTCTGATCTACTTTGGTGCTGGAAATAGTGGTTGCTGGTTGCATGCCGCAAAAAAAATCCAAGCTTTACCCTTCAATTATAAATGTGTAGGAACCGACTTTATACTGATGCAAACAGGTTAGATCCAGGCCAGCCACCAAGTAAATTGGTGGCTGGCCTGTGATCTCACCTGTTTGCTACTCTGAGTATCTTTCGTCATCAAAATTAAGCAGACATTTAAGGTTTTTGAAAGCAGACGACATAAATTTATTTTTGAGAAAATTACCAAGCGTTCTAATGGTTGATTCAATCTAATTATCGTAAGAGTAAATACTCGAGGGAGCATAAGGGGAAGAATGACACATGTATACATGTACTAACATTTCATTGGAATACACCGGTACCCGGCACCATATGGACAACATTTCGAATCCTTTCCGCAATAAGCGTCTGTATCGGGGTGGCACAATTTCACGGCACTGTGTACGATATCGCTTCTTGTCGCTGGACATTCAAGGCTCGGTTCTGAAATTTAGAAAACATTGTTAATTGTGATTAATGGTGTGGTCTTTTCCACAATTTTTATTGAGTGTATCATTCTTTGAAGTATAATAAATGATACATTATTTTAGTTTAAACTTCTTTATTCTACACCGATTGTGAAACAAGTTCTTACAACTTTAGATTAATCACTCTCAATTCTGCTTCCTGGATACATAACAAGTAATCGCGCCAAATGTTGATTAATAAAAATTCGCAAGGCAGATCCCACCTCTCACGGGAGTCGAACCCACAACCTTTGTGTCCAGAAACCGGCACTCTACCCCTGGACCACTGTCCTCCACCAATATATTAGTCCTATTCTATAACAGGTTTTGAACTTTGAGAAGTTTTAGAAGTTAAAAAAGCGATGTACAACTGATAAAAGCTCTAATATTATTTCAATTATAAGATAGCTCAAAGTGATCACAAACCATGAATAACAGACATAACATATCTACTTTTTATCATTCACATTCTTATATACTCATTACAAATAATCTAATAAATTTCATTCACTTGTTACCAATTCTTTATTTCCTACAGTTCACACATTACAAATTCCTGTTGTCATATACCTTACATGTTTCAGCCTGTAAATAACGATGGTTCAATGCAGTACAATGTACTATAGTAAGTGCTTCATGTTTGTGAAGCACTTACTCTAGTCTTGCATTGAACCTTCTACAATTCAATGTACTTTTATCTACCTAATCATATCAAGTGCAATTGCAGGATGAATGCATTGCAGAGAGGAGATTAAAACATCATTGCACTAACAATAATTTCTCAATTCCATAGCAATAATAATGAACAGAACAGAACATTTCTTTAATTCTCTCAGGTACAATGTGTACAGCATGTGGCATTGTTCATCAACATGAGGCCGGGTGTAATTAACATCTTTTTGTTACAACTGTATATTGCTTCAACACATGTCACTGTAATCAACAATTTACCTACTTACTTATGGGTGCCAAACAATTCTGAATATTTCATAAAGAAAAAATAACTGGACTTACCTGGCTTCATACAAGGTTCCATGGAATAAGCAATGTACAGCTGTTTTTTCAGACAGCCATGTCGCCTCATCTCACACATACTTCCGAACGTCGTTTTAATTTGTTCCATTTCATCGGCATGTCCGCAGACGGGATCTGCGGTGACGCCGCATGTCGGACAAACGCATCTTCCGTCCATGCAGGTCTCGTATAACTGACATGTCGTACCCTCGCACTCTCCTGCAATTATTGATTAGTTTAACCCATTACCAAACAAAAACGACATAAGACCAGTTTGTTGCAGACGACTGTGGAAAACGTTTAGGGGAAAATAGAAATTGCTCTAAACAAGCAATATCTCCTTTTCCCCCAATTCTTTCTGTCCTTTTTCAATTTCACCACAACTTTTTCTATTATGGACAGTTGAAAATTTGGCGTTTGGCAAAGGGTTAAAGTTATTTATTTTACGTTGATTGTGCCGAAAGTTTGAAGCTTATTTAATTCACTCTCAAGGGCTGCTTCCTGGATACTTAGCCAATACTCCCGCCGATTTGAGGGCTAGTCCTGGTAATTTTCACATTGCCTTCAATGGACTGAACCGAACCTGGAACCAGCAGTACAAGAAGCCGACGCCTTTTAATAAACTCATTTCACATAAGTAATTTTGTGCTTGAAATACAGTTGTTTCAAATTTAATTATGTCAATAAACAATCTGTTTGTCAACATATTAAAAGTAACGATATGAATGAATATGAATTAACCTTTTACAAAATAACAAATATTTTGACTGTCCCAAATTGAAAGAGTATGCAGACCCTTTTTAAAAATGTGAATAAATTGAAAAAAAAAACCTTCTGATAGGGCAGAAAACATTGTGGGAAAGGGAGAAATTGCTCTAAAGAACAATTTCTCCTTTTCCCACAATGTTTACCAGAGTCGTCTGCATTAAACTGGTCAAATGTCCTTATTCTTTGCTAATGGGTCAATATGTTCGTGGGATTTCAAGACTGCAGAGATTTGTAGTTGGCATTCTTTTGGGGGTAATAATTTTACATTAAGGGAGAGATTTTCCCTTATATTTAAAGGCCCATCAAAGGAGATTAATGCTATATCAAACTATATTATTTGGTAAACTTTTGGACAGATTCAAATAGTTATTACCAGAAAACGCCACCGGCACAACTTAAATGTGAAAGTAAACCAGAAATAACCCAGATAAGCAAGTTTTATAATTCAGATTTCCTGATTCTTCACCTCTGACCTTGACAGTTGATACACACATCTTTTAACCGACCAATCAGAATTCGTTATTTTGAATATGTAAACAAACAGGTTGTTGATAAACATGATTGAATCGGAGACAACTATATTTCAAGCACAAACTAACTTATTTTAAATGAGTCTCTTTAATAGGGTCTCAATGCATTCCTTAACTAATTCTCATGATTTTTATGAACATAGTTAAAGAACTCCATATATTTTTTTCAGTAATTTATGTGAACTCCTCTCCTTTGATGTGCCTTTAATCATTACCCCCAAAGAATTCTAACAACAAATCCCTGTGATCGAAACAACACCGAGTAATCCAAACATTTCTTACTCTGTATACATTCCCCGTTGTAGAGAATGTTGTACATGTTCCCATTGCATACTATCTCGTTCATCATCATACACGGGTTCGAAAACGTTTTCAAAGCGCTATTGTTGTACGCACACACGGGCATATACTGCTTGGTACAAGCCAATGGGCAGGTGCGGGCTGAAAAATATGTCAAAAATGTGGTCTCATATAATATTACTAGTAAATGAATAAGTTAAATTAACAAGGCATAGCTATATAATTTAAATTACTCGTTGTAATCTAAAGGCTCGCGTTAACTAGAAACTGAATATTCCATTTGAATTGCAAGGAAATTAATATTTCTTGATGTCATGGAAAACATCATTGCAATGCTATTTAAAATTCTTGATATCACAGAAAACCACAATTCAATCAGTAAGATGAATAAACCATATTCAAAAGGTATTGCGATGTAATCTATATTTCTTTATGTCAGGTAAATTCATCAACATTATACGTAAATGATTAAAACATAATAAACAAGGTATCACAATGTAATTTATATTTCTTAATATCAGATGAATATGTCTATATGATAAGTACATGAATAAGTCATACAAACAAGGTACCACAGTGTAATTCATATTTGTTTAAGTCAAGTAAAAACTTCAATACAAACGAACGAACAAACGAACATTTTATTTAAGTGACATGTGTTATGTACAGACAACATATGATATACAAACAATTTAACAACACCCGGCCACGTTGGGCCTATAGGTCACTTTACAAAGTTTTAAACAAAAGTAAATAAGTTAAATATTCAACATATATATATATATATATGTACAAGACAGTGCATGGGAAGGAACGAGATTAAGGAATAGAAATGTAAAAACTAATTATAGATGATTGATTTGCGTCTTTGGAAAGCATTATAAATATATCTTGCTGTGTATATGTAAGCATTATTTAGTAAGAAGATGAGTTTTTCGTCATCGGTAAAAGTATTAAAATCATTGTTTTTATTGTAAGCTTTGATAAACAAGCATTGTCTTAAGTCATTATACTTTGAACATTTTAATAAGAAGTGAATTTCATCTTCTACTTCGTTAGCGTCAGGTCCACATACGATGCATATACGTTCATGTATGGGGCGGCCAATATATCTACCAGTTTCTATATGTAAAGGTAAAATACCAAATCTAAATTGTGCTAAATACGATCTTTCTATTTTCGGGATTGAAGTAAGAATATAAGGTTCAGTGTAAAATTTTTGTTTAAATTTTGTGTAGGTCCTTAGTTTTGGTTTATTATCAATATCAATACCCCAGCTTTCAGACGCCTTTACTAAAAGTATATTTTGAACGTATTTCAAATCAACAGACGATTTCGAATTAAAGAATTGTAAGCAATCTGCTATTTCCAGAATGGATTTGATTTCAGAACACCATGTTTTGTTATTTGAATTCATGTCGTAATTTAAAATAGCTTTTGGAATGCGACTGTCACTCATATTTACAATCCGATTCCACAGTCGGAGCATATTGACCCAACGTCTATGTCGGCAGTTAACCAAACCCATATCGCCAGCGACGGACAGTAATGGTGAATATTTGTGAACACCTAAAAAATACCTACAACATCTGTTTTGTATCGAATCAATAGTTTTAAAATCTTTGAATCCCCATGTAGAAGAACAGTAATCAATGACTGGTACTACACATGACTCATATAATTTATGATATGTTTTGAAACCAATATCTTTATGTTTGTGGACTTTTGATATTATCGATCCTAAAGCTCTGCTTCCGGATTGTGCAAGTGTATCCGCGGTGTATCCATAATCTAAATTTTCATTAAGTAAAACACCTAAATATCTATAGGAATCTGTATAATCTAAGCGTACATCGCCTAATGTGAAAGGAAACTCACTTCTGGATTTTCCCTTATTTCTAAAATGAATGCAATTAGATTTCGCATGATTTATACGCAGTCTCCATTTGCGACACCAATTATTGACATAATCGAGCATACTTTGCATATCTAATTCTGATTCTGCGAACAATATAATATCATCGGCATATAAAAGACAGCTTAATTGGTTATCATCAAATTTAACGCCTTTATTGATTGAATTAATTCCTTCAATTAAATCGTTTATATACAGTGCGAAGGCTGTAGATGAGCTCGTGTCACCTTGTTTAACGCCAGTGACTGTTGGAAACCAGTCGGACAGCATACCATAAGTAAATGAATGAATCAAATGGTAAATACCTCAATATCATAAATAAGTAAATGAATAAACCATACAAACAAGATGTGTCAATGTTATTTGAATTTCTTGATATAATGAAAACCCTAAATATAGTTTATAAGTTAACACATTAATACTTAGTGCCACTTTTATGCATCTTGCAGCAGACGTCTTTCAAAAAGCATTGTGGCAAAAGGAGGAATTGCTTGTTTAAGGAGAAGTTGCTTTTCACAAACAATTTCTCCTTTTGCCACAATTCTTTTTCAATCAATTCACATATCACAACAGTAGAACAGAAAAGTTTTTCACATGCCTTCAAAGCTTTTCTAAAGTTGTCTGCTTCAAGTAAAGGAAATGTCGTCTACAGGTGGTACAGAGTTAAAATTGATTAACATGATAGACTTAAGTTTATTTATATCCAACCTTAAAAATTGAAAACAAATTAAAAGCCAATGTTAAACAGTGATGAAAAGTTTGACGTCTGCTTCAACCAAAAGAATGTCGTCTGCAGGTGGTAAAGATTTAAAATTGATTAACATGATAGACTTAAGTTTATTTATATCCAACCTTAAAAATTGAAAACAAATTAAAAGCCAATGTTAAACAGTGATGAAAAGTTTGACGTCTGCTTCAACCAAAAGAATGTCGTCTGCAGGTGGTAAAGATTTAAAATTGATTAACATGATAGACTTAAGTTTATTTATATCCAACCTTAAAAATTGAAAACAAATTAAAAGCCAATGTTAAACAGTGATGAAAAGTTTGACGTCTGCTTCAACCAAAAGAATGTCGTCTGCAGGTGGTAAAGAGTTAAAATTGCTAAATGTGATAGACTTATGTTTATTTATATCCAACCTCAAAAATTGAAAAACAAATTAAAAGCTAATCTTAAAAAGTGATGAAAAGTTTGACGTCTGCTTCAACTAAAAGAATGTCATCTGCCGGCAGTAAAGAGTCAATAAACCATACAGTCAGAACCACTCGGGTATTTCCATGAGCTGAGAAATAAACCTCGGATATAAGTGTAGGGTCACAATTTTTCGGGGAAATCAGCCCCGGCGTATAACACCTTTTCTAAGCTTGCACTTTAAGTAGTTCATTGTGAGTGGAAGTGTTGGACATCCTTTTAAATCATTTTTTATCATTAACTCATACGAAATTACAAGTTGTGACATATATAGTTGTTTCCTTAATCAAATTAAACAACTATTTTAGAATTCACATTTAAGATCTATTTTTGAAAATGAAAGTGAAGTGACGTCATTCCGCGGGAACCAATATGGCTTCATCCCTTTATTTCAGAGGTGTTTTTATTGGATAAACTCAATGTGCTCAGATTGTAAACCATATAAGGGAGAGTGATAAAGCGGATACTCACGTGGGGTGATGGGGTTACACGGCGCCACGGTGATGTTCCTCATTGTCTCGCAGGCATGCTTCTTAAGCATGCAGAGGTTTTTGTACTCGTTTCCATTACTACCACAAACCTGTTGAACAAGAGATATACTTACTTAGTTTTGAACTCATTTATTTTATATTGATTCAAGTTCAAACAACTTGGACTAATCACTCTCGATTTTGCTTCCTGGAGACACAAGTCCAGTTCTCTCGCTAAATGGGGATTTAAACTGTGTGGATTCTTTTTCATCTTATACAATTTTTCTCCTCAAATCTAAGACCACTCCATTTTTATGACCACACTGTTTAAAAGTACAGCCCATGGTCTTATTTCAGGGCAATTTATTCATTTTTGTCATGCTTGTTTGTATATTTGACATGGTTAGGTGTATGAGATTTTGTGCTTGTCTATACCATATCTGTATGTAATGTATTGTATTGGTCTAAGGCATTTATATGCTGATTTATCGCTTAAAGTGCTGGAACCAACTTCATACTTATGCAAACAGGTTGGATCCAGGCTAGCCACCAAGTAAATTAGCGGCTAGACTGTGATCCAACCTCTTTGCTATGCTAAGTATTTTTCCTCATTAAATCTAAGCAGACAGTTTTGGAAAGGTGACGCCACAAAAATATTTTTTTTAGAAAACTACCCAGCATTCTAAGGGTTTAATTGCCAATTAAAGAATTAAATATGATTTAACAGAATGACCTACCTTGTCACCTGTAGACTCCTCACAGGTTGGACAGACACACATGTCGTTAACACATTTCGCCTCTGGAGAACATCTTTGTGTACCACAAACATCTGCAACAGTAATGAGTACATAAGTAGATTTATATACATGTATATAAGTTTTAGTTTAGTTTAGTTTACCATATTTGTTTTACATTAATTGTGAAGGAAGCTTAAAGCTTGTTCAAATCCACTATCGATGACTGCTTCCTGTATACTAACCCAGTAATCGCGCCGGTTTTGAGGGTTAGTTCCAGAAATTTTCACCTCTCCTAACGGGGATTTGAACCCGGGACCGTAAGTACAACAGCTTGACGCTCTACCACTGCACCAATGTCGCCCATAAATATGTATTTATATGTGCTCTTTATGGGACAACATTGTTTCAGTTAAGTTGCGATGCCAAGTGGTTTCATTAACTTTTGTATAAGGACGGTTATCTGCAAAAGTAGGTGGGGGTATGGGGCACGTCATCAGTAGATTTATAATAAAACTGAGCAAAGTACCCGGGGTTTCTGGTCAAAATCCCTGGCCCCCCACTCTAAATGCAACCTCTGGATGCCCATAACTTAATGATGGAGGAAGACTCCATACTAAACTCCCCTAAAGGGCTGGTCAAGCGGGGAAGAACCATGGGCATTCTGTATGTTAGTTGGGAGACTACCTCTCATGAAAATCCAAATGCAGTCACCCTGATTTGAACCCATATGGAGAGAGGCCGTGTGATTTCTAGTTCGGTACTCTAAATACTAGGCCATGGAGGCCCCCCAGTACATAAATGGAGTTTTATTGTTCCTAACCCCCCCCCTCTCCAACTGTGGTAAACTAACAAGTACAGTGATGTCTCAAAAATAATCTTCTGATGGCAGAAAACATTGTGGGAAAAGGAGAAATTGCTCGTCACAAGCAATTTCTCCTTTACCCACAATGTTTTCAAAAGTCTTCTGCAACAAACTGGTCAAATAATTGGGGTCCGGATAAACGAGGCTTCACTGTATAGTATTGAAGATGACTTTAGCCACCTATTCCACAAAACTTCCATTTTTACGCATCTGCTTAAGAGCTCTTTAGAAACCTATTGAGTGATTTAAAGTTACATTGAAATGAATCTATCCAATATCATAAAACAGATCTGTTTTATTGTATGGTGTTTAACTCTGTATCAACCATTTTAATCACATTAATGACCATCATTTAATTAAGAGCAAACATTGAAATTGAGGTCTTTAACAGTTGTCGATGTAGCAACTTTGCAAACTTTTACAAGAAAATCTTTTCTGTTATCCAATAGATTTTGTTTTGTAATTAACACTTAGAGGATTCAATAAAATACACTGATAAATGTTTATAACACACTTGCTGTGGTATTGCAATGAACCCTCAACTTACCAACTTTGTAGGCAAAGACTTTATAGTAATCTTTGGGTTAGCTTGCTGTGCCTCCCTTGCAGGTATGAGACCATTCCATTTTATTTGACCACATTCCTAGCATTAGACTGATCAAATTTTATAATAACACTTACCAACAGGAAAGACAAGACTTTGGCATATATATTTGAGCAGCTCATCATATCTTCCATGAAGATGCAAGTTCACTCTTTTTTATTTGACCACTTTCCTCACATAAGACTGGCAAAGATTTAGAATCAATACTTACCAACAGGGTAAACACAGAATTACTGGTATAATTCTGAGCAAATATCAACCACACATTTAAGACAACTCATTTATAAAGATCACTTTGTTTCAAAATCAATACTTACCAACTGGATAGACACAGTCTTTGGCATACATGTATCTGTTTGGGCAGCGTACCATATATCTCTTGAAAATATGAGACCAACCTCTTTTATTTTACCTTCCTAACTTTAAACAAGTAAGGTTTACAATCAACACTTACCAACTGGGTAGACACAGACTTTGGCGTATCCGTTGGAACAACACACCATGTTTCCCATGCAGTCATGGTCTCCGTTACACGTGTCCATGCGTATAGGGTTCTCCCCTGGTTTATGAACTCGGCTTGGTATTGGGCAAACAGGGCCAGGGAACTTGTAATCGGCAAACACTGAAAAAAAAGATTGGCATAAAATATGAACATTTAGAGGTGTGTACACTTATGTGATACTGGTCACAAGCATCTGCCCAGAGATCAGGCGATACTCATCTATCAAGAGATCAGACAATAAACATCTGCCAAGAGATCAGACGATAAACATCTGCCAAGATATCAGACAATAAACATCTGCCAAGATATCATGTGATAAGCATCTGCCAAGAGATCAGACAATTACCATCTGCCAAGATATCAGGTGATAAGAATCTGCCAAGAGATTAGACAATAAACATCTGCGAAGAGATCAGGTGATAAGCATCTGCCAAGAGATCAGACAATAAACATCTGCCAAGATATCATGTGATAAGCATCTGCCAAGAGATCAGACAATTACCATCTGCCAAGATATCAGACAATAAACATCTGCAGAAATATCAGAAAATAAACATCTGCCAAGATATCAGACAATAAACATCTGCCAAGAGATCAGGAGATAAGCATTTGCCGAGATATCAGACGATACTCTTCTGCCAAGAGATCAGACAATAAACATCTGCCGAAATATCAGCCAATAAGCATCTGCCAAGATATCAGCCAATAAGCATCTGTCAAGAGATCAGGCTATAAGCTCAAGGCAGTATACCACTCCCTTTCAAAGTTTGTGTGTCGAGGCCTAACAGATGTTTAGAATTCTGAATTATCGTTTTAATAAACCTTCTTCTGCTCCTGAGCCATATTTCTTTTATGAGCTTTATGTAAAAAGTAGAATATGGCAGAAGATGATTAAATCAGTATGAAGTCATCAAATGGTTTACTAGTATAATGCAACAATTTTGATTGAGCAACAATTCATTATCCCAAGTAATTTTCCAAAATACGCAAACAAGAAAAATCAAGGTTTTGGCTAAAGCTAATCAAAATAGAGTGTTTGCAGAACCAGAATGGATGCCTGATCATATGGCAATTCAATATCACAGGAAAATATTACTGTCAATCTTCATCATTATCATCTGCTGCTTCTTTTAATTTGGAGCAGTCACAAAATCCCATATAAGGCAATGGGTCATTTGTGTTATCTTCAGTGCTTTGTGTAAATTCATAGTGCTAATCGTTTCAACCCATTACCAAATGCAGTATTGTTGACTGTCCCAAATTGAAAGAGATGCAGACAACATTTCAAAGAGTGATAAAATTGGAAAATAATCTTCTCATGGAGAAGAAAATATTGTGGGAAAAGGAGAAATTGCTCGTCATGAGCAATTTCTCCTTTTCCCACAATGTTTTCCAGAGTCATTTGCAACACGCTGGTCAAATGTGGTCAGCGTTTGGTAATGGGTTAAAGATCTAATTTTCTTTCAATATTTACTGTTCAATATCATAAAGAAAATATGTCTTTTCAAACTTTATTCTTATCGTCCGCCGTTGTTTTAAATTTGGGACTGTCTAAAAATGCCATATTAGGAAACAGGTCATATCAAGGGTTCAGTGCAATACTAAAGTAAGTGCTTTACGTTTATAAAAGCACTTACTATAGTCTTGCACTGAATCCTCGATGTTTTATCAAAGGTAGCGTTTGTTAAATTCATCATGCAAAAAAATTCTCCTTTTGTTACAAAAGTGTTTGCTGTTTTTCAATATCACAAGGAAATGTTACTTTGCATACTTTTCCTTTTTTTCTTTTTCATCACATGGAACTTTGTATATTTTATCACTATAGTCTGCTGTTGCTTTGAATTTGGAACAGCCACAAAAATCATTTACAGTCAAACTTTGTTGAAGGGTCAGGCTATGGAACTGAAAAAATTGGCTGTTTAAGACAGGTTGGCTGCTTAACACAAATTGATGTACAATATAAATCCAACAATGGGACTCTATGTAGTTGTTGTTTAAGGCAAGTTGGCTGCTTCAAAACATGGACTCTATGGGGGGAATTACCTCCACATTCCGTTTGGCATTGATGAAGGTTGTAGAATCTGTTGGTGTTACCGCCCTGCCCCATATAGGTGAACTTGCTGCACCGTGTTACGTTACCATCAAAGTAGTACGCCCCAATCTCCTTGTCACCATATCCAGAATCTTTATCTTGCATGCAGTATGATTTTAACGCTGTTGATAAAAAAAAGGATTGTTTAACCCTTTGCCAAATGTAGAAGGGGTCTCTGTTTAGAAGAGAGAGTTACATGTATAAGCGGGCCAGATAGCTGGTTACAGAAAAGCCAAATTTTTTATTGTCCTAAATTGAAAGAGTTTGTAGACAACAATTTAAAATGTGATGAAATTGGAAAGTTGTCCTCTGATAGGGCAGAAAACAATGTGGGAAAAGGAGAAATTGCTCACAAGCCATTTCTCCTTTTCCCACAATGTTTTCTAAAGTCATCTGCAACAAAATGGTCAAATGGGTTAAGTTTGAAGGTATTTATTTTACATCTATTGTGAAGGAAGTTTGAAGTTATTAAATTTACTGAACTGTCATTGACTTCTTCCTGGATACTGCAATAGTACTAGTGCCTATTCATGGGTTAGTCCCTGTAATTTTCGGGTTCAACGGGGAATCTAACCCGGAACCCTTTGTACAAGAGGCGGACACTCTGCCAGTTCACCACTTTTGCCCATAGAATTGGGATGTACAACCCATATTTTTAGATATGTGCTTATTGAAGAATAGCTTCTCAACACAGAAATGATTTGGAAATTGTGTCAACATATCTAAGGATATAATGTCTGTGTGCAGTGGATCTCAAACCCATGGCAACGCTTTTGGATCTAGATACACATTACTTATTAAAAAGAACTTATTTTACTTCCAAAGACTATTTTTCAATGTACATGTAATTCAAAAAACTGTGCAGCTGTTTTCCAGTTTTTAAAAGATCAAATTTCAAAATTCAAGTTTTCTTGCATCTTTGCATTCCTTACATCTGAAAACAAGCAGTTTTAATCCATTACCAAAAACCCTTAATGATATTTTACCACTTTGTTGCAAACGGCTCTAGAAAACAATTGTTGGAAAAGGAGAAATTGCTCGTAGCGAGCAATTTCTCCTTTTCCCACAAAGTTTTCTGCCCTCTCAGAAGATTGTTTTCAATTTTATCACATTTCAAGAAGTCCGTCTGCAAGCTCTTTCAATTTGGGACAGTAAAAAATTTGGCGTTTGGTAAAGGGTTAAAACGTATTGAAAAGTTTATCACTTACAGTCTTCACAAGGTAGCTGTAGCAAGTACAAGACTACTTACCCTTGCATCTTCCAACGGGGCCGGTTTCCGTTTCTTCTACAAGGCAGAATTCTTTTTTGTAGTTGCAGAAACTCTGTAATATATGTTGTTTAACCCATTACCAAACAATAATGACATTTTAACAGTTTGTTGCAGACGACTCTGGAAATCATTGTGGGAAATGGAGAAACTGCTCTTAATGAGCAATATCTTCTTTTCCATCAATGTTTTCTGCCTTATAAGAAGATTACTTTTCAATTTCATCCCATTTTGAAATGTCGTCTCTAACTCTTTTAATTTTGGACAGTCGAAAATTTGATGTTTGGTAAAGGGATAAAGTTAGAATTAGAGTAATGTATGATTTTATAACCCGTTATTAACAATTATCATTTACAGTTCAATCTTTTTTTAACTTTACCTGAAACTAGCCTTTTCGTTCATGATGTTATCTTTTCTCATTACTAAAAAGAGGCATGAGAGAACTGTTATTGTTTCTTTTTTGCCAAAAGCCTTATAATGTCTAAATATGATATGCATATTAATTAGCTTAAATGCCAGAAACAGACATTCTAGTGTCAGATTTTTAATTGGTTTAAGGAAAATGTTTATTCCTGGAATACACAGTCATAGGTAAGTAAGTCTACTCTGATAAGACAGCTCTTTAGGAGCTGTCTTATCAGACAAGATTTATTTTGTGAAAGAAGCCTAATTGCGGCACCAGGGCTGAAATGGTTAAGCCCATTAAACACATTGATGACAATCAATTCAATGAACAGAATACAAGCTATAACAATTGCAATCAAGTAATGACAGCATGACAATCTTCATTCAAAAGAACGTAAAAAGTGTGAGCAAATTCGACATCAGGAGAAGTACAGTAAACTCATGAGGTGCACTGAAATGGGAGAAATGTTAAAACAAGAGGACCCTGAGGGTCCTGGATCGCTCACCTGACACTTGTAAAGTGTTGGTTACAACAATGTTACACATGAGTAATGGACAAGATTTGTCTAAATTTGAAAGTGGTCTACTTTTGACCCCAAGTTACTCATAAACTGACTTGGTTGAGATATAACAGGTTGAACATTTTGAGCAAGTTTGATCAAATTGGGCTGAAAATGTAGTTTTCAGAGTGTAAACGGGTGTTTTCTAAGATTTGACTTTGTGAACTACTTTTTGATTCCATTCCACCCATGATCAAAGTTAAACAAGATATTATCAAGGTTAACATTTTGAGCAAGTTCGATCAGCACTCTGGATGTCTCAAAAAATTAAGCTGTAGACCTTTTCGACAAACAGTGTTGCCTTTAGAATGTAAACAAGATTTATCAAACTTAAGCAAATATTCTAAGAAACTTTGAAGGGTAAGAGAAAGCGAGTTCCAGACAGATTGGGTCGAATTTCTTACCATAATATTGTAAACAATAGTAATTTATGATGTGACATAGTGACCATTTTTCTAAACCCATCCCATCTATGATCTAATTCGACCCACATATCATCAAGAAAACATAATATGCCATTTTGAAGCAGAACTGACCTACTTTTTGACTCCACCTAACCATGATCGAAGTTGATCAATATATCATCAAGGTAAACATCCTGACATGTGGCTTCTAATGTGTAAACTAGATTTTCAAAGAGTGGACCTAGTGAACTTTTTTACCCTACTCCACCCATGATCAAATTCGGTCAAGATATCATCAAGGTAATATTTCTCTAGTGACCTGCTTTTTGACCCCACACCACACATGATCAAACTCTATTGAAATATCATCAAGGTTATCATTCTAAGCAAGTTTGATCAAGATTGGGTCGAAAATGTGGCTTCTAGAGTGTGAACTAGATTTTCTAAGATTTGACCTAGTGACCTACTTTTTACCCCAGCCCACCCATGATCACACTTGATCGAGATATCGTTATGGTTATCATGCTGAGTAAGTTTGATAAAGAATGGGCCTTAAATGTGGCTCCCAGAGTGTAAACAAGATTTTTCTAAGATTTGACCTAGTGACCTTCTTTTTGATCCCACACTACCCATGATCAAACTCTATTGAGATATCATCAAGGTAAACAGTCTGAGCAAGTTTTATCAAGATTGGTCAGAAAGTGTGGCTTCTAGAGTGTAAACAAGATTTTACAAAGATTTGACCTAGTGACCTACTTTTTGACCCAGCACCACCCATGATCAAACTCTATCGAGATAGAGATATCATCAAGGTTAACATTCTGAGCAAGTTCTATCAAGACTTGTCAGAAAATGTGACTTCTAGAGTGTAAACAAGATTTTTCAAAGATTTGACCTAGTGACCTACTTTTTGACCCCGCACCAACCATGATCAAACTCTATTGAGATATCATCAAGGTTATTATCCTGAGCAAGTTTGATCAAGATTAGGCAGAAAATGTGGCTTCTAGAGTGTAAACAAGATTTTACTAAGATTTGACCTAGTGACCTACTTTTTGACCCCACCCTACCCATGATCGAACTCGATCGAGATATCATCAAGGTTAACATCCTGAGCAAGTATCAGGAAGAATGGGCCAAAAATGTGGCTTCTAGAGTGTAAACGCTGAAATTGTTGACGACGCACGCACGCACGCACGACAGACGACGGACATTCAAGTATCCTAAAAGCTCACCCTGAGCAGAGCTCAGGTGAGCTAAAAAGTTAACATAAAAATAATATTCCAGTTTAAAGATTACCCAGTCGAGATAGAAGGGGAGCTGTTGCCATAACATATAAAAGGTTTGGTTTATCATAGTATCACTACTAGTGTAAGGGCCAGTTTTGGCTTATGAGCCACTTATCACTGATTATACCAAGAACCTCCTGACTTCTATCACTATGCAAGGCGCCAAGCAGGTATAAGGCTGTAACAATACATTTAACTAGCTAGTGGCTCACAAACCGGCCATTTTGAAACAAGTCCCACAAGAAACATTTTCCGGACTAAAGCCTCCTGTGTGGCTTGAACCTTCGACCCTCCCCATCCAGAGGCAAACGCCTAAACCATTAGGCCATGGTGACTTATTAAATATAAGTGAAATACTTCAACCCTTACACTTCGACAAGGCTGCGGCGTGTAATACATATCAATACATCGTTTCCCACCACATTCGGTTGGGCAGCACATTTGACCAGCTGGACAGCCCTCATCAGGACAAACTGGGCATATTCCTACACCATTTGGACTGAGGGGTGGACACTCCATCAACACTTGCACTATAATACAGAAAAACATTATTAGTTTTAACCCTTTACCAAACAATAACGACATTTAATCAGATTGTCGGGAAGCACTTGTTACAAGCAACATCTCTTTTTGCCACACTGTTATTACATATCACAACAGCAGAACTGAAAGATTTTTCAAATGGTCACAAAGCTTTTCTAAAATTGTCTGCTTCATGTAAAAATAAGTGCCGTCTGCATGTGGTAAAGGGTTAATGAATTTTCTCCTGGTTCATCAAACTGTAAAGTTGTAGTATTTCTTTCTTTCAGTTCAATGCATGTTTATATTAATATCACTAGGCCTTTAAAGTCAAATTTCTCACTTGTACTGTTTATCTGTTAACCTTTTCCCAAACAATAACGACATTTGACCAATTTGTTGCAGAAGACTTTAGAAAACATTGAGGGAAAAGGAGAAATTGCTCGAAATGAGCAATTTCTCCTTTTCCCTCAATGTTTTCTGCCCTTTCAGAAGATTATTTTTCAATTTCATCACATTTTGAAATGTTGTCTGCAAACCCTTTCAATTTGGGACATTTAATATTTTGTTGTTTGGGAAAGGGTTAAAAGAAGATTGTTGCATACTTACACCCACATTCCTGGTAACATTGCGTAATGCTATCGAAGCCGTAACCAACTCGCGACGATTTTTCACACATCTGCGAGACTGGGTTATAGTAATACTGGCATGCCATGCTATCATCAGCGCAAACCTCTCCAGGCGGCAGTCTACAGCGCTTCGGCAAAGCTGGAATGAATGAAGATTGTTGTTTAACATCACATTAACATTATTTTAGTTTTGCTGCAATGCCCAAGTCCTTGAATAAAATCTCAAGAAAAAGCACATATTACTTTTTTATTTATGTATACATGTATTGTGCTTCTCACAATTGAGATTGACGAAGACCAAATAAATGATTAATTAAAAGCATACAACCGCTCAGAAAAACTGCAAAACTGGGTAAAATGATTTATAATTCATGATAGAATATGTTGAAACATAGTGAAACAACACAGGATCATGACAATATGACGCCTTCACTATTTCTTATCTATTTTTCAAAGTGCTATTTTCATCAATTTTGTACCCACTAATTTAACGTTATTGATTACAGTCAAGTAACATCTAAAATAGCAAGAAGCGCTCGAACTACCGAGTAGCAATCACCTGGTAAGAATAATAACACACATAAATACACATTAAAATGCTGTCATTTATTCAATATTAACAACATATCCATTCAAAATGGAGAATTCCTAGGCTTTCATTGGTTCCCGAAGTTTCTCGTATGACCTTATTTTATCGCTAATTGTAAATTTAACCTTGTAGTCACTCTCCTAAAAGCATCATGTGAACATATTATTCTCTCAGTTCCCCTGTAAAAGGGAATTAAAACCACTTTTAAGTGCATTCCCAATTATTCTAGAACTCTCACAATTTAAGTGCAAATGAGTGCAAGTATGGCTTTAAAAGTTTAAGCTTTTCATTCAGACAACTTTGAGAACTATCTATCAATTTGAATAAAAGGAACTTACAGAGCACATCTGGGGCAACAATTTGAGAACAGTCCAGGGCTTCGTCCATCAGGGCAATTCTTGTGAACGGTTTCCTGACTCCAGTTGAATTATCTACGCAGTACCCGACCATGTGTGTCATATCCCCAATGGGTAACATAATCCCATGCTAAAAATAGAAACAAAGAGTTTGACTATTCTCTTTGCAGTAATCTCGTTTCTGATTGGTTCACATTTTGTTTGCTTGTTTGGTTGATTGATTTGTTTTACATTGATTATGAAGGAGGCTTAGTTAAGCCTATCAAGTTACGCTCGATGACTGCTTCCTAGACAATACACCAGAACTCGCGCACATTTCTCAATCCTTGTCACTGATTGGTCCCCTCTAGCCCAGAGAGGGAATGGTGACATGTTTTCATCACATAGTGCCTCCAAGCTCTAACACAGTTATAACATAGATCATTGGAGTAAGGATTGTTTGGGAATTTGATTAAATAATAGGGTCAACTCTTTTATCATGACTATAATGTGACGCTAGCAATGTGCATCATATAGTGCAACGCCAAAACTATTCCTCTATAAAGCTTTCCATCAAAGTATTGAAAGGAGCTAAAACTAAAGCTAAAATCACTGCCATGACTGATAAAAACTAGGGATGGGAAAGAAGTATCTAAGAAGTATCTAATATTTGGTATGAGGTCCTAATATTCGATCATATTACTATTCGAACATTCATTACTATTGAGGCAATTTTACTGTATTTGTACAATTGAAAGTCTAACACATTACCAAACATTAACGACATTTGACCAGTTTGTTGCAGACGACTTTAGAAAACCTTGTGAGAAAAGGAGATATTGCTCTTCATGAGCAATTTCTTCTTTTCACTCAGTGTTTTCTGCTCAATCAGAAGATTATTATACAATTTCATCACATTTTAAAACGTTTCCTGCAAACTCTCTCAATTTGGGACAGTCGAAAATTTGGCATTTGGTGAAGGTTTAAGATAAACGAAGACTGGTTTTTATTACCTGTATTTCGTCAAACATTCCGTTGCTATCGCAGGTGATGGCAGGCAGGATATCATGGTCCACTTGGAAGATTGACAGAAGTCCGTGTAAAAGACTTCCGATGTTTCCTACGTTAGTGCTCATTTCCAGTATCGTGTCTGTGATAATTTTGTAACGCATGCAACGAGTATCTGTAAGAAATGGATTTCATTAATTAGTAAGTTCATTTACACGTAAATCGTATGTGTGCCTGAGTTAAATTCAGGCGTAGCAGACAACTTAATGAATAAATGATTAAGTGAGTGAATTCATCTGAAACAGGCAATGTAAGGAATTATTCTGACAAAGAAAGAAATTGTTAAAAGATGTGGAAAACCCTTACCCAAATGACAAATTTTTCGACTGTCCAAAATTGAAATTAAATTGAAAGCATTTGCAGATGACTTTATAAAATGTGATGAAATTAGAAATAATATTCTAATAAGGCAGAAAACATTGTGGGAAAAGGAAAAGTTGCTCGTTTAGTGCAATCTCTCCTTTTCCCACAATGTCTTCCAGAGACATCTGCAACAAAGTTGTCAAATGTCGTTATTGTTTGGTAATGGATTAATCTTATATGGTATGATTGCGATTTTGGGTGCAACACAGTTTCAACAATTTTTCAGTTATGAAACAGTTATTGAATTTCATACGTCTTAATAATCTCTCAGCAGTGTTTTGCCCAAGGAAACTCTCACAAAAAATCTCAGTGTTGTTTATGAGTATCAAACAAGGAACCCCTGTGTCACAAATGCTCTACCTTAACCACCATGCCATGCTAGTCCTTAAAAATATTCTTAACCCTTTACCAAACGCCAAATTTTTGACTGTCCCTAATTGGAAGAGTTTACAGGCGACATATGAAAATGTGATGAAATTGAAAGGTTATCTTCTGGTAAGGAAGAAAACATCTAGGGAAAATTCAAATTTGCTTGTTAGGAGCAATTTCTCCTTTTTCCACAATATTTTCAAGACTTGTGTGCAACAAACTGGTAAAATATCGTTATTGTTTGGTAATGGGTTAAATGAAACAATAAGCAGTACATACTAGGTGTAAGCTCGTAAGAAAACTCGCAGAAGAGCCCGAAATACCCCTGGGCGCACTGACAGAGTTGTAGGTACCCGTCGGTGTTTTCCCCTCCAATGTTGCAGGTGCCCCCGTTCTGACAGAACCCGTGCTCATTAAAGAAGCTACACGTCATCTGAATCATACTTCCCATGTACTCGCTACTAGAACGCTCTGAAATAAGACGGAAATATTTCAATACAAATGTCCATTTAATCAATTATATAAGTGTTGATTTGTTTGTTAGTTAAGTTTAAACTTATTCATTTTACATCGATTGCAAAACACATTCTTACAACTTAGATAAATCACTCTTGATTCTGCTTCCTGGAAACTACACCAGTACTCCCACCAATATGTGGGTTAGTTCTGGCAATTTTCACCTCGCCTAACGGGGACAGAACTTTGGACACTCGATACAAGAGGCTGACGCTCTCCCTCAGCACCACTGTCACCCATTTGTTTGTTTGTAAGGCTGTGGCAACATTTTGTCAGGTGTGTTACAGCTTTCCTGGACACAGGAACCAATACTAGGCCAGGGCTCTGAAGTGACTTGCCAAAGGTCACTCCCATGGAATCAGAGGTGATGGTGGGGCTTGAAAAATGTCCGATCGATATGGAAGGTTAAAGGCCCAGGTAATTTCATTTAACTTTTCAACTCTTCAAAACTTTCTCTAGATTATTAATCATACTTTAAAGGCCCATTAAAGGAGATTAATGCTATATCAAACTATATTAATTGGTAATTTTTTGGACAGATTCAAATAGTTATCACCAGAAAACACCATCAGCACAACTTAAATGTGAAAGTAAACCAGAAATAACCCAGATTAGCAAGTTTTATAATTCAGATTTCCTGATTCTTCACCTCTGATACACACATTTTTGAACCAACCAATCAGAATTCGTTATTTTGAATATGTAAACAAACAAGTTGTTGATAAACATGATTGAATTTGAGACAACTATATTTCAAGCATAAAATAACTTATTTTGAACGAGTCTATTTAATGGTGTCTCGATGCATTCGTAAACTAATTCTCATGACTGTTATAAACATAATAAAAGAATTCCATAACTTTTTTCACTATTTTATTTATTCTCCTCTCCTTTGATGTGCCTTTAAATACATGTATTAACACTCTTTGAATTTGCCCAATCTAACATGCATTCATTACACACTAGACCGAGTGTGGTTAACACTGTCGATTTTTATGGATGAAGCGTGGAACGCATACTTCTCAATTAAGTGTGTTGATTTGTTTAAATAATCATACTAATTTATACTTAGATATGTTTTATGATGACAAAGTGACCTAAAGGCCCAAAGCTGCCAGGTGTTACTTCACTGTTTATACTTAACACATGTCACCATAATAAAACATTCTTACGTTGTTATTCAATACCACAATTTATAAGCATCTCAAGGATTGTTTGACACAGTGATGATCATTACCAAATTCAGGATTCAGAGATACATGTACTGTTAAGTGTGTAGAATGTCATATCTCTTAATCAAACCCAGACCAATCTTTACACAAAATCTCAACTTCTAATTGGTCCGCTACAACTGAAATCGGTCCCAAACTGATAGAACTATCATTTTTCTGATCCAAGGTGATCATACGGTCCATATAAAACAGCACAACCTATCAGTGGCATAAACCATTGTTCACTGATTGAATGTCATGTGTCTTTGATAGGTCTCTTTGCTCGGTTTGATGCGTAATCAAAATTAATAAAAACTTACGGAAAGCCATCGATATTTCCGTGATTCTCTCATCAGTTTCCATTTGTTCAGCTCGTCTTGCCATGTTGCCATATTCGTCCATCATGGATGACTTGTCGGCCATTTTGTCATCACCATCATATTCATCTTTGTCCATGTAACCATCCATATCGATGTCTAAGTCGAATCTATATTAAGAAAGGATGGTTGGTGTCATGAACTGCTAGTACCATTTTGGGATGGATAACTAGATGCCCAAAATGACACTAGCAACAGGATAAAATTTAAAAACCAAGCTTAATGTCATACCATGGTGAAGTGGCGTCAACATAAACAGTGAAAAAAATGAATAACAAAAAATATTCTATATTTGAAATTTGGGGCAATTCAACTTCTTTTACAGTTAAATATCTAAATGGGTTTTTAATCGACTAAACAATATTTCAGTTATGTTGCAATGTCCGACTCTTATTGATGGAGAAAGACCCACCACTCAACTGCCTATAAGGTGTGATCAGGTTGAGTAGAACCATTGGCATTCCAAAAGTCAATTGGGGGACTAGCTCTCAAAAAAATCCAAACGCCTTCACTAGGATTCAAACCTAGGCTGAGAAAGGCCATGTGATTTCAAGTTTTGTACTTCCACCAATAGGCCACGGAAAGCCCCTCACCCCCCCCTCCACAAAAATACGTCCTTCTCTCACAGTGGTTTCTTCATGCATCAGCAGCAGATGTGTTGAAGTTTAGTATTGTTGAAAATTGAATTAACCCTTTCCCAAACAACAAATTTTCGACTGTCCCAAATTGAAAGAGTATGCAGACGACATTCCAAAATGAGATGACTTTGGAAAATAATCTTCTGATAGGACAGAGAACATTGTGGGTAAAGGAGAAATTGCTCATTAAGAGCAATTTCACATTTTCCCACAATGTTTTCTAAAATTGTCTGCAACAAAGTGGTCAAATGTCGTTATTGTTTGGGAAAGGGTTAACTGTGTTTATTATGTAATTAAACAGGGTTCAGCACAAGCCAATTGTAAGTCCTTCACAAAAGTGAAGGACAGGACTCACTTTAGCCTTGTACTAAACTCTTTAACTTAACCAAGCATACTTTATGGTCCTCTTTTGTATGGTGTTTAACGCCATATCAACGATTTTTCGGTTAAGTAACGACTTTTAAGTGCTGTTCTAGATCCACCAGTAATAGCCTAGGGCTATGAAGCAACTTACCAAAGGCCACACCAATGAAACCCAAAATGTCGATGGGACTTTCGCCTGGGACCCCTGATTTCTAAGTCCAACACATTTAACACTGGGGCATACAGGACCCTTACGGTCCTCTTATCAATAGGTTCTATATCATTGGATATCAAAATGCTTTAGTGTTTAAAAAGTATTAATTAAAACTTAACATATAATAAGGATTCAGTGCATGTAGACAGTGCTCAAGTCTCGGGCGACATTTATGGAGTGGTAAAGCAACAGCCTTAAAATTGTACCAAGGGTTCTAGAATCAATCCCCTTTTTGGCGAGATGAAAATTGCTGGGACTAACCCACAATTTGGTGCGAGTACTGGATTGGTATCTGGGAAGCAGTCATCGAGAGAGAAGGTAATAAGCTTTAAGATTCCATCACAATTAATGAAAAATAGTTTAACCCTTAAAGCACTGGAACCAACCTCAAGCTTATGCAAACAGGTTAGATCCAGACCAGCCGCCCAGTAAATTGGCAGCTGGCCTGTGACCTAACCTGTTTGCTACTCTGAGTATCATTCCTCATCAAAATTAAGCAGATATTTAAGATTTTGGAAAGCAGAGGACACAAAAATCTATGTTTAGAAAACTACCCAGCATTCTAAGAGTTAAACTCAGACTTGCTATAGCCTTACAATGAACTCTTTATCTAAACCAAGCACATGATATGCACCTCTTATCCATAGATTCCTTATCATCACCATCCATGTATTCTTCGTGGGCCTCGACAAAGTCCTTCAAACGACTTGCGTAGTTTTTCTTCATCTCCCTGTTCATCATTCGGGACATGGACTTCTTCTTTTGGCATGTGCTCACTCCTGCAAAATGTTTGTTATTGGCTGAGTTGAATAATTTTATTTATTAAGGTTTTATATCGTATAGCCCTTTATCAATGGGCAAATTTCCGACCGTCCCAAATTGAAATAGTTTGCAGACGACATTTTAAAATGTGATGAAATTGAAAAATAATCTTCTGATAGGGCATAGAATATTGTGGGAAAAGGAGATAATGCTTGTTAAGAGCAATTCCTCCTTTTTCGACAATGTTTTCTAGATTCTTCTGCAACAAATTGGTAAAATGTCATTATTGTTTGGTAATGGCTTGGACAGTTTTTTGGACTAAGGGTGCATCAGCACCTTAGTCCATTTAATTAACATACCACTTTTTGAGGGATGGTACTTTATTGATTTACAAACAGCGATCTGACCCCAATTACTCATTAAACATATGCCTTCACTGTGCGGATTAATACCTTCTTGGAACTAGAAATGTAGTCTGGATTTACTTGCTTTGTTTTGCTCTATATTATTATAACAGTTATAAT
Source organism: Cerastoderma edule (assembly GCA_947846245.1). Classification (NCBI taxonomy): domain Eukaryota; kingdom Metazoa; phylum Mollusca; class Bivalvia; order Cardiida; family Cardiidae; genus Cerastoderma; species Cerastoderma edule. The sequence goes on along the minus strand of OX401418.1, from coordinate 22,156,634 downwards.
AATATAGATCAAAACAAAGCAAGTGAATCCGAGAAATCATGGGAAATAGTAAAATGTTAAAAAAATAGGCTATCGTTCAGTCTCTATTCACAAAAATAATAATTAGAGTAATGGTGGTAAAAGGAGCAGCTGTTTTCCTCGAGATGTTGCCCAAAGAAATGTTCAAATGTATCCTCAATCATCTTGCTTTAAACGCACCTTAGTCCCTCAGCACTATCAGCGCTTTGATTCAGTTATATGGTGATGCTTGGCTCAAAATTAAAACCATCCTAACCGCCATCATGAATTTCATGTGATGGTTTTAAAGTACTTCACAAATTGTCAAGTGGAATGCGAGATATAGCATGCTGACGAAAATATTAATGCCAATGAAAAACAGTGCACCAGGATTTTCTTTGTAAGGAACAGATAAAACTTAGGAGCTTTTATTAGTGTGTCTTCTCTTTATCTCACTTATTTTAAAACAATCATTGTTATACAGTGTAAACATTTCACATGGCCTTTCCCAGCCATTGCTTGTATGATGTTGAACACCATGTCAACGTTTTTTCAGTAACAGTACAACTTTCTTGCATCAACCACTTCTAGGCTAGGACGTTGAAATATGTAGCAAAAGGTCATTCCAACGAACAGGTCCCTGAGTTTTGAGTCTGCCACCTTAACCACTGGGCCACGCAAGACCATAATACCAAACCATAGAAATGTCAAAATTGTCTAAAAAATACCACCAATTGTGAGGCGTTCATGGCCTAGCGGTCAGAGTGTTGAACTAGTAATCACTAAGCCACTCTCTGCATTGGATCACATCACAGTTTCTCTTTTTGTGTATGGTGTTTATCGCTGTATCAACAATATTTCAGTTATGCAACGGTCAACTCTGATCCACCAGTACCAGGCTAGGGCTCTGAAGTGACTTGCCAAAGGTCACTCCATCGATACCAGAGTTGTCGGTAGGGCTTGAACCCGGGGCCCCCCGAGTTCAAAGTTTACCAACTTGACCACTGGGCAACACAGGACCCTCGAGCTCAACATTAAAGTGAGTAGTGAAAGATAATTAGTTCACAACATAACAGACCAACAGAAGCTCTTACCTTGCTCACAGTTGACCTTCTTGCCATCAGCCGAATAAAATTCGACCGTACAACCTCCACAAGGATTGATCCTTGGAACCGCTGTCCGATTTGCGTGACACACTTTACCCTGGATCAGGTTGACCGGGCAGCAGTGCCTCTCCTGACCGCTTGGACATACTTAAAGGGAAATAGACAGACAAATAATAGAACAAGAGCTTATTGAAAAAAAGAGCATATAGTCAAAATTGAACGTATGGTAATAAATAGCTTATGGTAAAAAAGAACTTATGATAAAGAAGAGCTTATGATAAAAAGGTTCAGTGAAGCCTCATTAATCCGAACACGTCCGTTCCCAACAAAATGTCCGGATTACTGATTCATCCATACTAATGAAGTAGTGCATTTCTTATACACATTAAGACATAAACGGTCTGTATGGATGTGTATAGTTATAACACTTTAGAAAACGCCAAATTGTCGACCATCCCAAAAATAATCTTCTGATATGGCAGAAAACATTGTGGGAAAAGGAGAAATTGCTCGTCACGAGCAATTTCTCCTTTTCCCACAATGTTTTCAAAAGTTGTCTGCAACAAACTGGTCAAAAAATTCCGTTCCCTTACAATTTCGTTCGGATTGTGAGACATTCGGATAATCGGGGTCCGGATAAAAGAGGCTTCACTGTATATGATGCAAAGAGAGTTCTGATAACCACAAAAACTTGTGGATTGAATCTTGTGGATTAATTGTGAAGGAAGCTTAAAGCTTTTTAAATTTACTATCCATGCCTGCTTCCTGATACTCCCTAAACCAGTACTTGCGGCAATTTGTTGGTTATTTTCTTCCATATATCATAAAGAAAATTGAAATTCTTCAACTCTTCATCACCTGCAGACGACTACTTGAAGCAGACGACTATAGAAAAGCTTTCATTTCTAATGTTGTGATGTGTGAATAAATTGAAAAAGCAATGTGGCAAAAGGAGAAATTGCTTGTGACAAGCAGCTTCTTCTTTTACCACAATGCTTTTGAAAGTCATCTGCTGCAAGATACAAAAAATGTGACCTTAGGTGGTAATGTATTTTGTTTTCTGTTGATCCAAATTGGCCCAATATTCATCAAGGGTAAAATGGATAAATGACAATTTGTTAACCCAAATATAGTGCTGGAACCAACTTCATGCTCATGCAAACAGATTGGATCCAGGTCAGCCGTCAAGTAAATTGGTGGCTGGCCTGTGATCTAACCTGTTTCATACTCTGAGTATCTTGCCTCAACAAAATTAAGCAGATGTTAGAGGTTTTACCCAGCATTCTAACTTCCTATAATAGTCTTGCACAAAACCCTTTAGCTAAGCCAAGAACATGTGTACACCTTATCCCTAAATTCCTTATCACCTCCATACATGTATTCACAAACATCTATTTTTAGAGCATTACCCAACATTCTAAGTGTTTAACTCAAACTTCCTATAATAGTCTTGCACAAAACCCTTTAGCTAAGCCAAGAGCATGATGCGTTCCCCTTACCCGTAAATTCCTTATCATCACCATCCATGTATTCACAAAAATCTATTTCTAGAACATTACCCAGCATTCTTAGTGTTAAAAATTACCTTACCTTGCATTGGATTGGTTGTACCAGTAGCTGAAAGATAGAAAATGAAAAATAAATGTTTAATTGAGTCATTCATATGGTTGCAGTCAGGGTAGCATTTTTCTAAACAACTTGAGGAAAATATTTGCAAGTGTTGAAACTGATAAACATGGATAGTATCTGAAAACAAAAGTACAATATTGTCATGTGACATGTCATTGGCCACGTCTCAGGGAGACGATTCTTGTGTTACTTTGCAATGTTGCTGATCTCAATATTGAATGAAAGAAAGATTTTTTTTCTACTTTACATGAATTTTTAACAAAAGATGGTCAATGAATGAATGAATGAATGGTGTTTTAAGGCACATTGACAGCTAAGGTCATTTAGCATGCATTATGATGTTGAGGATTTGAATCATTTACAGGCTGAAATGTATATGGTCTAAAAGAAAAAAAAATAAGAATTTGTAATTAATGAATGATAGTAAACAGAAGATTTGTAATGAATTATTGAAAGTAAATAAAACAAGATGATCAGTAAAACGCTACCCATGGGACTGTAATATTATGCTACACAAACCCCATTTTTAATCTTTCACATTCTTACAGGTTCAAATAAAAGATCACGAATCTGCACAATCATAAGATCTGTAGTTTTGATATGGTATTGCGTTACCTCTATACGTATGATATGAAACACTCTTTCGAAACTCCTGATTGAAGAGTCGATCAAATATTATTGACATAATAGACATATAATGAATGTCACCTGTAATCTATTTTCCCTGATCTCGTTGTGTGGTCAAGCAAAAAAATCTTTACAATCTTCTGACTGCTTTCCTACATGGACACCATTATTCAGTAGTAAGAGAAACACCATTATTCAGTGGTATGGGAACCACCATTATTCAGTGGTAAGAGGAACGCCATTATTCAGTGGTAAGGGAAACATCATTATTCAGTAGTAAGAAGAACGCCATTATTCAGTGGTAAAAGGAATGCCATTATTCAGTGGTAAGAAGAACGCCATTATTCAGTGGTAAGGGAACCACCATTATTCAGTGGTAAGAGGAAAACCCATTATTCAGTGGTAAGAGGAAAAACCATTATTCAGTGGTAAGAGAAACACCATTATTCAGTGGTAAGTGAAACACCATTATTCAGTGGTATGAGGAAAACCCATTATTCAGTGGTAAGAGGAAAAACCATTATTCAGTGGTAAGTGAAACACCATTATTCAGTGGTAAGAGAAACACCATTATTCAGTGGTATGAGGAACACCATTATGCAGTGGTAAGAGGAACACCATTATTCAGTGGTAAGGGAACAACCATTATTCAGTGGTAAGAGGAACGCCATTATTCAATGGTAAGAGGAAAAACCATTATTCAGTGGTAAGAGGAACGCCATTATTCAGTGGTAAGAGAAACACCATTATTCAGTGGTAATAGGAATGCCATTATTCAGTGGTAAGAGAAACACCATTATTCAGTGGTAATAGGAATGCCATTATTAAGTGGTAAGAGGAACACCATTATTCAGTGATAAGAGGAACATCATTATTCAGTGGTAAGAGGAACATCATTATTCAGTGGTAAGAGGAACACCATTATTCAGTGGTAAGATGAACATCATTATTCAGTGGTAATAGGAATGCCATTATTCAGTGGTTAGAGAAACACCATTATTCAGTGGTAAGAGGAACATCATTATTCAGTGGTAAGAGGAAAAACCATTTTTCAGTGGTAAGAGGAATGCCATTTTTCAGTGGTAAGAGGAACATCATTATTCAGTGGTAAAAGGAACATCATTATTCAGTGGTAAGAGGAACACCATTATTCAGTGGTAAGAGTGGTAAGAGGAACGCCATTATTCAATGGTAAGAGGAAAAACCATTATTCAGTGGTAAGAGGAACGCCATTATTCAGTGGTAAGAGAAACACCATTATTCAGTGGTAATAGGAATGCCATTATTCAGTGGTAAGAGAAACACCATTATTCAGTGGTAATAGGAATGCCATTATTAAGTGGTAAGAGGAACACCATTATTCAGTGATAAGAGGAACATCATTATTCAGTGGTAAGAGGAACATCATTATTCAGTGGTAAGAGGAACACCATTATTCAGTGGTAAGATGAACATCATTATTCAGTGGTAATAGGAATGCCATTATTCAGTGGTTAGAGAAACACCATTATTCAGTGGTAAGAGGAACATCATTATTCAGTGGTAAGAGGAAAAACCATTTTTCAGTGGTAAGAGGAATGCCATTTTTCAGTGGTAAGAGGAACATCATTATTCAGTGGTAAAAGGAACATCATTATTCAGTGGTAAGAGGAACACCATTATTCAGTGGTAAGAGGAAAAACCATTATTCAGTGGTAAGAGGAAAAACCATTATTCAGTGGTAAGTGAAACACCATTATTCAGTGGTAAGGGAACCACCATTATTAAGTGGTAAGAGGAACACCATTATTCAGTGGTAAGAGGAACACCATTATTCAGTGGTAAGGGAACCACCATTATTAAGTGGTAAGAGGAACGCCATTATTTAGTGGTAAGAGGAACACCATTATTCAGTGGTAATAGGAATGCCATTATTCAGTGGTTAGAGAAACACCATTATTCAGTGGTAAGAGGAACATCATTATTCAGTGGTAAGAGGAAAAACCATTTTTCAGTGGTAAGAGGAATGCCATTTTTCAGTGGTAAGAGGAACATCATTATTCAGTGGTAAAAGGAACATCATTATTCAGTGGTAAGAGGAACACCATTATTCAGTGGTAAGAGGAAAAACCATTATTCAGTGGTAAGAGGAAAAACCATTATTCAGTGGTAAGTGAAACACCATTATTCAGTGGTAAGGGAACCACCATTATTAAGTGGTAAGAGGAACACCATTATTCAGTGGTAAGAGGAACACCATTATTCAGTGGTAAGGGAACCACCATTATTAAGTGGTAAGAGGAACGCCATTATTTAGTGGTAAGAGGAACACCATTATTCAGTGGTAATAGGAATGCCATTATTCAGTGGTTAGAGAAACACCATTATTCAGTGGTAAGAGGAACATCATTACTCAGTGGTAAAAGGAATATTATTATTCAGTGGTAAGAGGAACGCCATTATTCAGTGGTAAGAGGAACATCATTATTCAGTGGTAAAAGGAACATCATTATTCAGTGGTAAAAGGAACATCATTATTCAGTGGTAAGAGGGAAAAACCATTATTCAGTGGTAAGTGAAACACCATTATTCAGTGGTAAGGGAACCACCATTATTCAGTGGTAAGAGGAACACCATTATTCAGTGGTAAGAGGAACACCATTATTCAGTGGTAAGGGAAACACCATTATTCAGTGGTAAGACCAACACCATTATTCAGTGGTAAGAGGAACACCATTATTCAGTGGTAAGAGGAACACCATTATTCATTGGTAAGAGGAACACCATTATCCAGTGGTAAGAGGAACATCATTATTCAGTGGTAAGAGGAACATCATTATTCAGTGGTAAGAGGAACATCATTATTCAGTGGTAAGAGGAACACAATTATTCAGTGGTAAGAGGAACATCATTATTCAGTGGTAAGAGCAACATCACTATTCAGTGGTAAGAGGAACACCATTATCCATTGGTAAGAGGAACACCATTATCCAGTGGTAAGAGGAACACCATTATTCAGTGGTAAGGGACCCACCATTATTCAGTGGTAAGAGGAAAACCATTATTCAGTGGTAAGGGACCCACCATTATTCAGTGGTAAGAGAAACACCATTATTCAGTGGTAAGACCAACACCATTATTCAGTGGTAAGACCAACACCATTATTCAGTGGTAAGACAACACCATTATTCAGTGGTAAGACCAACACCATTATTCAGTGGTAAGACCAACACCATTATTCAGTAGTAAGAGGAGCACTTTTATTCAGTGGTAAGGGACCCACCATTATTCAGTGGTAAGACCAACACCATTATTCAGTTGTAAGAGGAGCACTTTTATTCATTGGTAAGTGATGAATGTCTCATGTCACAAAAACTTTGAAATATTGTACACTTCTCAGGCCAAATGTATTCCATTTTACTTATTTTGTTAAATGGATTTTACATCACATCCTTAGTTATTCAGTCATGTTGCATTGCCCGTTTCATTACAAATACAACAAACATATTCCTCTAATTTTGGTTACAATGGCTATTTTTCAGTGCATTTCATATAACTGTGCATCTGTTTTGCAGTTTAAAAGGGGTTAATTTTTAACTTCCAAATTTACTTATAATAGTCTTGCATCGAACCGTCAACTGTCTGTAAAAAAACAAAATTTGGTGTTTGGTTAAAGGTTAAATATTGGTACTTCCTCTACTTACTGTCAGTTGCTTTTTTGCATGTTTTCACGCAATTACCGCTGGTTTCAGAATAGCAACACTTCTGCCCCTCTTGGCACCCTTCATCATTGCTGCATATCTCTATGATATCTTCCTGAGCCGCAGTTTGGCAAATACTGGGCATAGCAGAGCACCTGCCAGCTCGTGCTATAAATAGATTGGAAATGTCATGGTCATATGAAGGTCTTGTCAAGGTCATGCTTTGTGTTTGACCTTCATAATGACCTTAATGACTTATAATGATAAAAATGAGGTCATAAAAGAAATTCTTCCTCACAAACAAATGTTTGCAGTGAATTGTTTCTTTTTTTACATATCAAAACTACCAACCTTGCAAATGATCGTAAAATGTTAATGTAAGATATTTCATTCAAACATTCTTAAGATATAATTGAAATTTAATATCATACATCGTAATAATCATTAGGTCTGTAATCATGATTTGCAAAAACATGAATGAATGAATGGTGTTTGAAGGCACATCTACAGCTAAGGTTATTTCACTTTTCCAGGCAAAAAATAAGATGTAAAAACATAGAAAGAATGTATATTGAAAAGTAATTTGTTTTGCATAGTTAAATGAGTTTCGACTGTTATCTGCTGCATAAGACGTGCTTGTTCAGATATGAGATAATTTGCAGGTACAAAAAATGTCCTTGAAACAATACAATTTTTTGTACTGTAGTATAATATCTAATGGAATATAGCTACTGAATGAAAAGTTGATTCAGTATGTGTCAAAATATCTAGATTAGTACGAACAGACAGTATGCGATGGATTTCATGACTGTTGCAATGCTTTTGAAACTGAATACATATTTATGCATTGTATACAGACTCTAATAAGTTAAAAACAACCTAATTTTAATGCCAATGGCTATTTTCAAGGGCATCTAATGAAACGATACAACTGCTTAGTAGTTTTAACCCTTTCCCAAACAATAACGACATTTGACAACTTTGTTGCAGATGACTTTAGAAACATTGTGGGAAAAGGAAAAAATTGCTTGTAACAAGCAATTTTTCCTTTTTCAAAAAGGTTTTCTGCTCTTTCTGAAGAATATTGTTTAATTTCATCACATTTTGAAATGTCGTCTGCAAAATCTATCAATTTGGGACAGTCAAAAATTTGTTGTTTGGGAAAGGGTTAAGAAATGAAATCTTAATATCCAAATTTCCTCACATCTGTGAACAAGCCATGTGATTTCAAGTTCTGAACTATAACCACTAGGCCAGGGAGGGCCCTTCAGACTTCATAAAATACTGAAAGGAAAATTGACCAAACCACGCCTTGAACTCTGGACCTCAGCTTTCCAAGTCAGTCATGTTAATGACAGAGATTTTAAGTCTCTGCTTGAAACATTGTAACCCTTTACCAAACGCCAAAATTTTGACTGTCCCAAATTAAAGAGTTTGCATATGACATTTCAAAATGTGATGAAATTGAAAAATTATCTTCTGATAGGACAGAATACTTTGTGGGAAAAGGAGAAATTTCTCATTAAGAGCAATTTCTCCTTTTCCCACAATGTTTTCTAGAGTCATCTGCAAAAAATAGTCAAATGTTGTTATTGTTTGGCAATGGGTGAAGCCAACTTATCAACTTACTTCTTGGACAGTCCTTATTCCCTCTGAACTCTGACCCCGGAATCTTCATTCCGTTCTCATCAACGCAGAACATGACACCGCTTGCTACATCACCTTGGATTGGTCCATACCTGAAAGAGGACAATAAGTAGAAAGTGCATAAAACTGCATGATGATTCTTCTCTCTCTCTTTTCCCCATTCTGATTTTATTTGTCATCTGCTGCGGGAGTCCCAGTCACTGGGTTGTGCAGCAGACGGCTAGATGTTCTAAAACCAGATCTCCAATTTGTCCAGTCCATTGGGCTGACACTGACATGGTTGCATTCTTTTATGTCAGAGACAATGTATAAACTTCAAAAAGAAAAAAAGGGTTTAGCTTAAACCTATTTATTTTTTATAGATTGGGAAACAAGTTCTTACAACTTAGATTAATCACTCTCGATTCTGCTTCATGGATGCATAACCAGTAATCGCGCCAAATGTGGATTAATGAAAGGTCGCAAGGCAGATTCTGCTTCTCACAGGATTTGAACCAAATAAAAAAAAGGGTTAAACATGGGTCAAAATTCTGCCACCAGGCTGTTTTGATTACACAACGGTACACGCATAAACTCAAAATGGAATCATTGTTGTCAAACATGAGTTATAATTCACAAATAGGGCAATGTCATTTTACAGTTGCTTTTTATTAAGTTTGATGCACTGTAGCAAAATGAACAAAACGAGTAATGGTTTCTACATTATAAAAATGTGCAAATTCATATACTAGGTTATAGATTTTTGGGCTGTTGTGTTCAATTTGAGCTCATCCAACGCCTTGTATGGTTAAATGACAAGTATCCATAAGCTGTAATAATCAAAGAGCACAAGTTTTATAACTGTTATAATCAAAGAGAACAAGTTTTCCAGCTGTAAAATTGAAGATAACAAGTGTTTCAGCTGTAATAATCTCAGAGAACAAGTTTTCCACCTGTAATAATCTCAGAGAACAAGTTTTCCAGCTGTAATAATCTCAGAGAACAGGTTTTCAAGCTGTAATAATCTCAGAGAACAGGTTTTCAAACTGTAATAATCTCAGAGAATACATTTTCTAACTGTAATTATCTCAGAGAACAAGTGTACAAGATAAAAAAAAATCACAGAGAATACATTTTCAAGCTGTTATAATCTCAGAGAATAAGTTTTCCAGCTGTAATAATCTCAGATATAACATTTTCCAGCTGTAATAATCTCAGAGATTACATTTTCAAGCTGTAATAATCTCAGAGATTACATTTTCAAGCTGTAATAATCTCAGAGAACAGGTTTTCAAGCTGTTATAATCTAAGAGAACAAGTTTTCCAGCTGTTATAATCTCAGAGAACAGATTTTCAAGCTGTAATTATCCCAGAGAACAAGTGTACCAGATAAAATAATCACAGAGAACAGGTTTTCAAGCTGTAATAACCTCAAAGAACAAGTTTTCCAGCTATAATAATCACAGAGAACACAATTTTGAGCTGTAATTATCTCAGAGAACAAGTATGCAAGCTGTAATAATCACTGAAAATAAGTTGTTTTCCAGCTGTAATAATCTCAAACAACAAGTTTTCCAGCTATAATAATCATAGAGAACACATTTTCCAGCTGTAATAATCTCAGAGAACAAGTATGCAAGCTGTAATAATCACTTAGAATAAGTTGTTTTCCAGCTGTAATAATCTCAAAGAACAAGTTTTCCAGCTATAATAATCACAGAGAACACACTTTCGAGCTGTAATAATCTCAGAGAACAAGTATGCAAGCTGTAATAATCACTGAGAATAAGTTGTTTTCCAGCTGTAATAATCTCAAAGAACAAGTTTTCCAGCTATAATAATCATAGAGAACACATTTTAGAGCTGTAATAAACTCAGAGAACAAGTATGCGAGCTGTAATAATCCCTGAGAATTAGTTGTTCTCCAGCTGTAATATTCACAGAGAACACGTTTTCCAGCTGTAATAATCTCAGACAACAAGTGTACCAGATGTTTAGCCAGCTGTAAAAATCATAGAAATCATAGAAAACTATTTTGCAAGCTATCATCATCATGGCGAACAAGTTTGCAAGCTGTTATGATGACAGAGCACAAATTTGAATGTTTTTATCATTGCAAAGAACAAGATAACTGTACTTCTTTAGACAGATGCAAGTCCGTCTTATTTATCAGGTGGTCTCAGAGTAGAAATTTGCTGTACTTGACAGAAAACAAAAGCTGTAATAATCACAAATAACAAGATAACTGTACTAATTTGGACAGACAAAAGTTGGTCTTATTTACCAGGTGGTCTGGGAGAAGAGATTTGCTGTACTTACATAGAGTTTTGACACTGAGGGACTCCAACCACACCTGTGCCATCCCCGCATGCCCCCTGCGTGTAGAGACGCTCTTTGGCGCGTTCGAGACCCAGTTCACAAGAACTCTTCTCACGAACCTCTGTAAAATCAAATATATATATCGAGGGTTCAATGCAAGACTATAGTAAGTGCTTCATGTTTGTGAAGAACTTACTATAGTCTTGCATTGAGCCCTCAATATCAATCCTCACACACATGAAGAATTTAGATAGGTGTAGTGGTATGTATCAGTGATTGGAGAGAAAAGATACAAATTTTAGAATTTATTAAAATAAAAAATGTCCCGTAGGGAATGCATGTAAAACTGAATAGATCCAGCTCAATTTATTCAAAAGATTTATTGAATGAATTGAGCTGGATCTATTCAGTTTGAATTTTTTTTTTATAACTCAATTTCTTTAGAGAAAAGAGCCTTGAAAAACAATTAAGCAATTCCCTTTCTTATAAATTTCATACTCTTTATCATTTCATCCCTATACTGTTGTGAGTTGAAACCCGGAATATGCCATAAACAGCTGATATCAAAGTCACCACATAAAAGAAAACACCAATAAGGACTACCTTAAAACAAACTTCTAATAAAATCATACTACACTACTACTATACATTTACAACTGTTGGTTTCAAAATGAATGTAACACAAAACAATTTCGATTTTAGGAAATGTGTGATATACAATGTATGCTTACTTAGAACAATTGCAGTTGTGAAAACGTAGATTGACTACTTCATGCCAAGATTGATTGTTGTTGTAAATCGAGACTGAGTCAAACCAACGACAACATAAAAACCGTTGGAAAAGCAACGAGGGCACTCTGGGTACCAAACGCATTACATTATGTGTGGAAAACCTGAGCCAACTTAACCCTTAGAACGCTGGCTAATTTTCTATAAATAGATGTTTCTGTTGTCTGCTTTCCAAGACCTTGATTATCTGCCTACTTTTGATAAGGAAAGATACTCTGAGTGCCATACAGGTTACATCACAGGTAAGCCGCCAATTTACTTGGCGGGTTGCCTGTGATACAGCCTGTTTGCATAAGCATGAAGTTGGTTCCAGCATTATAAGGATCAAAATGTAAATCAACACAACAGTAGTCAAATAAGCTTCAATTTGGCTCTGAATTAAATATCGATATTTACCTGTCATTTCGCATGTCATATACCCGCAGCCTTGATCGCAACATTTCATGGTTCCCTCGCAGTCCATGTCCATCGAACATCTTGTCTTGAGTCGCGGCACGCAGGGCGCCGACACCTTCATCATAGGGCACATTCCAGGCTTCTTGGCGGGACAACAGTAGCTCTTCATTGTGCAGACGTATTTGTTGGGACAGTCGTCATTGGAACAGTCCTTGTCGGCCAATGGTTTGTGGCCGTCGCCACACACTTCTTCTTGTTCTGAAGGGAATGATTAAGTCCTATCAAAGTTTCCGTACATCATAGAATAGAAATGTATAGGTAAAATGTGGATTTGGCATATGGTATTCAGCTATGCTCCAAACAAATCTTCATTCAAATAAAGTAACCGAAATCGCTCTATAAATGTAGATAATGACGCCCCCCACCCCCACCCCCCCTCCCCCCCACAGTATCACTAATTGGATGATACATCTACTGTATTGTAATTAGTTATCCGTATACCCTGTTGTTTTTTCTGTATAAGTTCGACATGGCCAACCGTATGTTATTTCCGCTAGTTCAATGTGAACACTTCAGTGCAAGAACATGGATGTTTGCTTTCAATGTGTATTCTGAGTATCACGGTCCAGGCATCTATGGTTTGACATATATGCGAGCTTTATCTAGGTCATGTAGCCTTGTCACTGAATTTGTATAAAATAAGAACTACACCCAAAGTTAGCTTGTAACTAATTGGTTTCTCTGCTGTTAAATTAAATAAACGTGTATTCCTTTACTTTCATAGGTTCAGAAAAAAAAAGTTGACATACAGGGACTTTAATTATGGGTGAACTAATAGAGATTAGATGGTTGGTGTCGCGAATTGGAAAGGTTATCGGGCAAGGCATTGGAATGATATCCGGTGAGCCAAAGGCAAATGGGATAATAGTCCAAAGCCCAGGCAGAAACATTTCCTATTCAAAGACCCTAGCCATATATTCTTATCTTATCCTGTTTTACAACTAAGATCTATATTTGAACACAAAACTTCAATGAAAAAAGTCTTGCAAGAAACAACATGGCGGCTTCCATATTACTTTGGAGGTGTTTTTCATTGAGAAATTCAATGAGTTGATTTTTCTCATTGATAATCTTTGGTAGCATCATGTGGTGAGAGAATTGGCTAAACAATCATACCAATTTTTATCATTTTCTACAAAATCAAGCTTTTAATTTTCGCCTGTCTCAAATTAAAAGAGTTTGCAGACGACATTACCCATTACAAAGTGTTATGAAATTAAAAAATAAACTTCTGATAGGGCAGAAAAAATTGTGGAAAAAGGAGAAATTGCTCGTGACGAGCAATTTCTCTTTTTCCCACATGTTTTCCAGGGTCGTCTGCAACAATGTGGTCAAATGTCATTATTGTTTGGTAATGGGTTAATTAAACAGTTTACTTTTCTGCAAGGTAAACTTTTTCTGCAAGGTAAACTATTTCTTCAAGGTAAATGTACTACATCCAGACCAAAAAGGTTATGAACAGGTGGAAAAATGAATCAGTATTATAATTTTTAACCCATAACCAAACAATAACAACATTAGACCAGTTGCAGAAGACTCTTGAAAACATTGTCAGGAAAGGAGAAATTGCTTTTAACGAACAATTTCTCCTTTTCCCACAATGTTTTCTTTCATATCTAAATTTCATCACATTTTGAAATGTCGTCTGCAAACTCTTTCAATTTGGGTCTGTCGAAAGTTTGTCGTTTGGTAAAGGTTAGAGCAACTCGGAACTGGAAACTCACCCATGCACTTTTTGATATCAAAGTTGCCGACCCTTTGTTGGAACCTCTGTTTGTTTCGAATCATGATTGCTGTGATTAGATCGATACATTGCTCCATCATGTGGTTGTACAGGTCTCCAGTCAGTGAAGTGTCCTCCACCAAATTGGACGCTACACAACTAACCCCACTTTTGAAGGCTCTGAAAAATATGTACATGTACATGTAGTACAAATAAAATGATTTCTTTGTGTTGGTTTTTTGGTCGAACTTTTGTCTGTTGCTCTGTTTCATGATATGGAAATTAATGCTGTGTTACCACTTTTTTGTACAGTTATGGATTGCTTTCCTCAATTCACCAGTTCTAGGATTGGGGCTAGGGCTCAGAAGTGTCTTGTAGAAGGACACTCCCACAAAACCAGTGGTATCTGTGAGGTTGAACCGCCAAGTCACGAGTTCATACACCACTACAATAGCCAATGGACCATAAAGAATCAGGTCAATACATTGCTCCATCGTGTGATTGTATAGGTCTCCAGTCAGTGAAGTGTCCTCCACCAAATTGGACGCTACACAACTAACCCCACTTTTGCAGGCTCTGAAATGTGGTACAGTGCAAATCAAAAAGTAATGAGGACTAAATATGACAAAAAATAAGTATGATAGTTTGAAAAGATAAATTTCAGTTGAGTTCTATTAGGTCCATAATCTGTTCATATCAGACAATACAACACATGCTACCATACATTGTATACTAATACAACACACATAAGGTAAGCAGGCAAAAGCACAAAACATTATACCTATGAGCAAATAACAAAAACATGAGAATATGACATTAAATTGTTTTCCAATTACAAACGACCTTATCCATTTACTAATGTTACCAAACTGTGAAACATAATTGACCTTACGACACAGAGCAGTTAACCACGCCCACCGTAAAAAGGGGAGGTCACTCTAATTTTCTCCAACATTCTGAGCGAAATAGTGTCAATGCACAAACTAGGATCCCTGTTTGACATTGCCGATGATTTCGGATATTCTTATTTGAAATCGGAAATATTCTTACAAAATAAGCATGTGCCTTTATTGCTGGATAATATGTACATAGCATGACAATTAGTAAAGAAGATGGTTTATTTTGAACGTTAATAGAGACATTTATAACAGCTCTGTTATATATCTCTATGGCGTTGGGGGAGTGATTTACCCCAGCAGTGTGGGGTTCGATCAGACTAGGATCTGAATGACATTGGTCCATTCGGCACTGGTTCGACCTGACCTTCAAAATGACCGTATTTCATACTACTTCAAAATAGTTGATTTGCAGTATTTGCAGGTTACGAACAAAATTATCTCATTTTGATTCTTAAACGGTTTAGATTTTTATTCTTCTAAATCAGCGTATATCCTGAATGATTCAAAACGCAGACCTGCCAATTTTGTCATGTTGAAAATGGTATAATACATAGGCGTAGGAGCGTTTTCAACATTGGGGGAAGACCGGTCTAAGAATAAATGTTCCTAAACTTTTTAATGACTCTTCATGCATTTATGAATTCAATAACATTATGAGAATTAAAAGAAAGCGTATGAAAATGTGTATCTTTAATAATAAAAAAAAAAAAAAAAGGGATATGCCAGGTCTCGATCTCACGCGGAAATCAAATGTATTGATTTAAACAAAAAGTAGCAACTACCAGACTGTCACAGCCACGGATTCATCTTCATTAAGAACGAGAATAAATTATTCTTCAAGCTTTAGCTTACAATTGAAGGCAATATTGAGTCTGACTCCTTAGAACAAGTTCTATTACACCATTGTTTTTGTCAATCAAAACTTCCCGGGTATTTTTGTGAGATGAGTTTTCATTGGATAAACCCGATGTGTTCAGATTGTCATTTGCGATGATGACGTCAAAAAGGTTTTGGTTATTGTTCGCTACAAAAGGCGAATTGGAATTAGATAAAGCACAAAAATACACATTTATTTTTATTCTGCTGTTAAATTTCGTTTCTTTTCTTTTTCTTTTCAAATATCTTCATTTGCCATTGTGAATATTGGGGGGGGCCAAAGTATAGTCTGGCCCCCCCGGTCTGGATATTGGGGGGGCAGGGCCCCCCCTGGCCCCTACGCCTATGTAATAGTGTTGGTCATGTTGAGATTATGGTGTTAAACAATTGCTGATAGGAACAATCACTATTCTGTTGCCAAATAAGTAAATAATCAAGACTTTCGAACATAATCTTTTGTATGCTACTCAATGGATGATTGTCGGTTTTGCTACGTGATTACAAACTAAGGGTCATTTTACCAAACAAAATATTTTCAATTGTTCAAAATTTAAAGGGTTTGCAGACGTCATTTAAATGAAGATGATGAATTAATACTTTTCTGATAGAGCAGACCATATTGTTGGAAAAGGATAACTTGCTCGTTAAGAGCAATTTCTCCTTTTTCCACAATATTTTCCCTAGTTGTCTGTAACAAAGTAGTCAAATGATGTTATTATTTGGTAAAGGGTTAACAAACCTCGATTGTTAAAAAGGATTAAGGGTTTCGACGCAAATTAACATCAATCTGACACAATTGCACTTTATGGTCAAGTCACAAACGCTTTATTGTTTAGCCTATCGGCGGTCTTTGTAATCAACCACTGTCTACCAAGAGTGTGTTTTACAACATATTACAGCAACATTAGATTCTTTAAGGTATTCGGATAAAATTGCAACAAGGAGCTATGGATTTGTTTTTAATAGCTTTTAAATTTGGATATGATACATCGATCATTACAGGTAGGTTGATTGATGGGCTATAATAAGAAAGTTGATTAATTGTTTAAGGTGCTCTTAGGGTCCATTTAAAAACAAAATCAATTAATCAAAATCCATTTTGAAGAATTTGTATATATATCCAACTGGAAACCATGTCCTCTCACAACATTATCGATCAATATTGTATTTTTAGTTAACATTTGATTCATTATCAAATGCAACTAATAACATTCATCATTATGTGTCAATTCCGTTTTTTAAAAACAACAATTTTTCATTTTTAAAACGAAGATAAAAGACAAAAATAAAAATTTACTAACATGTGAAAGAAAAAAAGAAATAAGATAAAATAATAGTTCATACTTCTATTCTTTACATCGTTTTATAAATGAACTGTTTGCATATATTTACTAATTGCGTGTAGATCTCAGTCATTTCACAATATATGTGACAGATTTTGGAAACGGGATAAACTCTACTTCACCCATAAGTCTCTCCTTATACATATAATTTCTCTATAATAAGTACTTAAACAATATCTTAAGCAGTATTGACGAAGAAAAAACACAGCACAATAGTGCTATGTGTTGACAGAGTCGCACAGCGTGTCGGAGAAAATGGCGGATCGCAACCGAAGTGTTCGCTGATTGGTCAGTTCCAGCTGTCAATCAAAGTCTGTCGTAAGGTAAATTCTATGATTCTTTGGTCTATAGACTGCAAGCAGTCATGCTTATCAAATTTGGCAAATAAGACAAGTTTTTCTTCATGCACACAAGTTGTTATTCTTATACAAACATGCTGTTTTCATGCAAATTGACTGCTTTTACGAAGCAAAACCGAGCAAATAATCTCTTTGGGTTTTTTTTTCGTTGTCGAATATTTTGTCTGTTGCTCTGTTCCTTGATAAGAAAATTATTGCTGTGACAACAATTTTTTCGTACAGTTATGGCTTGCTTTCCTCGATTCACCAGGTATCTGGGTGCTGGGACCCCGAGCCCCAAGTTCTCAGACTCTGGGGGCTGGGACCCCGAGCCCCAAGTTCTCAGACATACACTTTAAACATTGTCAGGGTGAGATAAATCTTTTATGGGTTTTTAAACATATCGGGTGGAAATTAGCTGCCTGGTAAGTTTAAATAAGTAACATTCAAAGCATTTATCTGTATGGGTTTCACATCGCATCAACCTTTATTCAGTTATGTTTCCCTTTACAATGGAGGAAAACCCCATACTCAACTGCCCATAAGGACAGGTCAAGCCAAAGCATGTGTAGAACCATGGGCATTCCTTAAGTCAGTCGGAAGACTACCTCTCATGAAAATCCAAATGTGAAGTTGGGATTTGAACCAATGTGGAGAGAGGCTGTGTAATTCTAAGTTCTGTACTCTAACCACTAGACCACAGAGGCCCCTTTTGCGCTCATAATAATGTATTGTAATTTTAGGGTACTTACGCACAAGTAGCACCAGAGGTGACTAGGTTTAGGTCACAAGTTTGAGTAGCTCCAACAACCTCGGAGAGTTTGCCGCATTTCTTCAATGCAGCTATCACTGTAAAAAGATTTTAACGCGTTATTGGAGACAGAGATTTTTAGGTCTCACATAGAGAGAGTATCAGTAATCCATTATATATACTCAATTAACCCTTTCCCAAACAACAAATTTTCGACTGTCCCAAATAGAAGACGACATTTTAAAATTTGATGAAATTGAACAATGTTCTTGAGAAAGAGCAGAAAACCTTGTGGGAAAAGGAAAAATTGCTCGTCACTAGCCATTTCTCCTTTTCCGACAATGTTTTCTAAAGTCGTTTGAAAAAAAACTTTTACTAAACACCTAATTTGTTACTGTTCCAAATTGAAAGAGTTTGCAGACAACATTACAAAATGGGCAGAAATTGCAAAATAATCTTCTGATAGGGCAGAAAACATTGTGGGAAAAGGAGAAACTGCTGGTTAAGAACAATTTCAATTTTCCCACAATATTTTCTAGAGTCGTCTGCAACAAATTGGTCAAATGTTGTTATTGTTTGGTAATGGGTTAAAGAAGGTCACACTGAGGAATTCAAAAATTACATCAAAGGAACAAGCCTACAATAAACAGTTGAAACAAATAACTATTCATTTTTAACCCTAGAATGCTAGGTTATCTTCTACATAGATCTTTGCATTGTCTGCTTTCCAAAACCTGAAAAATCTGCTTAAATTTAATGAGGAAAGATACTCAGAGTAGCAAACAGGTTAAATAGATCACAGGCCAGCTACCAATTCATTTGGCGGTTGGCCTAGATCTAACCTATTTGCATAAGCATGAAGTGCGCTCCTGCACTATATGGGTTAATAAATGATTAGAACATTTCGCTCTTCATAAAATAACATCACTGACCTGGTTTTTGTTTACTGAGGTCATCATCATCATCTTCTTCATAACCCTCAATCTCTGTAAACAAAAAAAAAATAAAAAAATACAACTCTTTCATCGTCTTAGTTTAGTTTAATCTGATTTATTTTACATCCATTGTGATGGAAACTTGAAGCTTATTAAATTCACTCTAGATAACTGCTTTCTGGATCCTAAACCACTATGTGTGCCGATTTGTGGGTTAGTCCCTGCAACTTTCACCCGGCCAAACTGAGACCAAACCCGGGACTCTACGTACAACAGGCCGACACTCTACCACTGCACCAAGGTTGCTCATATTCTTCTTCTTGGATAGGTGAACAGTTAGTTATGGTGATCTGATTGAACAGTTACTGCGAAAATCATTCAAATCCCGTTGAAGTGTAGTGTGTCGAATATAGTTATCCTAAACATAACATCAACTTGTTTTTTAACTTAAATGAGTTCAGAGTTCACCTTTACATGGAATGCCAAATTTTCTAAGTAAGTTCAGCTTTCATTGGAAGATATTCAGGCAGGCTAACCTAAGTCAGAGGTTCAGATAATTAATAAATTCATATGGATTTTCATCACTTCAACATTATTAGTTATGTTCCGATGCTTGACTCATAGTGATGGAGGAGGACTTAATACTCAATTTTCCGCAAGAACTGGTCAAGCCGTTTGCAGCCATCGGTATTCCCTAAGTCTGTCAGAAGACTGCCTCAAATGGAAATTCAAATGTCGTCTCCGGGATTCGAACCGACACTTATTTATGTTACATGGGTTTAACCCTTTCCCAAACAATAACAACATTTGACCACTTTGTTGCAGACGACTTTAGAAAACATTGTGGGAAAATGAGAAATTGCTCGTAACGAGGAGCCATTTTTCCTTTTCCCACAATGTTTTCTGCCCTATCAGAAGATTATGTCCCATTTTCATCACTTTTTAAAATGTCGTCTGCAAACTCTATCAATTTGGGACAGTCGAAAAATTGTTGTTTGGGAAAGGGTTAACATCACATCATTCAGTTATGTTGCAATGCCTGACTTTTAATGATTGGGGAAGACCCAATTCTCAACCTCCCGGTACCCCCCACATTCTAAGAAAGCCACTGTAACAATTGGTAATGCCGGACCCAAGCTTGGTACCACCCTCTTCATTGGGAAGTTAACATTTATGAAAATCAAAATCTAATGGTACTTGTTTAACTCAAGTTAAACTCCTGAAAACAATATTGCTTCTGATCAGTGAAAAGCACTGTTGGCCACAGATGGGTTGAGTTTTTTTTTTTATCATAATTATTGGTTTTAGATTTCAACATAAATTCAGGTATGTTGTGATGCCTGACTCTTGATGATTGAGGAAGATCCCATACTCAACTGCCCATAAGGGCTAATCAAGCCAGGTAGAACCACCCCCGGATGATTTTTCCTTGAATTGGGAAGAGGCCCAAGCTTGTTGAATTTGGGAAATTTTATGGCTGAAATTGCTGAAATGGGAAGCCAAAAAGCTTGTATGACTCGACCTTTTTGGGAAAACTGGATGATTATAAAGAAATTTCCAATTGGGAAGGTGCCTTTAATAGGCCCCTGTTATAACGTGAAAAAGACCTGCATCCACATTCAGTAAGACAGTCAGGAGACTACCTCTCACGAAAACCAAAGCATCGCATACCACCCACCTTGAAGAAGGATTGTTCTGAGTCTTGGCCTTTGGAAGATACGTTAGAAAGGCAACTCCGATATATAGAGTAGTCATTATCCCACTGCTGCCACCCAATGAAGTAACAAAACCAAGCTCGTAAACCTCTCAAGGATACAACCACATCCAATAAGTGACAAGCAATGGCAGTTACTAATAGATTGAGCTGTCTATTGATAAACCTACAACTCATTAGGTTCTCAAAATGGCAACAATGTTTCACAAAAAAAATGTATACAGTCATTCTTGTGTTTAGAGGCCAGCCTATGGAACTTAGAAAATTGGCTGTTTAGGACAGGTTGGCTGCTTAACACAAATTGATGTAAACTATAAATCCAACAATGGGACTTTCTGAAGTGGTTGTTTAAGGCAGGTTGGTTGCTTAAAAGGGTGGTTGCTTAACACAAGTTGGACTGTATTGTTTTTTTTTGTTACTGGCACCTGTGTGCAGAATGATGCCCAAATAAGCGTAAAACCTACCACAAGTGTTTGCTTGCTTGGCGAGGTTGTAGATTTGTTCGCTGATTGGAAGTTCGTTTTTCTGCATTACATGGATCACTCCACTAGGATCCATGTCGACCATCCTCTTCATTTCGCCGATACATTCTCGTTTCTCGTAATCGTCTTTGGTGAGAGCATCGGCAATACACATCATGGCGTCCCAAAATTTGCTAAATGGAGATTGCATTGATTTTTATCTAGTGGAATATTCATGTGCTTAATGATATGAAAATCATAAAAAAAAATTAATGTGGAATATAGATTTTCATGTGCTAAATGATATGAAAGTTTATTAGATTTTATCTTATTGTGGAATATACACGATATGAAAATTGCATTGATTTTATCTTACTGTGGAATAGTTTTTTTCTAATCTCAAATATTCATATTTATGTGCTAAATGATATGAATATTATGATACTGTTTTTTTTATTATTGTGAAATATGCATGTGCTTAATTATATGAAAATTAAATTGTTTATTATAAATGTTGAAAATGATATGTATATGTATTTCTATTGTGGAATACACTGTAATCATATTTATGTGCTAAATTATATGAAAATTGAATTCATTTTTTATAGTTGAATAATATATTAACAAGTTCTTTTTTAAAATCGTTCTGTGGGACAAGAACAAATAAATGTTAATCAAAGAGAGAAAAATACTTACGTGCAAAACACACGCAACGAAGAGGCCGCTGTTATCTCAAGGATTTTTTGGACACAATTTGCTGCTTCGCCCTTAGTAACAGCTGTATAAATAGCATCTACGTTGCTGCATACATCGCTATCTGAAAGATATAAATGATTTGAAATCGTCATCAATAATGGTTTGTTTTCGTCACATTCATTTATCCTTAGATGTATCAATAAAACATGGTTATGATAAACATGAAGAAAGGTAATGGCGAAGGGGGGAAAGGAAATGCAAATGAAAATAGAATACAAAACTACAAAATTAATCAACCCCTTCCAGTTGCACTCAATCTTTTATTTGACTACAAATATAATTTACAGTACTGTACAAACATGTACACGCGAAAACAGCCGTAAAGACGCATTGAACATTACATGTTGTTTGATTTTTAGATCGTCATGCATATTGAAATGTGACTGATGTTTCTCAATAAGCAAATCATATATACGTAAAGTGTTGCAGCACGGTTTGAAATCATGATATAAATTGGTTGTGTGTCCAGCTCATGGAAGAACCACTCCTATTGCGTTATATGCATTGCTTTTGTAAGTCTGGGGCCCGTTTTACTAAACCGTTTACGCTTCAGATTTGCGTAAGTCTAAAACAACAAGTCCTTTTATTTCAATATTTGGCAAAGCAATATTGCAAAGTAACACATCATTGGAATCGTCTCTCCGAGACGCTTCCAATGACGTGTCACATTGCAATATTTTACTTTCATTGAAGATATTATCCATGTTAATCAATTATGACTTACGCAAACATTTTCCGTAAGTTGTTTAGTAAAACGGGCCCCTGGACAGTAATTAAACTGCTGAGTCGTACCATGTTGTTTAAGCCTAGAGACCAAATTACACAAACCACTTCTTTGCATTCACACCTCGGTGATGCGCTATTGTTTATTCTGTTGTTGGCCGATAAAGCCACCAGCAAAGATTTTGCCAGATTAGCAAGTCACAAATACCGGTAAACATATATTGAGACCCTGAAATCTAAGTCTGGATCAAGAACGCGACATTCCGGACTCAATGAGGCAAATTACTACACAATTGTTTCCCTTATAATTTTGTTCAGATCGCAAGACATCCTGATTACAGGGGTCCAGATTAATGAGGTTTAACCCATTACCAAACAATGACGACATTTGACCCCTTTCTTGCAGACGACTCTGAAAAACATTGCAGAAAAAGGAGAAATTGCTCGTTGTGAGCAATCTTTCGTTTTCCCACATTGTTTTCTGCCATAACTGATGATTATTTTCCAATTTCATCACATTTTGAAATGTCGTCTACAAACTCTTTCGATTTGTAACAGTCGAAAATTTAGCGTTTGGTAAAGGGTTAACTGTATATCATTTAAGGCATTGTATTAACTGGTTATGATAATATTAAGGCATATCGGTTATAGTCAATCCTTTGCATTACTCAGCTTGTCCAACAGCCAATTTTCTATTGAAATTTACTATATAAACATTCTATGGACAGGTGCAGAAAAAGATTTTTCATTAAGGGACAAGTAATTCAAATTGGATTTGGCCACCGCTGTGTTAATTGTGTAATAGTGGTCTCGATTTGGGAGGTAGAGTTATATGCGTCAATGGGCCAAAAAGCACAGTCGGTAAAGCATTCACACAGTTTACAGAGGTCTTTGGTTGAGTCCCCCTCTGGCTGCATGTTTCTCACCTTGGTTACATTGGTGCCCAATGTCAATGACCCACGAGAGCTACAGTGAAAGATATTCCAGGTTTGTTCCACAAACGAAGGCTGTTCCCAGGAAATTTGAGATGAATTTCAATTGTGGGGGGGAGTATGTAGTAGGGGTCAGGATTTAGAAGGTAGATTTAAATATAAAAGCGGGCTGGATAGCTCAGTCGGTAAGGCGTTCGCACGGTTTGCGGAGGTCCCGGGTTCAAGTCCCGGTTTGGCTGCATGTTTTTCTCACCTTGGTTACAATTACTGAACAGTATCTCAGCCATATTACGACACTCAGTGCACCTTTCAATGTTCCTGGGTAACGTCACAGTTAGATAGCTGGGTAATTTTCTACAAATAGACTTTTGTGTTGTCTGCCTTTCAAAACCTTAAATTTCTGCATAATTTTGATGAGGAAAGACAATAGAGTAGCAAACAGTTTAGGTTACAGGCCAAATATTGGAATAAGAGGGAACGTTGTTTTGAACTTTCACAACTTTTTAGCATAAAATGTTAAAGCTGTTACTGAGGGCGAAGCAATAAAATGGTACCTTGTAATTCCCAAACAGCGCTGCAGTCTGTTTCAGCACTATAACTGATAACTCACCCTTTTTGTCACATTTGTCGGTCTCCCTTGCATAGTTCTCAATCTGGCCTGAAAGACTCAAGCCTATGGTCTCTTTCATGTAGTTCACTACAATGGCAGGCTCTTCCTGTGTTTTCTCATGCATTTTCTTCAAGCATCCCTCAGAATCGGTTGGGACTAAAGCTTTAGCTGCGCATCCCATTGCAGTCCAAAATTTTCTTAAAAAAAATAAAAATAAATAAGGAATTCTTTTGTTGTTGTTTTTTTATATGAATTTTACATCACATCAACATTATTTCAGTTATGTAGCGATGCTTGACTTTTAATGATGGAGGAAGATCCCATACTCAACTGCCCATAGGGGCTGGCCAAGGCGGGTAGAACCATCGGCATTCCGTAAGTCAATCTGAGACTCCCTCTCAGGATTTGAACCCAAGCGGAGAGGGGCCATGTGGTTTCAAGTTCTGTACTCTAACCACTTGGCCATGGACGCCCCCAAATAAGGATTGTTAACAAGGTTAAACTGGTGGAATAATTATGCAAACAAAAACTGAAATGGGTCATAGTAACCAAATGATTTTGTGATTCCAATGAATGAATGAATGGTGTTTTAAGGTGCACCGACAGCTAAGGTCATTCAGCGCCAATTATGATGATGTGGTTAAATGTGATTCTAATTCAAGACTTTGTCTTTCATATCTTTAAAGCACTGACCACTCAATTTGTAATCAGCCACAATATATGATACTATATGATGACAATGATGATGAGGATGGTGGTTATGATGATGATGATGATGATGATGATGATGATGATGATGATGATGATTCAAGAGGCCTGCTATGGCCTTGTGGTAAGATTACAAAACTTGAAATCACATGGCACCGTCTCTGCATTGGTTCAAATCAAGGAAACCGCATTTGGAATTTTATGAGAGGTAGTTTAAGGACTGACAACCCATTGCCAAACAATAACTACATTTGACCAGTTTGTTGCAGACAACTCTGTAAAACATTGTGGGAAAACGAGCAATTTTTCCTTTTCCCATAATGCTTACTGTCCTACCAGATTATGTTTCACTGGAAACTCTTTCAATTAAGGACAGTCGAAAATTTGGCGTTTGGTAAAGGGTTAAGGAGTGCTGACAGTTCTACCCAGTTTGTCAAACCCTTACGGGCAGTTGAGTATGGGGTGTTCCTTCATCATTTTAGAATCAGGCATCGCAACAAAACTGAAATAATGTTGATGCCATGTAAAAGCTCCATATATAAGTAAATATAGAATATAAAAGAAACAAGAGCTGTCCATAAGACAGTATGTTCGACTATTCCATAATGTTGATAACGTTGGAGAGAGGTAAAGGTCAGTGAAATATCATTTGTTTCTAAAATATGAGGGTGCACAAAATAATTCCTTCCAACATTTGTTGAGAAACGAAAATGCACACAAAACTTTAACCTTTTAAGTACTAAAGACCACATAGTTTGCTTAAATTCAAAACAACAGATTGATCTTGGTCAAGAACCTAACATTATGACCCTGTACACCCATGTGAATTATCAACCCATTCGATATAGTAGTTCATGTGATACAAATTTCCAGTAAAAACTTAACCAAGATATCTAAGAACAAAAAGCTGCGTAATGTGCTTAAATTCCAAGCAAGAGATTTGAAACTCAGTCAAGGACCTAAGATTATGATTTTGAACACAAGTGTGAAGTATCAACCCATTCCATCTAGTAGTTCTTGAGAAAAAAAGTTGCACGTAAAAACTTAACCAAGATTTTTTTTCTAAGTACAAAGAGCCGCTTAGTCTGCTTGAATTTGAAACAAGATGTATGGAACTTGGTTAGGGACCTTACATTATGACACTGAACACAAGTGTGAAGTATCAATCCATTCCATACATGAATTCTTGAGAAACAAAGTTGCAAGTAAAAACTTAACCAAGATTTCTAAGAACAATTTAAAGCCGCATAATTTGCTTGAATTTAAATAATGATGTATGAAACTTTGTCAAGGACCTTAGATTATAATCCTGAACACATGTGTGAAGTATCAACCCTTTCCATACAGCAGTTCTTGAGAAACAAACTTGCATGTACAAACTTAACCAAGGTGTGGCGCATACGCCACACCAGGTGAGTACATGTAGTAAAGCTTTCCTTATGGTTCAAATAGTTGAGCTAAAAATGCAACATCATTTCATCATAGGGGGAATTTGCTCACAATAAGGCGTACATACGTGCAATAGTCCTCCTGGGAGGAAGCAACAAGAATGGCTGTGAAAGCCTCCAAGCATCCTTTGGCCTTTCCAGCAGTAATTTCAAAGATAAGCTGCTGGACGTTGCTGCATACCATGAGATCTGTTAAACAATAAATGCAAACAATAAATGCAAACGATAAATACAAACAACAAATGCAAACAATAAATGCAAACAATAAATGCAACCAAGGTGAGAAAAACATGCAGTCAGGCCAGGGTACCGTTTTACTTGACCATGTAACGAAACGCCAAATGTTTGACTGTCCCAAATTGAAAGACTTTGCAGACGACATTTCAAAATTAGATGAAATTGGAAAATAATCTTCTGTTAGGGTAGAAAACATTGTTCCAACAATGTTTTCCAGAGTCGTCTGGAAGAAAGTGGTGAAATGTCGTGATTGTTTGGTAAAGGGCTAACAACTTAAGAAAAATATCCACCATGAATGAGAGAGTTTGAACGACAACATTTCAAAATGTGATGAAATTTAAAATTGTAAATAATCTTCTGATAAGGCAGAAAACATTGTGAGAAAAGGATAAATCCCTGAAAATTTGTCCTTTTCCCACAATGTTTTCAAGAGTCTTCTGCAATAAACTGGTCAAATGTTTTTATTTTTTGGTAATGGTTAAAACCTTTATCTGATATCTTCAAACATGTCTACAAATGAATGAAACCAGAGGTGTCGTTGGGGCTCGAACCAAAGACCTCCGATGTTCTTTGCCCGCCACCTTAACTACTGCGCAACGAAGGACCCAATGACGTCTGCAGTATATATCAAAGTATGTAATTACCCTATATAATCGGTCACCCTAAAAAGTCGTACACCAAAAATTATTTGTCTTAAATATTTTGTTTAAGTTCTTTATTGCGGGCGCCTACAGACTTATCAAGTTCTAAGAGTTCGGACATGGTTTATGCAGTTATTGTGACATGTTTCAGGCCAAAACTAGCAAAATGCCCTTTATAAAGCATGACCAGTAAATGTTCTTCAGCCCACTTTCTTACCTCACAATTTTACGATTATCGTATTTCAACGTAACTTTTTCAGAACTAACTCTTTCATCACAAGTCCTCATTTTTTTACAATAAAAGTTGAACTCTACGGAGCTTTCAACATGTACGAAGGTATAAAAAGATTTGAAGACGCTTTTTAAACCCATTGTCAAAGAAAATTTGTTAAAATCATTTTTTTACATCTACAGTCGAGCCTCGTTTATCCGAACACATCCGTTCCCAACAAAACTTCCGGATTAACAAGTCATCCGGACTAATGAAGCAAGGCCTGGTCTTATACACATTAAGACATAAATGGTCTATATGTGTGTATATACTTATAACCCTTTACCAAACGCAAAATTTCCGATCGTTTGCAGACGACATTTCGAAACGTGGTGAAATTTAAAAATAATCTTCTGATATGGCAGAAAACATTGTGGGAAAAGGAGAAATTGTTCGTGATGAGCAATTTCTCCTTTACCCACAATGTTTTGAAAAGTCGTCTGCAACAAATTGGTTAAATGTTGTTTGTGTTTGGTAATTGGCTTGGCAAATTACTACAAATAATTCCGTTCCCTAACAATTTCGTTCGGATTGCGAGACATCGGGATAAACGGGGTCCGGATAAACGAGGTTTGACTGTACAGTCTATCGCCATCTAAATCACTGAACAATGAAGAACCCCACATATTTTGCAGCCATGGTATCGAAGTAAGTCAAATTTAAATAAAAGTTAAATAATACACATGAATTATAGATTAACATACCTGAATCATCTGGTCCTGGAAATTTGAAAAACAAAAAACATTTATTATCAGTAGAGTTAACTGTAATATTGTAACACAGTGTAACAAACACATTTGAATGAATGAATGAATGAATGAATGGTGTTTAAAGGCGCATCGATAGCTAAGGTCATTTAGCGCATATTATGATAATGTGGATAAATGTATATCAAATTGGTTATAGGCTAAAATGTATTTGGTTTGAGAAAAAGACATTAGAAGCTGTATGAATGAATGATAATAAAAAGAAAATCTGTAAGATTTAATGATAGTAAATAGAAAATTTGTTTGTAATAAGTTAATGATATTAACATATCAATATTTTAAATGAGTAAGGAATCACAATATATTGTGAATTCTAATCTCTTTGCAGAATTAATTCAATCCTGACAGTCTCAAAAGCTTGTGGAGAGTGTCAACGTTGTAATATTTTAAACCTAATTAGAAAAAAATAAACGCATCTGCTGACGGACAATTATCACCATGAAAATCAAAATTAAAGTTTTCTTCTACACTTTATACCACATGCAGACAACAATTGTTTGTACTTGGAGCAGACGACTTTAGAAAAGCTTTTTAAACATGTGAAATAAAGTCACTTCAGTTCTGCTGTTGTGATATGTGAGTATGATATGTAGTAGATTGAAAAAACATTGTGGCAAAAGGAGAAATTGCTTGCCACAAAGAAGTCACAAGCAATTTCTTGTTTTGCTTTAATGATTTTAAAAGTCGTCTTCTGCCAGATGCACAAATGTTGCGTTACGTTATGTGTTAAGGGGGCAATAAAAACATTATTTTCTAGCCTATCCCTTGTGAATTTCTTTATAAGTGAGCCATATTCAGCAGATAAAACTAAAATAAAGTTGAAAGCACTATTTTCTTCTTTTAAGAAAAGAAAAACAAAAATAGTCTTACCTGGGGGATTGTCTGTAAATAAAAGGAAAAAAGTTAAATAATTTGATGTTAACTTCTCATTCCATAATACCTCATACTTTTAACCCTAAACCAAACACAATTTTTCCGACTGTCCCAAATTGAAAGAGTTTACAGACGACATTTCAAAATGTGATGAAATTGAAAAATACTATTCTGATAAGGCAGATAACATTGTGGGAAAAGGAAAATTTGGCTCGTTACAAGCAATTTCCCCTTTTCCCACAATGTTTTTGAGAGTCGTCTGCAACAAAGTGGTTAAATGACATTATTGTTTGGTAAAGGATCAAATAGACTATCTCTCAGGTTGAGATTTATTTTTCAAAAAACAAAATGCATTTATGAATAAAATGACATCACAGATCCAATCAATTGAAGGAAATTAAGTTGTTGAATTATTTCAAGGCAGTGTAGTGAAGCACATTTATGTTTCAGATTTGGTAAACTGTTTAAACGGTTTTCTTTGTAAACAATGATCTTTTAGTTTATCCTTTGAGAAACAACTGCAATGGGTAGGAGTGTCTTGGATCTAGATTCTAAAATAACCCAACACTCTTACCATGCAACACTAGCTAGGTGTCTCAGGTCTCAGAGACAACTCATTACTTTATAGACCAAATTTTTTCAATCAAGCCACTGAAGGCCCTAATGATTGTTTTGAGATTATTCAATGAAAACACAGGTTTGAATCAACTTTGAAATGTAGATATTAAACATAATCTTTAGCAATGAGGATTGTTTCTATCAACCTTATAATATTTAATTGTTATTCACACAACACATTCTGTGAGATAATCCCTCTAACCCTTGTAGTGCTGGAACCGACTTCATGCTTATGCAAACAGGTTGGATCCAGGCCAGCCGCCAAGTAAATTTGCGGCTGGCCTGACATCCAACCTGTTTGCTACTCTGAGTATCTTTCCTCAACAAAATTAAGCAGATATTTTGACTTCTTGGAAGCAAACGACACAAAAAACTATTTTTCAGAGAATTACCCAGCATTCTAAGACTTAAGCCTTTCCCAAACAATATCGACATTTGACATCTTTATTGCAGAAGACTTTAGAAAACATTGTGGGAAAAGGAGAAATTGCTCTTAATGAGCATTTTTTCCTTTTCACACAAGGTTTTCTGCTCTATCTGAAGAATATTTTTCCATTTCATCACATTTTGAAATGTCGTCTGCAAACCCTTTCAATTTGGGACAGTCGAAAATTTGTTGTTTGGGAAAGGGTTTATAAACCATTCAACCCCCACCAGTCTTACCTGTGCAGCTGCTCACAGGAAAATCAGTGATCGAGGAGAACAGAGCAATATCCTCAGCATCAGAGGTAACAGAGTCAAACACTTGATCAATGGGACAAAATCCTGCTTGTACTTTGTATGCTTCCTTCAGACTATATATACAAGAATCGAGCACACTGTAAAGAAAGCCAAGAGACGATTATTCTGATTTCAGTTCAATAGTATTCTATTGTGTTCCAAATAAAACATTCAAAATACAAACAAGCATCCAACAAGACAAACAAACATGTTTCTGTTTTCTAACCACTAGGCCAAGTAGGCCCATAAATGATGTCCCTGGATTTGAACCCATGCGGAGAGGGGCCGTGTGATTTCAAGTTCTGTACTCTAACCACTAGGCCACGAAGGCCCAAAAATGATGTCACTGGGATTTGAACCCATGCAGAGAGAGGCCTTGTGATTTCAAGTACTGTAATCTAACCACTAGGCAATGGAGACCCCGAATTGTTGTCACCAGAATTTGAACCAATGTGGAGAGGGGCCATGTAATGTCAAGTTCTGTACTCTAACCACTAGGCCACGGAGGCCCCAAATGCTGTCATTGGGATTTGAACCCATGTGGAGAGGGGCTGTGTAATGTCAAGTTCTGTACTTTAACCACTAGGCCACGAAGGCCCCAGATGTTGTCACTGGGATTTGAACCCATGTGGAGAGGGGCTGTGTAATGTCAAGTTCTGTACTCTAACCACTAGGCCACGAAGGCCCCAAATGTTGTCACTGGGATTTGAACCCATGTGTAGAGGGGCTGTGTAATGTCAAGTTCTGTACCGAAACCACTAGGCCACGAAGGCCCAAATTGTTGTCATCTGGATTTGAACCCATGTGGAGAGGGGCCGTGTAATGTCAAGTTCTGCACTCTAACCACTAGGCCACGAAGACCTAAATTGTTGTCATCTGGATTTGAACCCATGCAGAGAGGGGCCGTGTGATTTCAAGTTCTGTAATCTAACCACTAGGTAATGGAGGCCCCAAATACTGTCATCGGGATTTGAACCCATGCAGAGAGAGGCCATGTAATTTCAAGTTCTGTACTCTAACCACTAGGCCACGGAGGCCCCAAATTGTTGTCATCTGGATTTGAACCCATGCAGAGAGGGGCCATGTAAGTTCAAGTTCTGTAATCTAACCACTAGGCAATGGAGGCCCCAAATGTTGTCACCGGGATTTGAACCCATGCAGAGAGGGGCCATGTAATTTCAAGTTCTGTAATCTAACCACTAGGCAATAGAGGCCCCAAATGTTGTCATCGGGATTTGAACCCATGTGGAGAGGGGCTGTGTTACGTCAAGTTCTGTATCCTAACCAGTAGGCAACAGAGGTGCTGAAACCTTCTCTACACTGCACCTCTTGGTTTCTGCTTACCCGCAAGTCCGAGCATTGTCTGCTTGTCCTTTATTAGCCAGTACAAGGCCAGAACAATGGATAATTAGGGCAGTTCTAGCATGATCCTTGTTGGGGCATTCTGTACCAGCATAGCTAATGCTAGCTTCATCTGAAAAATAATGAACGTTTATTAGCCAATGAGATGTAAGCTGTAACTGAAAGATAACGAATGTTACATAAGCTGGTGAGATATGCTAGCTGTATCTGAAACATAATAACTGTTACATTAGCCAATGAGATATGCCAGCTGCATCTGAAAAATAGTGAATATTACATAAGTCAATGATATAAGAGCTGTATCTGAAAAATAATGTATGTTAAAATACCCAATGAGATGCTTGCTGCATCTGAAAAATAATGAATGTTACACTAGCCAATGTGATGACAGCTGTATCTGAAAAATAATGAATGTTACATTGGCCAATGAGATGACAGCTGTATCTGAAAAATAATGAATGTTACATTGGCCAATGAGATGACAGCTGTATCTGAAAAATAATGAATGGTACATTAGCCAATGAGATGCTAGATGTATCTGAATATCAATGAATGTTACATCAGCCAATGAGATGACAGCTGTATCTGAAACATAATGAATGTTACATCAGCCAATGAGATATGCCAGCTGTTTCTGAAACATAATGAATGTTACATTAGCCAATGAGATGCTTGCTGCATCTGAAAAATAATGAATGTTACATTAGCCAATGAGATGACAGCTGTATCTGAAACATAATGAATATTACATAAACCAATGATATAAGAGCTGTATCTGAAAAATAATGTATGTTAAAATACCCAATGAGATGCTTGCTGCATCTGAAAAATAATGAATGTTACATTAGCCAATGAGATGCTTGCTGTATCTGAAAAATAATGAATGTTACACTAGCCAATGAGATGCTTGCTGTATCTGAAAAATAACGAATGTTACATTAGCCAATGAGATGCCAGCTGTTTCTGAAACATAATGAATGTTACATTAGCCAATGAGATGCTTGCTGCATCTGATAAATAATGAATGTTACATTAGCCAATGAGATGACAGCTGTATCTGAAAAATAATGAATATTACATAAACCAATGATATAAGAGCTGTATGTGAAAAATAATGTATGTTAAAATACCCAATGAGATGCTTGCTGAATCAGAAATATAATGAATGTTACATTGGCCAATGAGATGACAGCTGTATCTGAAAAATAATGAATGTTAAAATACCCAATGAGATGCTTGCTGTATCTGAACAATAATGAATGTTACATCAGCCAATGAGATATGCCAGCTGTTTCTGAAACATAATGAATGTTACATTAGCCAATGAGATGCTTGCTGCATCTGATAAATAATGAATGTTACATTAGCCAATGAGAAGACAGCTGTATCTGAAAAATAATGAATATTACATAAACCAATGATATAAGAGCTGTATCTGAAAAATAGTGTATGTTAAAATACCCAATGAGATGCTTGCTGAATCTGAAATATAATGAATGTTACATTGGCCAATGAGATGACAGCTGTATCTGAAAAATAATGAATGTTAAAATACCCAATGAGATGCTTGCTGTATCTGAACATTAATGAATGTTACATCAGCCATTGAGATGCCAGCAGTATCTGAAAAATAATGAATGTTACATAAGCCAATGAGATATGCCAGCTGTATCTGAAACATAATGAATGTTACATAAGCCAATGAAATATGCCAGCTGTATCTGAAACATAATGAATGTTACATTAGCCAATGAGATGCTTGCTGCATCTGAAAAATAATTAATGTTTCATTAGCCAATAAGATGCTTGCTGTATCTGAAAAATAATGAATGTTTCATTAGCCAATGAGATGCTTGCTGTATCTGAAAAATAATGAATGTTACATTAGCCAATGAGATGCTAGATGTATCTGAACATTAATGAATGTTTCATTAGCCAATGAGATGACTGCTGTATCTAAAAATAATTAATGTTACATAAGCCAATGAGATGCTAGATGTACCTACAGAAATGGTTACCACTGGACCACGAGGGACCCTATAGATCTACAAATAAAGTATTATTACATTGGAATACTCTATTGGTTTTTCTTTTTAACAAAGAATGCAGTGAATAAATCAGTAAACTGCTCATAGTAATGAACACTTTACTATTGTGAAACATGGAAACTTTGTTATCTACAAAATATTATGTATTTTTTGTATCAAAGTCACATTTCTCTAGAATGTTAATGGATACCTTTTTTTTCAATATTCCTAAAGAGCAAATATATTTATTTAAATAGAACAAAATGTCTTGTAAATTATAATGATTACCTATTTAATAATAGAACATGGTTATTCTTGTAAATAAATAGTTATATCTTTAACCCTTTACCAAACAATAACGACATTTCACCAGTTTGTTGCAGACAACTCGGGAAAACATTGTGGGAAAGGAAAAAATTGCTCTTAACAAGCAATTTCTCCTTTTTCCATAATGTTTTCAACCCTACCAAAAGATTATTTTACAATTTCATCACATTTTGAAATGTCGTTTGCAAACTCTCTCAATTTGGTACAGCAGAAACTTTGGCGTTTGGTAAAGGGTTAAGAGTTCTTACGACCAATATCAGCATTTTCTTTTCTTCTAAACTAAAAGTACATGTTAAAGTACATTTGTAAACAAATAAACTTTATTGAGTTTTATACAAAAGTTCTCCTTACCTGTACATTGTTGGAAATTAGAAACTTGATTCTTTAGACCCTCGGTTTCCCTGGATAGTGCCTCTATCCAACGTAGGAACAGGGGGTGAAAATCATCCATTAGGCTGCATGAGTTGTCTGTTAGGCCAAGCTCTGCTGCATATTTCTTTATACATCCAATGGACACATAATAAGCCCTGTAAAGGTGAGAAAGAGAGATAGCTCTGCAGTGAAAATCTTGATTTTTTTAAGGGTTTTACACCACATCAACATTATTTCAGTTATGTAGCCATGCCCGACTCTTAATGATGGAGGAAGACCCCATACTTAACTGCCTATAAGGGCTGGTAAAGGCGGGTAGAACCATCGGCATTCCGTAAGTCAGTATTGAGACTGCCTCTCATGAAAATCCATATCCCTCGCAGGATTTGAACCCTCGTGGAGAGGGGCCATGTGATTTCAAGTTCTGTACTCTAACCACTAGGCCACGGAGGCCCCAAAAGTCTTGTGACCAATCGAAATTCAAAGCATGAGCAGAGGACAAAACAAGAGATGTCCATAAGACAGCATGCTCAACTAATCAATAATGTTGGAGAGGAGTATATGTCAGTGAAATATTATTTGTTTATAAAATGTGAGGATGAACAAAAATAGTTGTTGAGAAACAAACTTGCATGCATAAACTTAACCAAGATTTTCTATATACAAAAGGATGCATAATTTGCTTAAATTCCAAGCAAGAGGTATAAGACTTGGTCAGTGACATACAATTGTGACCTTGAACACATGTGTAAAGTATCAACCAATTGCATACATTATTTCTTGAGATACAAACTTGCACAAAAAAACTCAACCAAAATTTATTAAGTACAAAAGCCGCATAATGTGCATAAATTCGAAACAAAAAAATTTGAAACTTGGTCATGGACCTTCGATTATGACTATGAACAATCATTCCATTCCATACAGTAGTTTGTGAGATACAAAGTTGCACAAAAAAACTTAACCAAGATTTTCTAAGTACAAAAGCTGCATAATTTTCTTAAATTCAAAACAAAAGATTTGAAACTTGTTCAGGGACCTTAGACCTTAGATTATGATCCTAAACACATGTGTGAAACATCAACCCATACCAAAAAGTAGTTCTTCAGATACACCATTGCACTTAAAAACTTAACCAAGGTGTGACGCTAACAGCAATGCTGACGACCAGGTGAGTAGTATAGCTCTCCGTATTCTTCTTAAAGTCAAGCTAAAAATAGTGTGGGGAAATACCAACATATTCTCTATGAAATGTGGGCGGTAACCATTAAGGCAATTGCAATTTCAACTTGCCACAAGCTGTGGTTATGGGTATCTAGAAGCTAGGTGAGGATACATGTGAACATTATTATATTATGATCTTTAACTTAACTCTAACATGTAGAGTTAAAGTTTAAATAACTTTGATTTCAAATTCAACCTATCATTGGAAAGAGTTAATTCCAACAGCTAGCTTACTCCTATTCTTTCTTGGACTATCAAGAAATATTGGCAGACAAGTCTCCGTTATTATTTTATTTCTACTTTTTACATCATTATTTCACTGTTGCTTCTCTACCAACACTTAGGAATTACAATTTATACAAACGTCTTCACACATGCTATTTAAATATATTATGTAACCTTTAAAAAAATCTTTTTTATGTTAAACCCTTAAAGTGCTGGAACTGACTTCCTGCTTATGCAAACAGTTTAGATTAGAGGCCAGCCCCCAACTTAATTGGCCACTGGCCTGTGATCTAACCTGTCTCCTTCTCTGAATGTCTTTCTTCATCAAAATTAAGCAGAAATTTAAGGTTTTGGGAAGAAGACGACATAAAAATCTATTTTTAGAAAACTACCCAGCATTCCAATGGTTAATGCTGAATCAAATTATGTTATGTTATGCAATGATTTCACACTTAAACTCACTTGCAAATAAACGGCTTGATAGCTTCTTTCGTAGTAAGATTGAAATATACGCTCAACTTCAGCATGGAGTTGGCGTTTTGTAGACAGTTTGTAATAGGATCAGCATAAGGTGCCACCCTATTGATGCACGCTGAAACAAGAAAAGGCAATACAATATGAATTAAGAATATGGATTTACGAATGTCTTTTATGTGTGGTTCTTGTTAACCGCAAAATATTTCTTAGTGATGCTTCCTTTGGCACAGCAATTTTAGAATCATTGTGCAAGATATTGGAATTATGCATGTTTTATAAGTCCCATCCCTAATTACTACAACATATTTCTTTACAAGGCATTCTTCTACATGGCAGTTTTTTAATCCAGCATATAAATGTACATACAAATAGTGGAGAGTGAATGCACATACAAAGGGTTCGATCAAAATGAATGCACATATAAAGGGTTTGATAAAAATGAATGCACATTATGTAACAAAGGGCACAGAAAGGGTTCAAAATGAATGCACATATAAAGGGTTCGATCAAAATGAATGCACATTATGTAACAAAGGGCACAGAAAGGGTTCAAAATGAATGCACATATAAAGGGTTCGATCAAAATGAATGAACATTATGTAACAAAGGGCACAGAAAGGGTTCAAAATGAATGCACATACAAAGGGTTCGATCAAAATGAATGCACATTATGTAACAAAGGGCACAGAAAGGGTTCAAAATGAATGCACATACAAAGGGTTCGATCAAAATGAATGCACATTATGTAACAAAGGGCACAGAAAGGGTTCAAAATGAATGCACATACAAAGGGTTCGATCAAAATGAATGCACATTATGTAACAAAGGGCACAGAAAGGGTTCAAAATGAATGCACATACAAAGGGTTCGATCAAAATGAATGCACATTATGTAACAAAGGGCACAGAAAGGGTTCAAAATGAATGCACATACAAAGGGTTCGATCAAAATGAATGCACATTATGTAACAAAGGGCACAGAAAGGGTTCAAAATGAATGCACATACAAAGGGTTCGATCAAAATGAATGCACATTATGTAACAAAGGGCACAGAAAGGGTTCAAAATGAATGCACATACAAAGGGTTCGATCAAAATGAATGCACATTATGTAACAAAGGGCACAGAAAGGGTTCAAAATGAATGCACATACAAAGGGTTCGATCAAAATGAATGCACATTATGTAACAAAGGGCACAGAAAGGGTTCAAAATGAATGCACATATAAAGGGTTCGATCAAAATGAATGCACATTATGTAACAAAGGGCACAGAAAGGGTTCAAAATGAATGCACATACAAAGGGTTTGATCAAAATGAATGCACATTATGAAACAAAGGGCACAGAAAGGGTTCAAAATGAATGCACATACAAAGGGTTCGATCAAAATGAATGCACATACAAAGACCACAGAAAGGGTTCAAAATGAATGCAAGTAGAAAGAGTACAAAGTGAAAGCACATACATACAGTGCAAAGCAAATGTAAAGGTAAAGGTTTTGTTTATTATAGTTTCACCCTAATGAAAGGGCCAGCCAGTTTGACTTATGAGACACTTTTCACTGATTATACCTAGAACCCCCCAACTTTTATCACTTTGCCAGGCGCCAAGCTGATATTAGTCTGTAACCATCAAATTCAACTAGCTTGCAGCTCACAAACCGGCAATTTCAGAACAAGTCCCACGAGAAACATTCTCTGAACAAACGCCTCCCATAGAGCTCGAACCTTCAACTTCCCTGTCTCGAGGCGGAGGCCTCAACCAATAGGCCACGTTGACAGATGTACATTCATACAAAGCAAAGTCAATGCACATACTTAGAGTACTAAGAGAATGCAAAAACAAAGAGAACAAAGAAAATGAACATGTAAAAAGAACAAAGAGTGTGTAAATATAAAGAGAATAAAGTGAATGCACATACAAAGAGAACAAAGAGAATACACATACATGCAGTGCAAAGTGAATACACATACAAAGAGAACAAAGATAATATGCTTACATAAAGAACAAAGTGATCACATACATAGAGTAAAAAATGAATGCACATATAAACAATGCATGTACCACCGTACAAGCAAACCTAAAATGACATTTTGGTGAAATGGTAAATAAACATGAAAAATGACTTACCGCGGCAATTCATGGGGTTAAAGCCAGTTAAAGCTGCAAATTCTTGATTATCTGCCGAATTTTTACTAAGTTCGTCAAACGTTTGACCTACAGAGCAGTCCTGTGCTTCCTTTAGGTAAGCCTTCTTGATTGTTTCAAAACAGTCGACAAACACACTGGGGAAAACATTGAAAAGATTTATGTGTAATTAATTATACTGCGTAAAAAATATATTCGTAACATTAACATTTCATCAAAGACACTGAGGAACAAAAATATTGATTAACGAACAAATAGCCAAAGACATTGGGGGGAATACAATATTCATAGCATTAACATTTCATTAATGTCATTGGAGAATAAGAATATCCATAAACAATTGTATCTTAAAAGACACTGGAGAAAAAACAAATTGATAGCATTAACCAGTCATTGAAGACATTGGGAAATGAAAAAATTCATAACAATAACCTGTCATCAAAAATATAGATAAACGAAAATAGTCATGAAATGAACCAGTCATCTAACCCACTGGGGAATAACAATATTCATATCTTTAACTCTTGTAGTGCTGGAACTGAAATTCATGCTTATGGAAATAGGTTAGATCAAGGCCAGCTGCCAAATTGGTGACTGGCCCGTGATCAAACTGTTAACTATTCTGAGTATCTTACCTCATCAAAACTAAGCAGCTATTTAAGGTTCTGGAAAGCAGAAGACACACAAATCTCTTCCCATCATTCTAATGGTTTAATAATTACTGACAGGGGTGAGCCATATGATAAGTGTATGCATGGCTGGGGGGGGGGGTGAGAAATAAGATAGATCAAATATTGGTGATATCAACCTAAAATGTTATATTCTTTACTTAATCTTATTCTTCTGCTGTTAATTTCAATTTGGGACAGTTTCAAAACTGGTTCATGGGAATTCTCGGTTAACCCATTACCAAACAATAACAACATTTCACCAGTTTGTAGCAGATGACTCTGGAAAACATTGTGGAAAAAGGAGAAATTGCTTTTTCTGCCCTGTCAGAAGATCATTTTTCAATTTCATCACATTTTGAAATGTCGTCTGCAAACTGTTCCAATTTGGGACAGTCCAAAATTTTGTGTTTGGCCAAGGGTTAATTGTACAACTTACACGCATTGAACATCCTGGTAGTCGGGTTGGCGAAAGTCCATCACAGTCCCAGCACAATGGTAAACAATCTGCTCCTTGATCTTTTCTTTTGTAGGGCACTCCAGCGTTGTTGTAAAGGCAGCTAAAATTTATCAATTTGTAATGTTCGTAGAACGTTTATGTAAATTATGAATCGAATGCATTGTTTGAGAGAACTTGCTGGTATACATGTATAAATAGATAGAAAACACAACCGCTCAGTGTATGACAGTGTTTTTCACTGATCAGATGTCTTTGTGTCTTAGAGAGGTTCATTTGCTTGGTTCGTAACATTGGTGGCAGCGGATTAAAACTTCTCCTTCTATCGGAGTTGCCTTCCCCATGTGTTTCCCAAGGACCAAGACTCGGGACAAGTCTTCTCAGAAGTGGAGTTATGTAAAGTTCATAGAACATTTATGCAAATTAATGCATTGTTTGAGAGAACATGCAGGTATATATGTATATGAATGTATAAATATATATATATATATATATATATATATATATATATAGAACAAAAATAAAATTATTTACACACCTTCTATGTTTTAAATGATTTAATTTGTAGATTTAAAGAAATAAAACGCCAAACATGTTTCGCCTAACGGCTCCTCAGTGGCATAACGTCGAGGTTCATTTTCTCGTTTGCTCTGTTACAAACTGATTGGAGAATTCAAGATATTGCTTTGCCAGTGTGTTTCGGAAAGGAACTATTTCAAAGCTGAGTATTTGAATATCACCAATGAAATGTTGCATTACAACAGTTACCTAGATATAGCTGATTATTTTGAATTTATTTATTCATAAGGGTTTTAGATCGCGCCAATATCATTTCAGTAATGATGTGATGCCTGACTCTCAATGATCGAGGAAGACCCCATACTTAACCCTTTTCCAAACAATAATGACATTTGATGACTTTGTTGCAGATGACTTTAGAAAACATTGTGGAAAAAGGAGCAATTGCTTGTAACGAGCAATTTCTCCATTTCCCACAAGGTCAGAAGAATATTTCTCAATTTCATCACATTTTGAAATGTCGTCTGCAAACTCTTTCAATTAGGGACAGTCGAAAATTTGTTGTTTGGGAAAGGGTTAACTGCCCATAAGGGCTGTTCAAGCCGGATAGAACCATCAGCATTCCCTAAGTCAGTCTGGAGACTTCTCATGAAAATCCATATCCCTTACCGGGATTTGAACCCACGCAGAGAGGGATTTCAAGTTCTGTACCCTGACTACTAGGTCACAGAGGCCCAGAAACTATTTTGAAAATTATGTTAACCCTTTACCAAACGCCAAGGCTTCAACTGTCCCAAATTGAAAGACTTTGCAGACGACATTTAAAAATGTGAGGAAATTGAAATAGGGCAGAAAACGTTGTGGAAAAAAGAAAAATTGCATATAAAGAGCAATTTCTCCCTTTCCCACAATGTTTTCCAAAGTCATCTGCAACAAACTGGTCAAGTGTCATTATTGTTTTGGAAAGGGTTAAACAGTAATAAGTTATCATTTGTAAGGTTTACAGAAGGTGTTACATGTGTAAGCCTATAACCTAAGATTTACGTAACTATATGTATGTTACTGTGAAACTTTGTCAGATTTGTGGTTTATCTCGTTATTTTCTAATAGAGTTTAACACCATATCAACAATTTTTCAGTTATGTTACAGCTTTCCTTGATCCACCAGTACTAGACTAGGGCTCTGAAGTGAAATGCCAAAGGTCACTCCTACGAAGCAAGAGGTGTCAGTGTGGCTCAAAAGTGGGACCCGAGTTCGAAGATCGCCACCTTAACCACTGATTTGCGAAGGACCCTTCAATCTGTGTTGTCATCTTATCCATAGAATATATTTGGTTTAAATCATTTATCAATTGCAATATGTTTGAGAAAATCAAACAACAACACGCTTACACCTTCATCAGGATAATGATTTTAGATATAAGCAACAGACATGGCATCATAAGATAACAATATGTTACTTGGCGAAAACAAATGATCTGCTTCGTGATTTACCCTTGTAGTGCTGGAACCGACTTCATGCTTATACAAACAGGTTAGATCCACGCCAGCCGCCAAGTAAATTGGCGGCTGGCCAGTGATTTTACCTGTTTGTTTCTCTTAGTATCTTTCCCCATCAAAATTAAGCAGATATTAAAGGTTTTGGAAAGCAGACGACACAAAAGTCTATTTTTAGAAAATTTCCCTGCATTTTAAGGGTTAACAATATACAGAACAGTTTACTTTAATGAAGATAGTGTAGTACTATTCAGAAATGAAATATAGAAATACCGTATAGCATTACATCATATGAAAAACATGAACCTTTAGAATGCTTGGTAATTTTTTAAAAATATATTTTTGTGTCATCTGTTTTCCAAATTCTTAAATATCTGCTTAATTCTGATGAGGAAAGATACTCAAGAGTAGCAAGCAGGTTAGATAACAGGCCAGCCGCCAATTTACCTGGCGGCTGGTCTGGATCTAACTTGTTTGCACAAGCATGAAGTCAGTTCAAGCACTTTAAGGGTTAATAGGAAAATACGAAATAGTACTGAACATGTTATAATGAAAAAAGATCCTTAAGGTGTTTTTTTATAATCTCGATCTGTGAGATGGCCATAGACATATCTAGACATAAGACATACCTGAACATCTATAACTCACAGTCTCATTCATCACTAAGATGTTCACCATGATCACCATATTTGTTTAACATCGATTGTAAAGAAAGCTTAAAGCTTGTTCAAAGCCTCTCTCGATGACTGCTTCCTGGAAACTTAACCAGTAATCGCGCCCGCTTGTGGGTCAGTCCTGAAAATTTCACTGCGCCTAATGGGAATTGGAACTACAGACCCTCGGTACAAGTGCCTGACGCTCTACCACTGCACCAATGTCACCCATATATTTAAACGTAACTAGAAACTAGTTAGTGAATAAAATCTATCTAATGAATAAAGATAAAAGACTGCATACTTACATGTACATTGGAGTATTTCCTGCTCAAATTCGCTTGGAATGTCATCATATTCCTCCTTTATCATGGCAAGAAACATAGCATGGAAGTTTTCTGCTATACTACAACTTCCAGATAAGCCCAGATCATTCTCATGCCTTCCCCTGATACACTCAATAGCTGCTGAATAAGCCCTGAAAAATAAGACAAAACGGGATTGGAGGATAGCTCTGCAAAGGATAGCAGATAAACAAACAAGAGCTGTTCTTAAGACAGCTTGAAAAATAGGTCAGTGAAATGACCTATTGACAATGATTCCTTACAAAAGTTGTTACGAAACGAACATGCACACAACAAGAGCTTTTCTTAAGACAGCATGAAATATAGGTCAGTGAAATGACCTATTGACAATGATTCCTTACAATAGTTGTTACGAAACGAACATGCACACAACAAGAGCTTTTCTTAAGACAGCATGAAATATAGGTCAGTGAAATGACCTATTGACAATGATTCCTTACAATAGTTGTTACGAAACGAACATGCACATAACAAGAGCTTTTCTTAAGACAGCATGAAATATAGGTCAGTGAAATGACCTATCGTCAATGGTTCCTTACAATAGTTGTTACGAAACGAACATGCACACAACAAGAGCTTTTCTTAAGACAGCATGAAATATAGGTCAGTGAAATGACCTATTGACAATGATTCCTTACAATAGTTGTTACGAAACGAACATGCACACAACAAGAGCTGTTCTTAGGACAGCATGAAATATAGGTCAGTGAAATATCATTTGTTTCTAAAATATAAGGGTACACACAATGATTCCTTACAATAGTTGTTACGAAACGAACATGCACACAACAAGAGCTGTCAGTGAGACAGCATGCTCAACTATTCTGCAATGTCGGAGAGGGGTATAAGTCAGTGAAATATTATTTGTTTCTAAAAAAAATGAGGGTACACACAATGATTCCTTACAATAGTTGTTGAGAAAAGAACATGCACACAAAAACTTAACAAAGATTTTCTAAGTACAAGAAACCGCACGATTTGCTTGAATTCAAAACAAGAGATATGAAACTTGGTCAGGTCCCTAACATTATGACAATAAACAGTCGAATAATCGAGCTAAAAAATTGTCGTTTATGAACACAACCTTGTTTTGAATGTGTTCATGAATGTATTCATGGACATGTTTGTAATGAATACAATCATGAACATGTTCTTGAAATTCACATACATGTTCAGGAAAAGCTTTCATGAATGTCAATTTTAGCGTTCATGTCTCTTCATGACCAGTTCTCGAACCCTTCACAAGGGAAGCCACACTAAGCTTAAAGTGTCCAAACTGTGAGCAAGAGCAGATGATAAACAATATAACCCTAAGAATGTTGGGTAATTTTCTAAAAATAGATTTGTGTGTTGTCTGGTTTCCAAAACCTTAAACATCTGTGTAATTTTGATGAGGAAAAATACTCAGAGTAGCAAACAGCTTAGATCAAACCGGCCTGGATCTAACATGTTTGCATAAGCAGAAAGTCGGTGTCATCGCTAGAAGGGATAATGCACTTTCTTTGTAGAATTGGGTAGAATCAATTGTGACAAAAGGATAAACTGCTGGTTAGGAACAATATCTCCTGTTTAAAGATTCTTCAGTGCAAATCATATACAGTGATGTCTCGTTAATCCGAACACGTCCGTTCCCAACAAAATGTCCAGATTACCGAATCATCCGGACTGATGAAGCAGAGCATGTTCTTATACACATTGAGACATAAACAGTCTGTATGCACGTGTGTACTTATAGCCCTTTAGCAAACGGCAAATTGTCGACCGTCCCAAATTGAAAGAGTTTGCAGATGAC
The DNA here is from genome assembly GCA_947846245.1 of Cerastoderma edule. Lineage (NCBI taxonomy): Eukaryota > Metazoa > Mollusca > Bivalvia > Cardiida > Cardiidae > Cerastoderma > Cerastoderma edule. The sequence continues at coordinate 22,111,949 of OX401418.1, read as the reverse complement.
ATATCAAAACGTGATGAAATTCAAAAATAATCTTCTGATAATGGCATAAATCATTGTCTGCAACAAACTGGTCAAATAATTCCATTCCCTTACAATTTCGTTCGGATTGCGAGACATCTGGATTATCGGTGTCCTGATAAACGAGGCTTCACTGTATGATAGTACAAGTGCCATGCAGTTTTAAGGAAATCAATTTTTAATTTTCAAAATTCCTCACATCTGTGAACAACCACCTTTAAGAAAATGATTGAAAATTCATATACTTTGTCCCTGCCTTGAGGCCAGGTTCTAAAATTCTCAACAACATTATTGCAAGGTAATGTCCCTTTAAAGACTTAAACAATCCTTGTAAAATTGCTCTATGTAAGCGGTGAACACTTTACGTACTGAACAAAATATATGGAATCCTCAAAATTCCTGAACAATTTTGTTCGCTTATCAAAATAATTTGGAATTGTTTTTGTTAAAACGCAGTACTTAATAAAATTACTTACGGGCAAACCATGTCTTTTAAAGAAGCATCCGGTAAATGTTTGCGCAAGTTCAACAGACCTATCGGTGACGCGAGGCATTCCATGACACTTTCTCTTATGTACTCAACTCTTGTGCTGCAACCTGGGAAGATGAAATAAAATCCTGAATACAAAATGTATGTAGAGGTTGATATAACGTTGCCATCACAATTTGCTCTTTTGTGCTTATGTAACAAACATGAGACACAATCACATACAATCAGTGAAAAACAACGCAAGTTAAAGAGAATATATAAGTATGTTAATAGAAAGCACAACTGATCAAGTTGTGCTTTCTATTTATATACCCGCCTATTCTCTTTAACAATAGATTAGGTTCCCTAATTTGAATAGTTAAAGGTAAAGGCTTTATAGTCTCATATCTATGCTAGGCGACTCTTACAATTTACCCTCTGTCGATTTTGATTGACAGGACATTTTGACCAATGAAAACGCATTATTTTGTGTAGGCGTCAACAGGGTAATAAACTGGCTGTGAAGATATGGAGTATACATATGGCGCAAATATAGCCATGGTACATTGATTTAATCCCTTGCAGGTAACCATAACTGAATAAACATTCCGCAACTGTTACACTAAACTTGAGCATTTGAGACTGCCACCTTAACCATTATCAATTGCATACTTATCATTCATCGAAATGAAAGAGAAGAAGATGATGGCTTTTTAATCCAATTCTGGTTTCATGGAATTTGGTTACTTGTCGAAATTGAAACAACAGCAGACGACAAAAATGTATGAACACCAACTAAGAGTTTTGATAAGAAAAAATATGAAAACCAAATATTGGTTTCAATAAGAGAGAAAAATAGTAAAACCTTGTCTCAAATTTTCTTCTTTATTAGGTATACATTTATAATGGGTAGAAACCCATGATAAAATAAAGGACAAAAATTTAGTTTTAGTCATATTGGTTTCGAAAGCCTTCTGCTACAGATGAATCAACCTGAGGTTCATTATAAAGAATTAACTGTAAAAGGTCTTACCAAAACACTGTAATCCATCAAAGTTTGTAATGGAATTTAATTCATCCATTTGTGTTACTCTTACATGATGCTAAACATTTAACTGCAACAAGTCTTACCAAAACATTGTAATCCATCAAAGTTTGCAATGGAATTGAATTCATCCATTTGTGTTACTCTTACATGATGCTAAACATTTAACTGCAAAAAGTCTTACCAAAACACTGTAATCCATCAAAGTTTGCAATGGAATTGAATGCATCCATTTGTGCAGAATTATAGATGATACTGTCGAATGTTCCATCGGTATCGCAGCTTGGCACCTCCTTATACCCCGTTTTGTAGCCACTTTTAATGTCGTTAACACACTCTCGAAGAGTCCTAGAAAGATGGAAAGTGCAGAGAGTGTTAATTTGCATTGATCTTCGAGGGAATTTCTCACAGATTGTACTCTGTAAGTAACATAATATATACAATGTCTTAACCACAGTTAAAGGGCGGACAATGACCCCCTCCAACCCTAAAACATTATCCCCTTTCAATTTTGTTTGAAAAATATATAAAAACATGTACACATCATCCATACATATAAAAAAGCAAACAACAACCAACTTTCTCAAATGAACACATACTTTGACTATATAATACAAATTTGTATAATATAGTCACAATATATGGTCTTTTGAGGAAGTTGCTGATATTTGTTTTGTTTTTATATGTATGGATGATGTTTACATGTTTTTGTATGTTTTTCTTTAAAAAAAAAAGAAAAAAAAAGAAAGGGGATAGTGTTTTAGGGGGGACCATTACTGGCCCTTTACCTGCGGTCGTCACATCTTGTGTCCCATTTTTGGTAGGCCACCAACAATGCCATGGTAGTAACATTACTTAGATGTAAATAACAGACATCAAAATCACACGAGGGTCGTGGATTTGAATCCCGTGAAAAGCAGGATCTGCCTTGCGAACGTTCATTAATCCACATTCGGCGCGATTACTGGTTATGTATTCAGGAAGCAAAATCGAGAGTGATTAATCTAAGTTGTAAGAACTTGTTTCACATTCAATGTGAAATAAATAAGTTTAAACTAATCAAAATTGTGAAAACTAAAGACTATTTTTAATCTCTTCATTCTAAAATTGCTCAATAGCTGTGTTTCTATTTAAAAAAAAAAATAAGCTACCTCGATTGGCTTTCAGTGCTTACCCATTTTGATGATTTTGCATGGCAGAAATAAGGTATACATATTCACAGAGATTCATAGTTAGAATTTTTTGGGGGTAAAAAAGTGTTTCAAAGAATATTATTTTTATTTGTTGGTATTGACGTTTGAAAAGGGAAATACAATATATTAAAGATAAAATCAAACAAGGTAAATTGTATAACCTTTTAATCAGTAATCACATCATAATGAGTTGATGCAATAAAAAAAATGTCTGAAGGGAAGAAAAGGAATAGGATTAATGCAAAGATCATGTTATAGACTGGAAAAAATATTGTTTGTATGGTGTTTAACGCCATATCAACAGTTTTTCAGTCATGAAATGGCTTTCCCTGTGTCAACAAGTACTAGACTAGGGCTCTGAAGTAAATTGTCAAAGGTCACTCTATTTGGGAGAATCGAATATGTTTGCATGAAAAAAAAACCTATTCCCCCATAAGTGACTTTGTCACAGGTCCAAACTTTAATAAAAAACACACGAAGAAAAATGCATGAAAAGGATACGTTTTCTTAATTAATCATATTGACAGTAACCAAAAAGTGTTAAGGAAAAGGCAAAGTATAATAAAAAAAAAGGGGGGGTTAAATCAAATTTTAAAAAAAATTATGAAAAAAACATACCCGCATTTCATATCTGTATTAGCATTACCTAAGTCACGGACTCTCATGGCGCAAGAACCAATCAGAGCTGCCTTCAGTCCGGATTGATTTGGACATACGCTTAAATCACTAAAGGCGCCTGAAAACATGTATAAATTACAAATTATGTAACAATATCATATCATGTAACAGTATCGAATCCTGGATGAAAAATGCTCAAAAAGCAAGATACAGCTGAAATTGGAACAGTTTGGAACTTTGTAACTGCTGCAATCAAAAGCATTTTCTTTTGGAAATTAATTCAATCGCCTTTTAAAGAAATGTTAAAATAAATATTTCAATGATAGTTCAAATTTGAAACAAACCATTGTAACACAATTACAAATTGCTCATACCATATAGTTGTTCTGATTATTTACATGAGAAAATGTAGAATCTAACTACATATGATATGGGGGATAAAGAGAAGAATAGGGTAGAGACTTAACCCTTCACCAAACGTTGAGTTTTCAACTGTCCCAAATTAAGACGACATTTAAAAATGTGATGAAATTAATGAATAATCTTCTGATTGGGCAGAAAGAAACATTGTGGGAAAAGGAGAAACTGCTGAGCAATTTTTCCTTTCTTATTTCTCTTTTCTTACAATGTTTTCCAGAGTCGTCTGCAAGAAAATGGTCAAATATTGTTATTGTCTGATAAAGGGTTTAATGGTCTACATGTTTTTTTGGCATTACGTTACCTGTACACTGATTATAAAGCTTAGACAATGTTGAATTTCCACTGCTGACCACCATATACTCTACAAACAGAGGGTGGAAATCACTCTGAAGGTTACACATTGGAGAGGCGCCTTCAATTCCAAGGTCGTTAGCTATGATATACCGAAATTTGATGCATGCCATTGCCATCTTGTAAGCACTGGAAGAGAAAATTACATTTGTTTGCTTTAAATTGCCATTGCCATCTTGTAAGGGCTGAAAGAGAAAATCATATTGGTATGCTTTAGTTTGCCAATGCCATCTTGTAAGGGTTGAAAGAGAAAATTACATTTGTTTCCTTCATGCTTGTTAAACAAAATTCAAACTAGTAACATTTCTTTGAAAAAAAAAGGCTTCTGCAGAAATTATTTTGTTTCTCCTTTAACCCTTTACCCACCGTCAAATTTTCGACTGTCCCAAATTGAAAGAGTTTGCAGACGAAATTTCAAAATGTGATGAAATTGAAAATAATCTTCTGATAGGGCAGGAAACATTGTGGGAAAAGGAGAAATTGCCCATCAAGAGTAATTTCTTCTTTTCTCACATATCTTTTAGTGTTGTCTGCAACAAACTGGTCAAATGTCATTACTGTTTGGTAATGATTAAATACTTTGTTACGTATCATTTGGAAACAGTAGTGCAAGAGGAGTGCAGCAAGTGGTAGAGCGTCAGCCTTTTGTACAGAGGGGCTCAGGGTTGATCCTCATAAGCAGCAGAATGAAAATACCGGGACTAACCTAATGGATTGGCGCAATTCCTGGTTTATAATCCAGGAAGCAGTCATCGAAGTTGAATTCAATAAACGTCAAACTTCTGTCACAATTGATGAAAATTAAAATGTAAAAACCAAGCAGATTTTTTCAAACATTACTTGGAATGTACCACCCATTTTAAGGTTCCAACAAGTACATGTACCTCCCTTTGCTCAAACTAGTTCATTGTTTGTATGTGTTTTACATTGCATCGAAAATATCTCGGTACTTTAGGGGGCATAATTTGCCCAAATTCTAAACCAAAGCTACAGAACTTGGTCAGGAATCATTACCACAATGACCCTGAACACAACATGTGTGAAATAACAACCCATTCCGTAAATTGAATAAAAAGATACAAACTTGGTATGGTAGTCACAACACAAATATGGTAGTCTCAAAACAAATATGGTAGATACAAAACAGATATGGTAGTTGCAAAATAAATATGGTAGTCGCAAAACAAATATGGTAGTCACAAAACAAATATGGTAGTCACAAAACCAATATGGTAGTTACAAAACAAATATGATAGTCACAAAACAAATATAGTAGTCACAAAACAAATAAGGTAGTCACAAAACAAATATGATATTCACAAAACAAATATGGTAGTCACAAAACAAATATTGTAGTCACAAAACAAATATGGTAGTCACAAAACAAATATGGTAGTCACAAAACAAATATGGTAGTCACAAAACAAATAAAACAAATATGGTAGTCACAAAACAAATATGGTAGTCGCAAAACAAATATGGTAGTCACAAAACAAATACGGTAGTCTCAACACAAATATGCTAGTTGCAACACACATATGGTTGTCACAAAACAAAAATGGTAGTCGCAAAACAAATATGGTAGTCACAAAACAATTACTTTAGTCTCAAAACAAACATGGTAGTCGCAAAACAAAAATGGTAGTCACAAAACAATATGGTAGTCGCAAAACAAATATGTTTTTTTATATGGGTTTTACATCACATCAACATCAACATTATTTCAGTTATGTAGCGATGCCCGACTATTAATGATGGAGGAAAACCCCATACTCAACTGCCCATAAGGGCTAGTCAAGGCGGGTAGAACCATCGGCATTCCGTAAGTCAGTCGGGAGACTGCCTCACATGAAAATCCGTATCCCTCTCAGGATTTGAACCCACCCGGAGAGGGGCCATGTGATTTCAAGTTCTGTACTCTTTCTGTACTTTTACCACTTGGCCACGGAGGCCCCTAAAACAAATATGGTAGTTTCAAAACAAATATGGTAGTCACAACAAATATGGTAGATACCAAACAGATATGGTAGTCTCAAAACAGATATGGTAGTCGCAAAACAAATATGATAGTCTCAAAACAGATATGGTAGTTGCAAAACAAATTTGGTAGTCCCAAAACAAATATGGTAGTCGCAAAATAGATATGGTAGTCACAAAACAAATATGGTAGTCGCAAAACAAATACGATAGTCTCAAAACAAATGTCTCAAAATAGATATGGGTGACATGTGAAAGTTGAAAGTTATACTTACTCGCAAAGCAAGGCTTGGTTATCGTTCAGGTCTATTACAGAGCTTAAATTTAGCAATTGCAAGGGAACAGTCAAGCATTCTGTGATACCAGGCCAAAAGGGTGCAGACTTCACAGCACATGCTAGAATAGAAAACATGTTTCATAATTGATGGATCAATTCATTGGTTTTTTCAATGGTTTATCAATCAACTATCAATTAATTTATTCACTGTTTATTTGTAAATAGGTTCATTAAGAAGCATTATGTCATGGCTATTGAGCATCCACTCCATAGTGGATTTGTGTTTAACCCAAATGCCACACTTACGACTTTCCAAAATTGAAAGAGTTTGCAGATGACATTTCAAAATTGGATGAAATTGGAAAATAATCTTCTGCAAGGGCAGAAAACATTGTGGGAAATAGAATAATTGCTCCGTGTGACTTCTTATTAGCAATTTCTCCATTTCTCACAATGTTTTCCGGAGACGTCTGCAACAAAGTGGTTAGATACAGTTATTGTTTGGTAATGGGTTAATATACATTTTTACTTAGAAGGGTCATAATTTGCTCCCCCCCCCCCCAACCCCGCCATGCATACACTTATCAAATGGCTCATCTTCACCCATGTGAGTAATGAGTTTACCCTTAGTATGCTGGGTAATTTTCTAAAAATAGATTATATATAGTGTGCTTTTCTAAACCTTAAATATGTGCTTAAATCTGTTGAGGAAAGATACTCATAGTAGATAACAGGTTAAGTCACAGGCCAGCTGCCAATTTACTTGGCGGCTGGCCTGGATTCTAACCTATTTGCACAAGTATAAAGTCGGGGGTTCCAGCACTGTAATAAGGCTTAAACCAGACTTACCGCTACATTCGTCTAACTTTACGCCAATAAGTGAACTGAACTCTGCTTTTGCTTCGCTCTCAACAGTGGTGAAGAGTTCTTTGATATTCTTGCAGAATTCACCGGCAGTTTGTTCATATGCCATCTGTACCTCCATCATACATGATTTCCAGTTGCTGAAAAAAAGGACTTTCTGTAAAAGAGTGCACATGACTTTTTAACGAAATGCTGGAAAGGGACAAGTGGACAAAAGGACAAAAATTTGTTTCTGGAATATTAAGCTGCACACAAAACTTAAACTAAGATGTTAAGATTTTCTAACTAGGGAAAGGGGTATAATTTGCTTAACCCTTTCCCTAACAATAATGACATTTGACCACTTTATTGCAGATGATTCTAGAAAATATTGTAGGAAAAGAACGAATTGCTTGTAACGAGCATTTTTTCCTTTTCCCACAATGTTTTCTGCCCTATTGGAAGATTATTTTCCAGTTTCATCACATTTTGAAATGTCGTCTGCAAATTCTTTCAATTTGGTTCAGTCGAAAACTTGCTGTTTGGTAATGGGTTAATATCAATAGCAGAGTTATTTGTTCTTGCCTTGCACTATGACACTTAGTCCATGTGTGAAATTACAATTTATTTGCTTTAGTAGTTCTTGAGAGGTCAACTTGTATGCAAAACATTTAACATTTTTTCAAGTACAAAAAAGCATATTGATTGCTTAATATCCAATCAAGAGTTATGGACCTTTGTCAATTTCTTAACCCTTAGAATGTGGTAGTTCTATAAGAAAAGTCTTTGTAAAAAAAGGTCTTTTCTCACTATGAATAAACAATCCTTTAAAAAGACTTATGTTGCTTATAAAGGTGGCAATTGTTCATGGTAGTGTTTTAGAGACTTCTGCCAAGTACTTGGCTACAAGGATCATCCTTAACCATTTTTGGACTAAGGGTGCGTCAGCACCTTAGTCCATTGAATTTACATACCACTTTTTGAGGGACAGTACTTTATTGATACACAAACAGCGGTCTGACCCCAATTACTCATTAAACATCCGCCTTCACTGTGCGGACTAATACCTTCTTGGAACTAGGAATGTAGTCCGGATTTACACGCTTTGTTTTGCTCTATATTATAAAAACTATTGCCTCATGGGAAATCGTAAAATGCCAAAAGGTTCGAAAAATAGACTATCGTTCAGTCTTTGTTCACAGAAATAATAATTATAGTAATAGTGGTTCAAGGAGCCGCTGTTTTCCTTGAGATGTTGCCCAAAGAAATTTTCAAATGTATCATCAATCATCTTGCTTTAAACGCACATTAGTCCTTCAGCGCTATCAGCGCTTTGATTGCCATTGACTTTCCTTGTCAACAAAACATGTATGTTCCTCTTTTGTTTATCCCATTACCAAACAATAGGGACATTTGACCACTTTGTTGCAGACGACTTTGGAAAACATACTTTCCCCACAATGTTTTCTGCTCCTTCAGAAGATTATTTTCCAATTTCATTCCATTTTGAAATGTTGTCTTCAAACTCTTTCAAGTTGGGACAGTCGAAAATTTGGTCTTTGGTAAAGGGTTCAAGGGAGTTTAACCCTTTCCCAAACAGCAAATTTTCGACTGTCCCAAATTGAGAGAGTTTGCAGACGACATTTCAAAATGTGATGAAATTAGAAAATAATCTTCTGATAGGGCAGAAAACATTGTGGAAAAAGGAGAAATTGCTCGTTACGAGCAATTTATTCTTTTTCCAAAATGTTTTCTTAAGTTGTCTGCAACAAAGTGGTAGAATGTTTTCTAAAGTCGTCTGCAACAAAGTGGTCAAATGTCGTTATTGTTTGTGAAAGGGTTAACACAGTGTGAAAAATCTTTCAGTTATATCACAGCTTACCTGGATCATCCGGTTCTAGGCTAGGGCTCTGAAGTGACTTGCCAGATGATATTCCCTATAAACCAGGGGCTTGAACCCTGGACCCTCAAGATTGAGGTCCACCACCATAGCCCATGACCAAACAATAACACCAAACAATAACGACATTTGACCAGTTTGTTGCAGACGATTTGGAAAACATTATGGGCAAAGGAGAAATTGCTCTTAACAGGCAGTTTCTCCTTTTCCCAAAATAATCTCTACCCTATCAGAAGATTGTTTTCAATTTCATCACACTTTTATTTGTTGTGTTCAAACTCTTTCAGTTTGTGATATTCGAAAAATTTGGCGTTTGATAAAGGGTTAACCCAAGTTTTTACAGCGCCCTGTGAATAACCTTTCAGGTATGTTACATCACACCTGGATCCAGCGATGCTAGGCTAGGGCTCTGAAGTGACTTACCAGATAACGTTCCCAAGAAACCAGGAATTTCCGTGAAGCCCGGGATTTAAGTCCATGTGACCTAAACCACTGGGCCGGCCCTATATTGACATCTACCTGTTTACTTACATGCATTTTCCATTTGAGGACACTGCTGCTGGTAAACCCAAAATTCTCAACACACAAACGCCAATGAGATTCGACTTGACATTATCTTTATCTGGGCACTGGGCAACAGCCTTATAACCTATAGAAATGGGAAAAAGTTGGGTGAACTTTTAGAAATGTCTTTCAAGTGCAAGAAATCATAAAGCTTTTCACTTTGTTTTGAGGTTATGACCTTGAAAATGGGAAAAAGTTGGGTGAACTTTTAGAAATGTCTTCCAAGTGCTAGAAGTCATAAGGCTTTTCACTTTGTTTTGGGGTTATAACCTTGAAAATGGGAAAAAGTTGGGTTAACATTAAGAAATGTCTTTCAATTGCTAGAAATCATAAAGCTTTTCACTTTGTTTTGGGGTTATAACCTTGAAAATGGGAAAAAGTTGGGTGAACTTTTAGAAATGTCTTTCAATTGCTAGAAATCATAAAGCTTTTCACTTTGTTTTGGGGTTATAACCTTGAAAATGGGAAAAAGTTGGGTGAACTTAAGAAATGTCTTTCAATTGCTAGAAATCATAAAGCTTTTCACTTTGTTTTGGGGTTATAACCTTGAAAATGGGAAAAAGTTGGGTGAACTTTTAGAAATGTCTTTCAATTGCTAGAAATCATAAAGCTTTTCACTTGGTTTTGGGGTTATAACCTTGAAAATGGGAAAAAGTTGGGTGAACTTTTAGAAATGTCTTTCAATTGCTAGAAATCATAAAGCTTTTCACTTTGTTTTGGGGTTATAACCTTGAAAATGGGAAAAAGTTGGGTGAACTTTTAGAAATGTCTTTCAATTGCTAGAAATCATAAAGCTTTTCACTTTGTTTTGGGGTTATAACCTTGAAAATGGGAAAAAGTTGGGTGAACTTTTAGAAATGTCTTTCAATTGCTAGAAATCATAAAGCTTTTCACTTTGTTTTGGGGTTATAACCTTGAAAATGGGAAAAAGTTGGGTGAACTTTTAGAAATGTCTTTCAATTGCTAGAAATCATAAAGCTTTTCACTTTGTTTTGGGGTTATAACCTTGAAAATGGGAAAAAGTTGGGTGAACTTTTAGAAATGTCTTTCAATTGCTAGAAATCATAAAGCTTTTCACTTTGTTTTGGGGTTATAACCTTGAAAATGGGAAAAAGTTGGGTGAACTTTTAGAAATGTCTTTCAATTGCTAGAAATCATAAAGCTTTTCACTTTGTTTTGGGGTTATGACCTTGAAAATGGGAAAAAGTTGGGTGAACTTTTAGAAATGTCTTTCAATTGCTAGAAATCATAAAGCTTTTCACTTTGTTTTGGGGTTATAACCTTGAAAATGGGAAAAAGTTGGGTGAACATTAAGAAATGTCTTTCAATTGCTAGAAATCATAAAGCTTTTCACTTTGTTTTGGGGTTATAACCTTGAAAATGGGAAAAAGTTGGGTGAACTTTTAGAAATGTCTTTCAATTGCTAGAAATCATAAAGCTTTTCACTTTGTTTTGGGGTTATAACCTTGAAAATGGGAAAAATTTGGGTGAACTTTTAGAAATGTCTTTCAATTGCTAGAAATCATAAAGCTTTTCACTTTGTTTTGAGGTTATAACCTTGAAAATGGGAAAAAGTTGGGTTAACCTTAAGAAATGTCTTTCAAGTGCAAGAAATTGTAAAAGCTTTTCACTTTGTTTTGGGGTTATAACCTTGAAAATGGGAAAAATTTGGGTGAACTTTTAGAAATGTCTTTCAATTGCTAGAAATCATAAAGCCTTTCACTTTGTTTTGAGGTTATAACCTTGAAAATGGGAAAAGGTTGGGTTAACCTTAAGAAATGTCTTTCAAGTGCAAGAAATTGTAAAAGCTTTTCACTTTGTTTTGGGGTTATAACCTTGAAAATGGGAAAAAGTTGGGTGAACTTTTAGAAATGTCTTTCAAGTGCAAGAAATTGTAAAAACATTTTACTTTGTTTTGGGGTTATGACCTTGAAAATGGGAAAAGGTTGGGTTAACCTTAAGAAATGTCTTTCAAGTGCAAGAAATTGTAAAAGCTTTTCACTTTGTTTCAATTCTATAACCTTGAGAAATGGGAAAAAAAGTGAGATGTATATTCAGAAATGTCTTTATCATGCTAGAAATAATAAAGCATTTAACTTTGTTTCTAGGCTATAACCTAGAAAAATGGGAAAGAAGTGAGGTGCACATTCAGAAATATCTTTCTTGTGCTAGAAATTATGAAGCTTTTCAATTTGTTTTAAGGCTATAATTCAACCTTGAGAGATGGGAAAAAGAGAAGACTTCTCATGATAGAAATCATGAAGCTTTTCACTTTGTTTCAAGGCTATAACACTGAGAAATGGGGAAAAGTGGGGTGTACATTTAGAAATGTATTTCTAGTGATGAAATCATAAAGCTTTTCTCTTTGTTTCAATGCTATTACATAGATTGTGGGAGACATTGGTGCAGGGGTAGAGCGTCGGGCTCTTGTACCGAGGGTCCCGGGTTCGGATCCCCAGTATCCAGGAAGCAGTCATCGAGAGTGGCTTTAAACAAGCTTTGAGCTTCCTTCACAATCATGTATAACAGATGTAAAACAAATATACGGTGAATAGAGAAATGGGAAAAAGTGAGATGTACATTAAGGAATGTCTTCCTAACGTCTTATGCAAACAGGTTAGATCCAGGCCAGCTACCAAATAAAATGGTAAATGCTATTACATAGATTGTGGGCGACATTGGTGCAGGGGTAGAGCGTCGGGCTCTTGTACCGATTGTCCCGGGTTCAGATCCCCGTTAGAAGGGTTTAAAAATTTCCAGCACTAACCCACAAACCGGCGCGATTACTGGTTTAGTATCCAGGAAGCAGTCATCGAGAGTGGCTTTAAACAAGCTTTGAGCTTCCTTCACAATCATCTATAACAGATGTAAAACAAATATACGGTGAATAGAGAAATGGGAAAAAGTTAGATGTATATTAAGGAATGTCTTCCTAACGTCTTATGCAAACAGGTTAGATCCAGGCCAGCTACCAAGTGATCTAACTTGTTTGCTACTGAAGTATCTTTCCTCATCAAAGTTAAGCAGGTATTCAAGGCTTTTGAAAGCAGATAACACAAAAATCTATTTTTAGAGCACTGACTCTTCACAGTGATCTCCCTTTTATCGGATTGGGGGCACCTGAGCAAGGGGAGATCACTGTGAGCACTGTGAGTAGTTTGATTAAAGCCTTTGGGACAATGGCTTCCTAACAACTTACTGAAGCATTTGTTGAATATGGTGTTATCTGGAGCAATATCAGTATATGCAGCAGACATCTCTGACATCCATTGCGGTACCCAGGGATAAAAGTCCTCTTTTATACTGCACCCATCTGCGAAACCAAGCTCCTCGGAAAATGTCCCAAACACACAGTCCATGGCGTCCTCAAAAGACCTGAGGAAGAAATGAAATAAGTGTTGATCTAGTTATGTTTTTGTTACACTAAAGTGGTGGACATGAGCATTGTTGTGTGTTGTTCATTATTATATTTTAATTTTCGGGTTTTAGACATAGTATGGATCATACGCGAATTCGAAAGGGGGGGGGGGTCAACCAGCCCCCCCCAACCCCCTCTAAAATCGCCAACGCAAGGTTTTTGTTTGTTTATTTGTTTTGTTGGGGGGGTCTTATTTTTTGTTGCTTTTTTAATTATTTGTTGATCAGAACGGGTTTTAAACAGGAGCTTCATGAATGAACGAACCCCTGGCCAGGATAGGGCTTTTTTTTTTGTCCTAGCGGCCACCTCGACCCCAAGCTTATTTTCCAAATTCATTACATTTTGAAATGTCGTCTGCAAACTCTTTCATTTTGGGACAGTCGAAAATTTTGCGTTTGGTAAATTGTAAAATTGGAAAGAGGCCTAGGGCTAGGCCTGTTGACTTTGGGATATTGTATTGATGAAAATACTGAATTGGAAAACCAAACAGGTGATATGAAGTTGAAAACTTGCGGAAACTGCATGACTTTAAAGAAAATTTCCAATTGGAAATATGCCTTATTTGGGCCCCCGTTATATGGTGGGAAAAAGGCATGTAACTAAGTAAGAAATGGAACCTACTGGCAGACATATTTCTCATACGGGTTAGGGTCTTTCTCACGATTGATGGCGTGAAGAAGCATTATGTTGTGTGGCGTACTCAAACAGGAAGCGAATACCTGCGTCTTCACACTTAGAGCCCGTCTCTGACAGTCTGGAATTGTAAAAATATCTAAAATATGAGCGAATGAACAACTAATTGATAAAAAGATAAATAAATAAGACAACAAAGAAATGAATAAATGAGCAACCGATTAATTAAGAGATAAATAAATCAAACATCTGGTGATTTATGAAATCCTTAATAGATAAATAAATCAAACATCTGGTGATTTATGAAATCCCTAATAGATAAATAAATCAAACATCTGGTGATTTATGAAATCCCTAATAGATAAATAAATCAAACATCTGGTGATTTATGAAATCCTTAATAGATAAATAAATCAAACATCTGGTGATTTATGAAATCCTTAATAGATAAATAAATCAAACATCTGGTGATTAATGAAATCCTTAATAGATACATAAATCAAATATCTGGTGATTTATGAAATCCTTAATAGATAAATAAATCAAACATCTGGTGATTTATGAAATCCTTAATAGATAAATAAATCAAACATCTGGTGATTTATGAAATCCTTAATAGATACATAAATCAAATATCTGGTGATTTATGAAATCCTTAATAGATAAATAAATCAAACATCTGGTGATTTATGAAATCCTTAATAGATACATAAATCAAATATCTGGTGATTTATGAAATCCTTAATAGATACATAAATCAAACATCTGGTGATTTATGAAATCCTTAATAGATAAATAAATCAAACATCTGGTGATTTATGAAATCCTTAATAGATACATAAATCAAATATCTGGTGATTTATGAAATCCTTAATAGATACATAAATCAAACATCTGGTGATTTGTGAAATCCTTAATAGATAGATAAATCAAACATCTGGTGATTTGTGAAATCCTTAATAGATAAATAAATCAAATATCTGGTGATTTATGAAATCCTTAATAGATACATAAATCAAACATCTGGTGATTAATGAAATCCTTAATAGATAAATAAATCAAACATCTGGTGATTTATGAAATCCTTAATAGATAGATAAATCAAACATCTGGTGATTTATGAAATCCTTAATAGATAGATAAATCAAACATCTGGTGATTTACGAAATCCTTAATAGATAAATAAATCAAACATCTGGTGATTTATGAAATCCTTAATAGATAAATAGATCAAACATCTGGTGATTTATGAAATCCTTAATAGATAGATAAATCAAACATCTGGTGATTTATGAAATCCTTAATAGATAAAAAAAATCAAACATCTGGTGATTTATGAAATCCTTAATAGATAAATAAATCAAACATCTGGTGATTTATGAAATCTCCATACTTCAGAACCATAACTAAGTATTAGGCTTATCATTGTGTCAAAAAGCTTTAACTTATCTCTCACGTTTAACTCTACTATGTTATACAGACAAAGAGACATCAAAGGAATGAACGAATGAGCAACCAATTGATAAATAGATAAGACATGTTAAGAATGAATGAATGAACGAACGACCAATTGATTAATATATAAATAAATACAACAAAGCAAGGAACAAATGAACAACCAATTGATTTATAGATTAATGTATAGGACAACAAAGAAATGGATGAATGAGCAACCAATTGATTAATATATAAATAAATAAGACAACAAAGAAATGAATGCATGAGCAACCAATAAATAGATAAACAAATAAGACAACATAGAAATAAATGAATGAGCAACCAATTAATTAATAGATAGCAAGTGTTCGTAAAGTCAAAACCATTTTATTGGCGAAAAACAATTGTTGTTTGTAGCCATAAAGGTGGTAAAAAATGGTAAGCTTCACATATAACATACATATAAGAAAAGTATGAAAAACGAACAAACAAGAATTGAGGACAAATGAAAGATGAACAGCTAATTCATAAATAGATAAACAAATAAGACAACAAAGAAATGAATGACAGAGCAACTAATTAATAAATAGATAAATGAATATGACAACAAAGTAATTAACGATTGAGCAACCAATTAATAAATCGATAAATAGATAAGACAACACGTGAATGAATAAATGAGCAACCAATTGAATAATAGATAAATAAGACAACAAAGAAATGAATGCATAAGCAGCCAAAAAATTAATAGATAAGAAAACAAAGAATTGAATGAATGAGCAACGATTTGATTAATAGATAGATAAATAAGACATAAAGAAATGAACGAATTAATTAGCAACCAATTGATAAATGTTTAAATAAATAATACATCAAAGAAATGAATGAATGACCAACCAATTGATAAATTGATGAATAAATAAGACAACAAAGAGAGGAATCCAAGAGCATCCGATTTATAAGTCAATAGATAAATAAGATAATAAATGATTGAATCATGAGTTGAGAACTCTTTTCCACCTTGAAACAACATATTTATAATTTGAAGCAGACGACTTAAGAAAAACTTTGTAAACATGTGAAAAACATTCCAGTTCTGCTGTTATGATATACGAGTAGATTAAAAAATCATTATGGCAAAAAAAGAAATTATTTGGTACAATGCTTTTCAAAATGATGTCTGCTGCAAGACGCAAACATTTGGCGTTAGATGGTTCTGTGATAAATGATGAGTAAATAAATAAAACGGTAACCCATTTGCATTATTTGTGAGGGAATTCTCCTGTCTGATGAACAGAAAATTGTATCAAAAACGTTTTAAATGGGATATAATACTGTTTCAACAATTCTTTAAACGTAATATGACTCCTGGGAACTTGACTAAGGCTCTGAAACGTCTTTCCAAAGGACATTCCCATATGTTTTGATTGGGCTCAAACACATAAAAAAGAGTTCTATGACTCTTAACCACTGTGCAAAGTAGGGCCCTTTTTTGTTCAGAGTTGAAATCAAATTTTGATGAAAACTATTAGAGTTGTGTTATTGAGACGGTTTTTATAAATTCGAATAACCTAGAAATATTCTACTTGCAATAGACCGTGTTGGCCAGTGACCAGTGAGCAATCCTTACCTGATAGCTCTCCCATACCACCAGAAATTAAATCTGAAAAGAAATATTGAAAAGATCAGGTAGAGCAGGTAGATAATTGATAATAAGTCTAAAAAGAAATGAAAATATCATTCTTAGATTTTTTATCAACCCTTTCTCTTAAACAACTTAACATGCCAAAAGTTATCTTTTATCTAAGTTTTATGATTGGTACTAAAACGGGCGTAATTGCTTAAAAATCAAAGCCTTTCCTCTCCCAAAGTCCCTCCCTCGTCCAAACGCCCTGCCTATTCTCCCTTAGTCATATCCACCCCTAGGTGTCAACCAACTCCCACGTCCCTCCCTCATCCCTTAGTCCATTCCTTTGTTCAAGCAGGCCTTCCCTCCCCTTCCTTCTCTACCTCTTCCCTCGCTAGACCCCTCCTGTTCTTTAAATTTCCCCTTTAGCCACGCCCTATTCCAACTAACTCTTTCCCTCTTGCCATTCACCTCTACCGCATCCCTTTTCACTTAGTCCATCTCTCATCCCTCAGTCCATCCCTCCCATCCAAATACTCTTATCAACTATGTCCCTTCCTGTTCCCTCAGACCATTCTTCCCATCCATTTGTCTAGACTACATAGTCCATCCCTCCCATCTATTGCATTCTTCCCTTTTTTTTTCATATGGGTTTTACATCACATCAACATTATTTCAGTTATGTAGCGATGCCCGACTCTTAATGATGGAGGAAGACCCCATACTCAACTGTCCACAAGGGCTGTCAAGGCGGGTAGAACCATCGGCATTCCGTAAGTCAGTCGGGAGACTGCCTCTCATGAAAATCCATATCCCTTTCAGGATTTGAACCCACGCGGAGAGGGGCCATGTGATTTCAAGTTCTGTACTCTAACCACTAGGCCACGGAGGCCCCTCTCATTCTTCCCTTAAGTCCCTCCCTCTTCCCTAAGTTCATCCCTTTGGTCTACCACCCCCATTCATTGGTCTTCCCTCTTAATCCCTCCCTATTCAATAAGTCTATCACTCTCATCCATTAGGTTCTTGCCAAAAGCCCCTCCCTCTTCCCTTAGTCCACCACTCTCATTCATTGGTCCTTCCCACTTAGTCTCTCCCTCTTCCCTTAGTCAACCACTCCCATCCATTGGTACTTCCCAGTAAGTCTCTCCCTCTTACCTTAGCGCATCCGTTCCACCCATTGTTACTTCCAACTAAGTCCCTTCATTTGTCTTCCAAATTAGTCCCTCCCTCTTCCCTCAGTCTACCACTTCCGTCCACTTAGTCCCTCCCCCTTTCATAAGCATCACACTTATTCATTGGTCCTTCCTACTAAGTCCCTAGTCTTCCCTCAGTCTGCCACTCCAGCCCATTGGTCTTCCCTGCTCAGTCCCACCCACTTCCATAAGCATCACTTTTATACATTAGTCCTTCCCACTTAGTCCACCCTCTTTCTTCATTCTACCATTCCTATCCACTGGCTCTCCCCACTCAGTACCCCCTTCCCTTATCATTACTCTTATAAATTGGTCCTTCCCACTTAGTTCCTCCCTCTCCCCTTAGTCCACCACTCTCATACATTGGTTCTTCCCACTAAATCCCTCTCTCTTCCCTCAATCCATCCCTCCCATTTATTTGCACTTCCACTAAGTCCTTACCTCTTCCCTCGGCCTACCACTCCCACCCATTGTTCCTTCTCTCTCAATCCCTCCCTCTTCCCTAAGTCCCCGACTACCACCCAGTGGTCCTTCCCCATCAGTCTTTCCCTCTTCCCCCAGTCCACCACACCCATCCATTGGTCCTTCCAACCTAGTCACCGCCTCTTCCATCAGTTTATCATTCTAATACATTGGTCTTTTCCCATCAGTCTCTCCCTCTTCCCTCAGTCCACCACACCCATCCATTGGTCCTTCCAACCTAGTCACCGCCTCTTCCATCAGTTTATCATTCTAATACATTGGTCTTTTCCCATCAGTCTCTCCCTCTTCCCTCAGTCCACTACACCCATCCATTGGTCCTTCCAACCTAGTCACCGCCTCTTCCATCAGTTTATCATTCTAATACATTGGTCTTTTCCCATCAGTCTCTCCCTCTTCCCTCAGTCCACTACACCCATCCATTGGTCTTTCCAACCTAGTCACGGCCTCTTCCATAAGTCTATCACTCCCATACAATGGTCTTTCCCACTAAGTCCCTTCCTCTTCCCTCAATCGATCACTCCCACCCAGTGGTCGTACCCCCTCAGTCCCTTCCTCTTCCCTTAGCATCACTCTCATGCATTGGTCCTTCCTACTTAGTCCCAACCTCTTCCTTCAGTCCGCCACTCCAACCCATTGGTCTTTCTAACCTAAGCCCTCCCTCTACCCTCACTCCATACATCCTCTCACCTAATCTTCCCGAGTCCATCCCTCTTCACTCTATCCGCCCCTTCTATCCATGGGTCCTTCCCCCAAGTCCCTCCCTCTTCCCTTACTCCATAGCTCCCATCCCCGTATCCGCCCCAGTCCCTCTTTACTGCCAAAGTTTTCCCTTACCTGGTCTATTGCAACAATATTTTCCCTGTGATATCATTGTGCATTCTACTCTTTCTTCTGCTGTGGGCTGACACGCGTCACAACTATTAACAACCCACTCAGCTTGACATGGAGCTGAAACATTAAAAGGTTAACCCTTATCAAAGACCTAATAAACTGTTTATTAGGTCTTTGCCCTTATTTAAGGTTTTGGAGGGCAGACGACACAATAATCTATTTTTATAAAGTTACCCAGTGTTCTAAGGGTTAAACATGAATTATTTATTTTGATTTCCTTTATAACTATCTACAGGTTGACATTTTGTCTTTTTTTTTAAATAAAAATGTCTGTTACAAAGAAATGGTCTCGCAGGTCAATAAAATTACGTAAAGATATATAATTCATAGTCTCCTTAACCCCCTTCATAACTGTTTGATGAATATATGGCATATTTGTTTTGAATATAGTAAACTGCTTTAACAGTTAATTTGGTAAACAATGATCTTTTATTTCCCTCTTTCGTCTCATCAAAGTGGATAAAAAAGTCTAGGGCCCAGAATAAGAAATGGGCCGAATCTACAACCATTTGATGTTAGCATGTTTTACAACGCTTACACATTTGTATATTTTAACATGTAAATTGTATTATGGGCCAGAGGCCTTTGACTGAATAAACATATATTAGAAACTATTTAAAGGCATAGCTTGCTTTCCACCAAAGCACTGAAAAGCACAAATGCTCGTAGCACAATATGTCATGAACTTTCGTCGTCTTTGAAATCTAGAAATTGAAAAGATTATCTATTTTAGTGGTTAATACACACATTTTCCTCTTTTTTCGCTTACAAAACACAATCTGTGAGATAGAATATTTAACCCTCCACCAAACAATAACACTTTGTTGCAGACGGCTATTGAAAATATTGTGGGAAAAGGAAAAATTGCACGCCAAGAGCAATTTCTCCTTTTCCCACAAGGTTTCCTGCCCATTTTTTGTGAAGAATATTCTTCAATTTCATCACATTTTGAAATGTTTTCTGCAAACTCTTTCAATTTGGGACAGTCGAAAATCTGTTGTTTGGAAAAGGGTTAAAGGTGCAAACCTGTGCTATGATTAAGTTACGAAACCTTCATAAAGAGTTATGGACTGTCATTGTGGGCTTACCTTAAACAACACACCAAATTTATTTACGTGGATCCTTACATAGCATCAACATTATTTCAGGCATGTTGCAATGCCTGACTCTCAATGATTGAGGAAGACCCCATACTCAACTGCCCATAAGGACTGGTGAAGCCGGGTAGAACCATAGGCATTCCGTAAGTCACTCGGGAGACTATCTCTCATGAAAATCCAAATCCAAATTCCATCACCGCGATTCACACCAACGCGGAGAGAGTTTCAATTTCTGTACTCTAACCATTAGGTCATGAGGCTTATTTTCAACACACTATTTCCTCAACTCATACAGTAAATAGCTATTATAGTAAATTACCACCAATCACAGAGAAATTATCATGGAAACAATTTTAAAAGGTGCTTGATCACAGAATAGAAAATTTGAAAGTCAAAATATGATGACGTTGAAACAAAACAGTTTTTGTTTTGTTGTTTGAAATACAATCTAAAAACCTGTTGGAAGCTTTCTCAATTGTTTACCTTCAAAATTCCTTAAAGTGCTGGAACCGACTTCATGCTTATGTAAACAGGTTAGAACCAGGCCATCAACCCTGTGATCTAACCTGTTTGTTTCTCTGAGGGTCATTCATTTGAACAACATTAAGCGGATATTTAAATTTTTGGAAAACAGGTGACACGAAAATCTATTTTTAGAAAATTACCAAGCATTCTAAGGGTTAACATAAAGTGAGCAGTCATGCACAGAGACTTACCATCGGGAATGGATCCAGCCTCGATCTGGCTGTAAAACGCAAGCAGGCAAAAGCCTGCCAACAAAAACGAAAGATTCATCTTGGACGAAGTTGCAGACGTCCTCCTGGAAATGAATGAAGACATACATGATCAATTAACCCTTTCCCAAACAACAACAAAATTTGACCAGTTTGTTGCAGACGACTCTGGAAAACATTGTGAGAAAAGGAGGAATTGCTCTGAACGAGCAATTTCTCCTTTTCCCACAAGGTTTTCTGCTCTGTAAGAAGATCATTTTCAGTTTCATCACATTTTGAAGTGCCGTCTGCAAACTCTTTCAAAAAGACACATTACTGGAAGCGTCTCTCCGATAGGATAATATATAGAGAATACATGGTTGGTGGCGGGAAGACACCAACCATATATTCTATTTATCCTGTAACCCATTTAGATATGAATAAACCCAAACAAAACATCAAATAAAAAAGCATAAAAAGGTGAAATAAAACTGAAAATCAATTCTGACAGGTACGCGCAGCGATCACTTGATCTAGTGACGGATATGAAAATTGTAATACGAGAACAAGTTAACGGTCCGTAAACTGACCTGGTGAAAAAAATGGAAAATATTTGCGCAAGTCAAAGCTGATAAACATCGTTATCCTGTCAGTAGCGCCATTGTTGGGACCGATAACTAAGTGCCGTATAACATTTGTGATATCCAGCACTAACCATTAACGCATGCACGTGAAAATCATGACGTCTTAGAAACGCCCATTCGGAACACCTCGGCCATTTCTTGAAATATCTACCGACTTGTGACGGGGATTGCCGAGTTGATACGAATGAGGAACGCTATCACATTTGACGTCATATTTACATCATACTCTACCTTGTTTTTATTTCGTTTTTTTCTGGTGTTTTGTTTTCATTTTGTTTGTTTATAAGATTACATAAAAATAACAGGATAAAAAGAATAGATGTGTGGTTTCTTTGAATAGGAAAAGTTATCTGGCTCGGCTTCGGATTAGTATCCGTTTCGCCTTTGGGTCTATAAGTAAAACAGTACCAAGAACCTTCGTTCCCATTAGAGCGAAATATGAATCAGACGAAACGACTGTTAAACGAAACGACTGCCACAACTTCCCGCCTTTTTACCTGGAAAGCAAACATTCCAATCTGAACACATCGGGTTTATCAAATGAAAACTACTCGGGTATTTCCGTGAGCTGTGAAATACAGCAAATTTGTAACCTACACTTATATACGAGGCGTATTTCTCAAGCACGTATTTGCCCGAGTAGTTAGGTACTACTTTGCTCTACTTTTTCGACAATATTTTGTTTTATAAATCAAATTTCAAAATTCCTTACACAAATTCTGATCTCGACATAGAGCTAGTGGGATCGAAGGTATTCCGAGAGAAGGAGGGGGGAAATGATCCCAATAGTCTCCTTTTCCATATTTATTTCGAAATCTGTTTGACCTTGAAATGCGAAACCTGGGTATATTCGCTACATGGAAAAAAGGCCTGACCATTTACCCCGTCATAATAGGCACCTCGGTTAACAAGGTTTTCTCAAGTTCTATAAGATTGTAGAAAACACTATGACAAAAAGGATGTTGCTTTAAACAACTAACAAATGTCAAATTGGTCGGGAAAGGCAACTCGGATGATCCAAGCCGTAAATGTATTACAATGAAATACCGATGTCTGGATCATTCGGACACCGAGGGGAAAGGTTGATAAAATCAAGGTAACATTTTTCTAAACGCCTTATGGTAATAATTCGCCTAAGTCAAAACTGATACACATGAATTGTATCTTAAAAGAAAACACAATTCTATCATGTGACAAGTCATTCGTAGCGCATCGGAGAGAAAAAGATCTGTCTCTTTGCTTTATTGAAATTTAATCAAAATATTGAAATAAATTGAGAATGTTTTTTTTTGAACTTGCGCAAATTTGTAACATAAAATGTTTATTAAAAGCTACCCTAGAGCCTGCCTAACACTGGTTCCAGGCGCGTAGCTACTGTACTCAGAGTACGCACCTGCGTACACATTGTCCATAGACAATAAAAACCTAAAATCTACATTGAGCGTCCTATATCAATTTCATGATTTTCCCCCAGGTGTTTTATGTATACATGTATCTCCTTGTTCGAAACATACTTAGTTTGCACCAGATGGAGCAGAGAAAAAGAAATATTTTCTTGTGAGAGCGTACCCCCAGACCCCACCTCACGTAATCTTACTAAATGCCTTAGCTAGGTTCGTGGGTTCGCACGATAGATTTCCTCGTAAACATACATATTAAGAGGAAAATAGTACATCAGAAAGGATCGAAAACTTAAGACTCGTAAACGGGAACATTGGGACTATCTGTGAAATATTTATCATACTTTTAAAGGTGATTGTACACAGATGGGAAGCAATTTGGCGGTTGAAAATGGATTTCTTTATGATTTCTTTAAAGTTGCACAGCGGTTGTATTAAAAATGATACGCACTGAAGAATTGTCATCGGAAGCAAAATTAGACCTTTTTAATCTTTAAAGTTTGTTTACATGGAATTAAAATGTATTCTAATCCAAAAGCGTGACACCGCTTTTGAGGCTACCACAAACAGACTGACATACTTAGATAGATTGAGGCTTGCTAAACTAACTATACTTTTCAATAGCTGTTTATCATTGTATATCAAACAACAATACGCAACTGCATTATTTGACAGACATCTTATTTTGACTTTCATTGTTTTCTTCTTTAAACAAGAACGTTTAAACGCATGCCTATTTTAACATTTTCAAGAACAAAACGGGTTTTTTTTCTCGTTATATAACAAGGGCATATAAAGGGTACCTTCCAAATTGAAAAATTCCTAAAGATCATGCATTTTTTCCGAAAAAATCATATCAGGTTTTTGGTTTCCCAATTGAGCCATTTCATCGATATTTTTTTTCCAAAATCAACATGCCTAGGCCTCTTCCCAATTTAACGGAAAAATAGCCCTGCAACGTTACCTTTGAGATTCAAAGGACGATTTTGTGAATGTAAACGTAAAGTTACGAACCTTCTCGAGACATAGTCAAACTAATTTGACGAGATCGGAAAATATTGAAACAATTTTTGTATCGGGCAAGATCTCCCATCAGAAAGTAGAAAGCAATGTTCACGTCGAATTATTTTGACTACGTGAAACAGGCCCCAGTCATACATGTACCTTTTTCGTCAAATAAAGCAACTATCAAAACAGGGGCGTGGTCGAAATTGAGTCAAAACTTCATCAGACGACAAATTCGTCCGAATTTGAAAGAATAGCAAACGACAAGTAATGATTGCGATCATAGCCCTTATAAATATGTCATTGTTGCGACTAAAGAAACTTCTCCAGTAAGAAAACACCTATTGTTGACAATTGGCTAATTTCTCCTTTTTCACCCGAAGATTTCATCAAAATCAATTTCAGCATACAAACACGACAAACAAAACAAACAAAAAATAAGCGAAGGACATTTTGGAAGTCAAACTAAAAGCAAACAGAGCAAACAAGAAAAAATCGGGACTTATCCCAAGATTATGACTCGATTAACTTACGATAACAAGTTTTCCAAATATTTACCTTTTACCGACGTCTCCTCTCGGTAAAAAAATCCACTGACTAACTGTATTAATCTGTCCTAGGCAGATCGTGATTATTTAAATAATTGGTCGTCTAAAAATAGCCCTAAAATAGACCCTATACTTAACCCCTATGTATATAATACCCGGTTTTTGGACCGGAACGCTAGTGTGTAAGTACAATGCCAAAAGATACTAGAGGCATAAGACACGCCGGCTAACCAACCCTGTGCCTTAAGGACACTTGGTGTGTTTTCCAAGCGACAAATTTTCGACTTTCCCAAATTGAAAGAGTTTGCAGAAGACATTTCAAAATGTGATGAAATTGAAAGATTTTCTTCAGATAGAGCAGTAAACCTTGTGGGGAAAGGAGAAATTGCTCGCCAAGAGCAATTTCTCCTTTTCCCACAATGTTTTCCAGAGTCGTCTGCAACAAAGTGGTCAAATTTCGTTACTGTTTGGTAATGGGGTAACAACAGGTTTCTGTGATTATCCCGGGGGTATATGCTAAATGATATGATAACTGTTATTATATTATATGTTATTGTCCAACAATATAAGTAAAGCCCCATGTGATTGGTGCGACCCCCTCCCTCCCCCAAACGACTAAAAGCCATAAGACATACCACACCGGCTTTCCAACCCAATAAGGACACCTGGTTTGCTTGATCACAGGGTTCTGTACTTATCCTGGGAGTCAATGCTAAATAATATAATAACTGTTGTTATATCATGTGGTATTGTCCCCGATGAAAGGCACATAAACCTGTGGGAGAAATGGGGGTTTTATTTCGCGTCAACACTTTTTTCAATTGAATTGCAATGACAGGCTTACTATTGGAGGTATACAAACGAGTTCTTATAATGCTGACAGCGACCAGTCAATACCACGGCTGGTGATCTCGCTATTTCTCTGCATTTTCAGACAAGTAATCAAAAATCGAAAAGCATGATTCAATCCTTATTGAATTCAACCACCTCTAGGTAAGGTTTCAATTTTGGACTCGTGAAATTGGCCATTATTTCGCAATATTTCCTCGTTCAAAACCAGCTCAAACCTTTAACCCTATCCCAAACAATAACGACATTTGACCACTTTGTTACAGACGACTTTAAAAATCATTGTGGGAAAAGGAGAAATTGCTCGTAACGAGCAATTCCTCCTTTTCCCACAATGATTTCTACCCTATCTGAAGATTATTTTCCAATTCCATCACATTTTGAAATGTCGTCTGCAAACTCTTTCAATTTGGGACGTTAGAAGATCTGTTGTTTGGGAAAGGGTCTTTGACCTTGACCTAGTACTGGTACATGTACTTCCGGTCCCATTATTTTCCCTATTACCAAGTATGCTATGAATGCTCTTTACCGATATCCTTTGCAGAGTGTTTGTACGTTCATCGCAAATACGATGTGAGAGCATTGCGGGAACTTAATGCATTGCTCGTGTAGAGGTTGGGTCTTTACAACAATTGTCTTTTCGACTTTTTGCATAATGGTTTGAGGTTCTTGATGCAAACCAAAGCGAAACCGCGAATCAAACAGTGGTACCCGTCGCGAAAAGCCTTTTATCTTATCAAAATCTCAGAAAACGTTTGTTGCAAAAGCGCAAGATTTCGCAACCTCATACGAGATAGTTTTTCCATCCACGAAATCGATATGACCTGGCCGTGTCCGGTTTAAAATCTAGGACAACATTGCTACCGTCATTATCGTTCCGCTTGGGGCGCTTGAGGGCTAATTGCGACAAGTAGATTTGGATTTTTTTATGAAAAAATCGTCTTCAACAAAGCTGGGATCATGGGAACTGTGTATGTGAACGAAATAGACATGCGTTTAAAAGTGCGATACGGATTTTACGGCTATCATATTAACATATATTATAAAATATAGTACTAGGCCCAGGATAATTATGGACCCCTGTGGCTGAAAAAAGCTACTTGTTCAGTCATGCCACCGAGGTATCAGACATTTTTTGGAATCTGATAGTACCATACAAGGACAAAGTCCGAAGTCGAAAAGTATGACCTCACTAAGGATGTGTCTCTTTTGTGACAAAAGAAGTGTGAACATTGTTCCTTTTTTGGGGGGCGATTAAAGGATAAATTATTTAAAATCGCTTTCCATAAAATCTTTGTCTTTCAGATTCGACCCTCAGCTTAATGAAATAGATAGTTATAGCTGAGGTGTAATAACTTACGTAATCATTTTTCGAAATCCCAAAAATTCATTTAGAAATTCCGGAAATCAATCCAAAGGCATTGCGAAATATTTTACATTGAAGATCACGTCATCAATAGTATGTACCATGAATAGACATACATTCTTTGTATTTTCTTTTATCATGTTTTTCTTTCTTTTTTGTCAAATTCATTTGATTTGGTCTTCTCTATTATGTATATATTACTCTTTAAACGTTACAGTAACAACACGTCGCTTAAATGAAAAACTCTCTATCTTGTATACTCCTACAAAATTTGGAAACCTGCATCTAGCATTCTCCTTTAGATATAATCACCACCCCTGTCTAGGAGAGTGTCCTTTGGCAAGACACTCAAGAACCCCCGGTCTAGCACTGATGAAACCCGGAAAAGCCGTAATATAACTGGGAAATTGTTGTCACGGCGTTTAAACACTATCCGGAACAAAACATATACAATAAATATTGAAATACGCGTAGGGAGCACGTAAGCAGGCTTAGTCCTTTAGCCTGTACCAAACGGTAAATGGTGAGTAAATCACTATTTTGTCCCAGTTGTTCGAAGCTTCTTTTTTTTTTTTTCATAGAAGACGTGCATTCCGTTTTTTTTCTTCAAACTGTGGTAGACTGAATTTGATAGTTTTATATGTGATTTGGACCGGCATTAATGAATGAGAGTAAAAATTGGATCATTTACAATTGCTCGTATTTTAACAAACACATTCACTTAGAGAACATAACGAACCAAAGTTTAGACTTTAACAAGAATGCCGTATGTTTTACACAATATCATAAACATTCTGACCAAAAAGGAGATATTGCTCGACAAGAGCAATACAGTACCTCCTTTTGTTAGACTGTTAATGCTTTGGCTAAGTATGTGTACCATACATCAAATTATTGCGAAGGGTTTCTTTAAACGTCACAGTTCTTCGATGAACCGTTACAAAAACGAAAACATTTCTTTTTTTTCAAAGGTAAAACCGGTTTTGTATAGTCAATCTCTGGTTTTATATAATTCGCCCGTCTTCCAACGAAAGGATCGTATTTCTTTATACATGGACATCTTATAGACCCTTCTTAATTTAACCTCATGAATATGGACGAAAAGGACGATCTTAACAAAAATGGCGTCTTTTAATTTGACATTTGGACAGTTTCGTATGAAAGAATGGTGTAGAATGGAATAAGATAAGCACAGACCTATTTCCTTGTTTGTGTTTGCTTTTTTAACCCGTTTCATTTTTCTAAAATAAAACCAAACAAACAAACAAACAATCAGTATTGGTTTACTTCGGACAAAAGTCTGCCCAAAACAATGCTGTAAAACCAGACAATTAAATGACGCTAATTTATTTAGGATGAACGTATTTCTATCCGAATCAGTTCAATAAAAACAGACAGACGACACTGTTTCCTTCAGGACGACTGTCTGCCCAAATCGATGCTGGAAAAAACAACCAACCAAACGTGTCATTGGTATATTCGGGAAGGCTGTCTGCCCAAATCGATGCTGTAAAACGAATCAAACGACACTTGTTCATTCGGGGAAAAATGACTATCAAAAATGGGTCATTAAAACAATGTAGACACGTCTATATATAAACTGAGTACATGTATAAACCTTGGGTTCAGCGCAATATTATAGTAAGTGCTTCACGTTTATGAAGCACTTGCTATAGTATTGCACTGAACACTCGATAAGTAATTTTGATTCGGCACATCCCCTCTAAAATGGTTTTAGTGAAGAGTCCAAAATGAAAGCAATAACAGACGACAACTTTTGGGCATAAAAGTTAGAATTTATTTCGTGATAAAAGTATTCAATCCTTGTGACATACAGGGAAAGAGATGTTCTTCACAAGCAATTTCTACGGTATGCCACAATGATTTTTTAGCACTTTCTGCTGAAAGAAAGGGTTTCTAGTACCGACCTATCAGTAGAAAGGTGTCTATAGATGGTACTATTCGCTAAGGACTCTGTGATAAAAGAGTACGGGCCTGTTTTTTCGTGCTGCCAGAGGCGATATACATGTTCGAGTCTCTAGGGAAGAGTGGACTATGCAGGGAGTAGGGGAGTTTCGTCACGAACAGCTTTATATTTCGTATAAAGCGTAAATAGTCCTTTTCAGTCAACCTGAACTCATCGGGTTTATCCAATGAAAACGCCTTTGAGATAATAGGGATGCCGCAACATAGTTTCCCGTGAGACTTACGTTATTGTTATTTCGTTTGTAAATATAGCTTTTAAATTTGAAACCTAAATAGTCATTTTTGTTGATGAAGGAAACAGTTATATAAATCACAACTGACAATGGCACTAGTATGTATGAGTTACCGTTAAAGTATTATTTAAAATGAAGTCTGGGGCGATTTACCCGAAAAAGTGTAACTCTACACTTTTATCCGAACTACCAGAGTAGTTTCGATTACTATCCAGTTTAATCTCGATCTAATTGTCTTTTTGTACATATATTATTTTAAGGCTTTCCTGGATTCACCAGCACGTTTACTAGCAGGGCTCTATAGTATCTTGCCTAAAACACTCCTACTAAAAATGTAATTCTTCATTATCCACGTTCATAGGTATGTGAAGGTTGTGGCCTTTCCTCTCATACCGTGTATTAAATCATTTAACTTATTACATTCTTAATACAAGATTATTGTCAGTTTAGCTGTGTGTTTCCCTCGATTGGGCATCTACAATATAACCAGAAGGCCGTTGATTCCACGTTTTACTTAAGTTCCCCCAAGAAAGGATATCACATAATTAAAAAAGTGAAAAAATGTTGGCACGATGCTTAAACATCGTAAACGGAAATGGAAGTACATCACTACATTGTGCTTTAATTTGCCCCCCCCCCCCTTTCAAAGGGGCCTACAGAAGTCGCCTTTGGAATTATCGGTGAAAGAAGGAGGAGAAATTGCTCGAAAAGAGCTATTTCAACTTTTTTTAACAATAATTCACAAATCACAAATCACAAATCACAATTCATTCATTCATTCATTCATTCATTCATTCATTCATTCATTCATTCATTCATTCATTCATTCATTCATTTTCATTCATTCATTCATTCATTCATTCATTCATTCATTCATTCATTCATTCATTCATTCATTCATTCATTCATTCATTCATTCATTCATTCATTCATTCATTCATTCATTCATTCATTCATTCATTCATTCATTCATTTTCTTCTTCTTTAAACTTCATTTCAATATGGGAAAGGCCATAAAATATGTCAATTGGTAACGAGATCATTAATCAGTGACGTAAAACATCGATTCCCATTTATTATTTATACACAGGGGATGGGAAGGGTCATGTTTCTGTAAAATAAACTAGTCACAAGATGTCACAGCTGGCTATTCTCCGATTTCAACTTTATGTGGATCGTAAGCATTGAGAGCTTGTTTGATTTTTCATTCTTATACAAAATGCAGCTATATTCGGTTGGTAAATTTATGGAGGCAGGCCAGGGTAGCGATTTACAAAACGATATGGGGAAAATATTTGCGCTAGTAAAACTGCTATACATGAAAAGTGTCATAACTATAGGCCTTTTCAGAAACTGTTGTTATCTTTTCTTGAATACTCTTAATCGGAGATACGAAATTTTCGGTAGCTTCCGGTTTAAGACTTCCGGGTATTAAATAATAACAGCTGACATTGAGAAACATAGATAAACTGCTGCGGGTATTTTAACAATGCCGTCGAAAGTCGTGTTTGTAAAAACTAAATTGGAAAGATTGTTGAGGAGGGGAAATATCAAAGTATATCCTTACTTTCTGTTTACTCTCTAGCGGACAATTTACCCAGTTTCCCGAGATAAAACACTGTATACCAACGCGGTTACAACGTTGCGATTCATTTTTAGTGAAAAGAGTCGATCCTCTGCTAAAACATTAATTAAAGTATAGAATACGATGATGAAGATCTGTTTGATTATTGCCTTAACTTATGATAACATAATTTAAAATCCATTTTGCAATCTAACATTTTCAAACGATGTTGTACCATGTAAATGCAAACACAATGAACAGATGATATGATGCAAGCTGATCAAACCTACTTAATAAATGTCCCACTTATTTATGGGACATTCCATCAAAGTATGTCCAATAAGAGTGACAAATAAATGTTAATTTATAAGAGATTATGGAAATGATTATATTCATGTTTAATTATCGGACTTCAACAATAATTACACCTACCGAGTCAACGTTAGATTCCTCTGATTTAAAACATGTCCATACCATTCACTCTACTTAGAATTACTGTTTCCAAGACCCTTCAAGCAGAACGATTTACCCTAATCTGACTTTGCAACGCCAATCAAAATATGATTCCGTCATTATATAGCAACCAATGGCATGCCTCGAAGCCATAAAACACACAACTATGTGTCAACGAAACATGATGTGATGCGCGCCTGTGTATATCGGCAAGCTTCAAAAGATACATATCTTTCATGTCGAGGGTTTTATTGCTTCTTTTATTGGTCAACTGCATAACGTAGGAAATAACATATACGATCTTTTTTTACCCTCTATATTCGACCAAATACGCATCAACCCTTTATGAGTTAATTCCCTATGTTACTGAGTGTCAGGTCGTTTTGTTATGTACAAGGTTTATTCCCATTTTGTCTAAAGTCTTCCATCTCACCTACACGGAAAAATTTGGTTGTTTTTGACATCAACTGAGTAGAAAATCAATCCAACCTATAATCACTTTTTCTATGGAGGGTTGGTGGGAAAGAAAAATATGTATAAAGTATAGATCCAGAAAAGAATATTTTTCTTTTGTTGGTCTACACTATTTCTCGTAATATGCTTCTAACAAATTATGCAGATTCAGAATAATCTAAATCTTTTAAAGATATTTTAATCAATTAAAAATGAAATGAAAATATTTCTTTAAACTGTAGATCTTTTGGCAATTTCATTTATAGACAACGTGGGAATTGAAACCTTTATGGGATGTAGACTAAATGGGAAGTCCTTATGTAGAAAATTCATTTGCCAATGTACTATGTTTCATATTTGTTGAACCCGTATGTCTGCCGACATGTATGTTTAGTTTGTTCTGTTTTACCCAAATAGTTATGACTTTATGGTTCATGCGATGTAATACAGAATTACATTATGTAAAATGAGGCTTCTTTTAAGCAACGAAAAAAAAAACCTTTGGACCACCCCTGGTCTTTGAAGTAAACTTTTAAACAGACTTAAGAGCCAGATTCGGCAATAAGGGTTTATTTGGAACATTTCACTTACTTTGTTGACGACTTTTTGCCTTGTAATCATATTGATAAATAGTTCAAAGATTTGCTAGAAAATATTGTTTCTCTTACTTTGAACTTTAATTAATTGCGTAGTAATCTTTTGATTAAACGTCTCTTATAATTGTTGTTTAACAAGAACGATTGTGTTTTGTTTGAGTTTGTTTTGTAATTATATATCATTAAAATGATAATTTACACATTTGTAATCTCTTTTCAATTCAATGGATTGTTGCCAGTTTTCCTTCTTAATTACATTCAAAGGGTCAATTAACAAACTTTGGCTAGCACAGGGATTAAGAGTGTTGATGCAAATTAACACCAATCTGCCACGTTTGCACCATATGTTCTAGTCACACCCTTTATTGTTTAGCCAATCGAGAGATAGAGTAATTAACCATCGGCAATCTGAGGTCCTCTAAACATATGAAAGATCTCCACAACCCTGTGTCCCTCGTTATTTAGTAAGCGTTATTTGAATGTAGTTTCAACAGGTGGAAAAAATGGACTGGGACTGTTTTCATAGCCCGTAATATTTGGATACGATATATCATCAAAGGTAGGCTGACAGAGAACCTCATATAACAACTAATTCTCTATTTTAGGTACAAATTTCAATTTTAAGAAAAAATGTATACTTATTGGAGAAACATTAAACCTCTATACATTATTGAAAAAATGCTGATTTTTGTTCTATCTTATTTAAAATCCGTAAATCGAACTTAATGCAAATTTGTAATAACATTCTAGAAATATGTGTTCCATTCATTCTTTCCGTCCATCAACCAGCCGATTAACACATTTTTGATCTGTCAAAGCATTTCATTCAGACAAAAACATATACTTATTTGCCTTTTTTTCACATGGAATGTCATGTTTTAACTGAACTGCGGTGCGCTATTCGGGTCTCATTAAATTCAATTTAATCTAATTTCCTTTTATAACGAGGCTTGGCAACAGCCAACAACAAATCTTTCTGTTGATGTTTTCGTATGTAAATCTCTGATTTTGGTACATGAAGCTTATAAATTTCAAAATCCGATCGATAGCGATCGTTTTCTTTGCCTTTGCCCACATTCTTCTTTCGAAATTAATACCCGGAAGTGAAGGTATTCCGAATGTGGCCCGATTTTTCAAAGGGAGACAAACCACGTTTCTGAAAAGGCCTATAGAAACAACATTGCCATTCGACATTGCCATAAATGTAAATACAACATTGTCATGTGGAATATCATTGGAATCGTCTCGGAGAGACGATTCTAATGATGTGTTACATTGCAGTGCTGTCCATTTCACTACTGAAATAAGAGGGTATGGCGTTTGTTTTTAAAATTACGCAGATTTTAAGCATGATATGTACAGTATTCTATAAAACGTTACCCGTAACTTAATTGTCAATTAATAATATGTCTAGATCGATATAACTATCTGCATTACGTAAACCAGTTCTATGACGAATCCTTCATGTTCCTATTGTGAAATTATTAATATCCCTGTCACATGATTTGCACATTAATGATCGATAATCGATAAAAGAGCTGATCTTTATTCTCTTTGAGATATCTTCCTGGTTCAGCATTGTTAGATCGAACAATGTCAAGTCAATGTTTGCATAAACCTATTTATGTGAATACTTTACTTCGAATAAAACATTTACGGGGTATTTAAACGTCCTGGGTCAAAATGTTTCATATTCTCAGGATTGTTTTTAATTTTAAACCTATTTATTTTACATCGATTGTGAAACAAGTTCTTACAACTTACATTAATCACTCTCGGCGCTGCTTCCTGGATACATAACCAGTACTCGCGCCGGTTGTGGATTAATGAAAGGTTCGCAAGGCGGAAGCCACTACTCATAGGATTCGAACCCACGACCCTCGTCTCCGGAAGCCGGCGCTCTAACCCTGGCGATCAGGTTTATTCGAGACCACGGTATCGGTTTTCATTAAATCTTACTACTTTTATAGTTGAGCAAACACATTTCAATTGTATGATAAATGTATTCTATGTATTATGGGCCAGAGGCCTAAATGGACGAATAAAAAGTTCAAAGTTCAAAGTCTATTCCTCCAGCACCTCTTAATGTGTGTTTTTAGCTTCCATTTTCCCCCTTAATTTCTTTTCTTTTTATCTTGTAGACTGTTTTCGTTTCAAAATACCGTGGGTTTTTTGGTACATGTTGATCCATAAGCATGTGTATTCTTTGGGTTTTCTAGAGCTGCGGTTTTCGGTCTTCCGCCTGCTTTTCGTAAACAATTCTTTAACTCCTTTGTAATACAGTTTACCGTTTGGTTCAGGTTGAAGGCATAGCCCAGTGACTCCTACAGCTTTCCTGGATCCACCAGTCCTAGGCTAGAGCTCTGAAGTAAATTGCCAAAGGCCGTTCCCACGAAACCAGAGGTGTCGGTGGTGCTCGAACCAGGGACCCCGGGTTCTAAGTCCGCCACATTATCCTCTGATTCAGGTAGGTCCTATCTATTGCAATTTTCGGCACAAAATCGTCGGGACTGTTTAATGCCCGTTACTTCTCCTTCTGTTAAACATCCTTTTAAAAGTCGTCTGCAGTTTTCTGTCTTCCGCCTCCTTTTCGTAAAGGGGCTTTTGACACCCTTGTTATAACACGTAAATCGATGACAAGACCAAGATCGACAATTATTTATAAATTAAGGACCACTTATTTTTTCCTATTGAATGCCTTTCAGATGAAATTTCGTCTATAATTTAGGCTGTATTGTATACGAATAGTTTGGTGTATATAAAATGCCCTTACCGTTAAACTAATTTCATGTCACGTTTTATAATCGTTTGAACTGAGGAAACAAAAAGAAAACACATGAAAGATAATACATGAAAAAATCCAAATCGATTGGCATTCGTACATCAAATTAAGAATTATAAATCAACTGTTTGTACAAAGCATGCGTTTAAATGACAATCTACAATGCATTGTCTTTGCTTAAACTTAAGCTAAGCAATGATTTTGAGTCCCCTTAAACGCTGTCTTAACCCATTACCAAACAATAACGACATTTGATCAGTTCGTTGCAGAAGACTCTGAAAAAACTGTGGGAAAAGGAGAAATTGCTCTCAACGAGCAATTTCTCCTTTTCCCACAATGTTATCAACCCTATCAAAGGATTATTCTCCAATTTCATCACATTTTGAAATGTCGTCTGCCAACTCTTTCAATTTGGGACTGTCGTAATCAAGCATTTGGTAAAGGGTTAAGTAGCATTATAAATGGCACATCAATCTGACTCTGGTGAGTACTACAAACGTACTTAAAATGGAAATAAAGTTTAAGGTAGAATACCTAGCATCCGCCATTTTGAAACTCATTCAGTCGTTTGATGATTTCGTTCTTTCTCGGTTAACATCGGTCGGGACCGGAACTATTCGCATTAAACCGAATAGTTCCGGTCCCGACCAAGGTTTACCGAGAGCGACCGAAGTAATCCGACGAAAGAATGCATTTCAAAATGGCGGATTATGGGTATTTTACCTTAAAGTTCAAGCAATAAGTCGTAAACCTTCGATA
Organism: Cerastoderma edule; assembly: GCA_947846245.1. Classification (NCBI taxonomy): domain Eukaryota; kingdom Metazoa; phylum Mollusca; class Bivalvia; order Cardiida; family Cardiidae; genus Cerastoderma; species Cerastoderma edule. Next base: position 22,076,141 of record OX401418.1, on the reverse strand, counting down.
AAATGGGCCCTAAACTCCAACTACTATGCCGCGAAAAGCTGTATGAGCAATTTGAAAGATCCAAAGTAAAACAGGCGTATCTTCTTTGTTAAGCTTAGAGGTGGCGACCCTTTGCTTCTACAACAACGGGTCATTGTTCTCTTTGGGCGCATGTTAATCAATGGGCGAAAACCGGTTCTCTGTCGTGTTAAAAATTTTAAACTTCGCGGCTGAGAAAATAGCTCATGTTAATGAACTCTTGACACTCGTTAAAAATCTTTATTTTTCTTTCTTTTTTTTTTAATAATATATTGTTCAAAATATCAAGTCTTTGCACAAGATTACACTCTTTTTTTTAAATATCAAGTTTGTATCGCTGCAAATAGATTGGGTCGACAGGCGACAGTTAATCACATTAACACAGACCGCCACATTTTTGCGTTTTGCAGCATACGACTTTCAAAAAGCATTGAGGCAAAAGTAGAAATTGCTTGTAACAAGCAAATTTTCCTTTTGCCACAATGCTTTTTCAATGTATTCATCGATCTCAATAGCAGAACTGAAGTTTTTTTCACAGTTTTTAAAAGCATTTATAAAGCGTTTCTAAAGGCGTCTGCTTCAAATTGGTAGATAGTTAGTCTTGCATGACGCATATGGTTTTTGGAAAAAGGGAGAAACATTACTGAATATCTCATGCGCAAATTTTCTCCTTTAGCCTCTCAATTATTTCAAACTTCTTTAGAAGATAGTCATAATAAACTGTGCTAATGAGTGCTGTGTGTGAAAGTTCATGCTTTCTTTTTATAAATGAATTAAGTCATACTCCTATGATTTACCTTTCATTAACTGTCTCCTGAGTAATATATAAACATATGCTCACAACGTTCCTGATTCTTAAGTCTATTTAACATATTTAAACTTTTCGTTATAAAAAGGTCTTTAAAACCAATTGCCTTTCAATATAATGTGCATTTATCGACGGCAAATGGAAATAAAACAAGAAATTCCCTAATGCAGTCAGTTGAAATTCCTTTCATAATCTGTTTTTATATTACGTAAGCGCGTTGAACTATACTTACATGACATGAGTGTAAACACCCTACTAGCCTTTGAATAAGGCGTTTATTTTTATTCAAGTTTCTGACCCTTGACTGCTTGCCTAATATAGAAGACATTTGACTTGTAAAAACATAAACCGAAATTCCATTGGTTTACACAGTTCCTAAGTTCAGTGTCCATGTATTGTTTTACTCCATATATATCTTTTGATTACGATTTCTTGACATTCGATGGACAAACAAGTTCATGGATTTTTTTATAATAGTGCGAAAAGGGAAAATTGCATTCTATACGAGTAATTTCTTATTAATCTTTTTTATTTAATCTATTCTAAAACATCTTAAAATGTCTAAATATACAGTCAAACTTTTGTTAAGAGGCCAGCCTATGGGACAGAGTAAATTGGCTGCTTAAGACAGGTTGGCTGCTTAACACAAATTGATTTACACTATAAATCTAACAATAGGACTTTCTTTAGTGGCTGTTTAAGGCAGGTTGGCTGCTTAAAAGGGTGGCTGCTTAACACAAGTTAGACTGTAATTCACTTTTTTTTAACCATTCCGCGTCTTAATGATTTCCCCCGCTCAATCAAACGGCATTAGAGTTATAAACGAAAATAAAAAGAAATGTCGATTAAAAATAAGATTTGCTAGACACGATTATGTTAGCCTGGGGCCTCGGCCAATGCATATACCCACTCCGCCCCCCCCCCCCCCCTGATGCGGGGTATATGCATGGGCAGGCGGGACCCCGGGCTATGACTAGGTATTCTGTTCTATGAACGCTTTACAAATAATTAAGTTGAGCTGCATTTTGGTTTTCCTTTTGAATAGTAACGAGAATTCAAACGAGGTAATATGTGTATCTTTTCAGATTGATCTTATTTAAATAATATTTTCAAAGCACGTGACCTTATATAAGTCTCAATATATGACAGCTCATGCGAAAATATATATATATATATATATATATATATATATATATATATATATATATATATATATATATATATATATATATATATATATATATATATATATATATATATATATATATATATATATATATATATATATATATATATATATATATATAAATATATATATATCTAAATATTTTCACACAGCGGTGTGGGTTATGCAAGCGAAGTCCTACTGGTAGTATTAACCCACTCACCGTATATGACTATGTGATAGGTCTTAAGAAAAAAGAAAAGAAAAATAAACAAAGTTTGCCTACCACTAGCAATGTTCTTTTTTTGTCGAAATGCTTTCATTCTTTTCCGCTGCGAGTTGACGCGAGTATATATGAAGCAAGAAGTAACGGTCGAATACTCATACTCCGCCATTTTGAAAGGCATTCTGTCGTCGGGTTATTACGGGTGTTCTCGGTAGACCTCGGCCTGGGTCCGGGACTTTTTCGGTTTAATACGAATACTTCTTGCCCCTACTGATGTATACCAACAACGACCGAAGTTATCCGACGACGGAATGAGTTTCAAAATGGCGGATTATGGGTATTCTACCTTAATTCTAAAATGGATATTTTTTCAGAAAAATGCATCTTATCCATGGTACTACGAAGAGATTACTCACAATGAGCATCATCTTCTTCTACCATGATGGATTATTGTCAATGTCACAACGAAATGAGTTGCCTGTATCTCACAATCGCCGTTTTTTAGTGATTTCAATTTCGACGAGCCGAAAAACAGATGAACGGTTTGTACTAATCGCCGCAAACTAGCCGAATACATTACCATGGTTTAAATACTTCACAGGAATTCAAGTCAATCCTTTCAGCACATGAATACTTCGTTATCATTTTTTTTTAGATCAGTAAAATCTACTGTTAAGAAACCACTGTGACTAAAGGAGAAACTGCTCGTCAGAGCAGTTTCTCCTTTTGTCGCAATGGTTTCTTCACAATATCACGATGGATATTCAATCTCTATAGAAGATAGCATTGTCCTTTGCATGGGATTTAAAATACTTGGGTCTGAAAGTGCCATATGAGGAAATTGGTGAATCAAAGGTTTGTACCAACAGTTTCTCCTTTTACCGGAATAATTTCTTAACAATTATACAATGGGAATACCACCTTTAAAGAAGACATGTTTACCGTTCGCCGATGTTTATATAACTTTTATAGCGCTAAAAATTCCCCATATGGTGGAATTAATGAATCAACGGTATCGAGGCGATCGGATGACTATTCAAGGTTCGCTGGGTTTGGTTTTATAACTTATAATAAGGCAATCTATGCGAACTCAACCAGCCGACTCAATCTCCACCCGAAGAAAAACAACATTAACCCTTATCAGTTGGGGTTTGTATGATTTGAGCTTTACACCGATTTCCCATGCTTTTTACGGAAGAACACCAATAACTCGCCATTTTGAATTTCTTTCATTCATCGAACTACTTTGTTCGTTCTCGTTAAACATCGGTCTGGGCTGGAACTATTCGCTTTAAACCGAATATTCCGGCCACGATCTAGTCCGAATGATCCAGACGTAGATATTTCATTCTACTGTCACGCAGTTACAGCTTGGATCATCCGAGTTAGCCACGATCGGTGTATACGGAGAACGACCGAGGTATTCCGACGAAGGAATGAATTTCAAAATGGCGGATTATTGCTATGATTATGGTGCAGTTCTTGTGAGGAATTGCCAGGAGCATACAGGCGTATAGCATCCTGTACACATACTACACACTTTTTTGTTTTTATGGCGTTTTACCCATTATCAAGCAATAACGACATCGGTCCAGTTTGTTGCAGACGACTATGGAAAACATTGTCAGAAAAGACGAAATTGCTCGTAAAAATTGCTCGTTCAATTCCAACAATCAAAAAACAATTTACGCTGAATCATCGTTTAAAATGATCACAAGATCGCTTTTTTCAACTATTATGTAACAATTTTATTTGATACCTTATAATAGGGGTGAAAATGTAGCTCATATCCTTTACTCGATCGTAACTTCTCGGGCATTTCCGTTTACTGAGAAACAATCGCTGATTTCAGAAACCGTTATCATTCGCCAAACCACCAACCAAATATTAAAGCCATACCACAAACGAAATCTTAAAACCAAGACGGGTAATCCAGACTAAACCAGTACTTGCAGTAAATGTGGATTAACGAAAGATTGCAAGACAGAACCCGCTATTCACGGGATTCGAACTCACGACCCTCGTGTCAAGAAACCGAAGCTCAAGCCCCGGACCAATGTCCTCCACTATTCAACTCCTGTATTCCCAACGGTGCATGTCACCTACTACATAACGAGCCCTGGCTTAAAGTAAGGGGTTGGTAAAATCGTAACTACTCGGCTATTTCCGTGACCTAAAAACGTTCCCTTGTGCATAAGTGTATGGTTACAAATTTTGTGTCAAAAGTCACGGCTAATAACACATCTCCTATCAATGTCCATGGTGTGCAGTTCAATGTATATGGAAGAGTTAAACAACATTTCCGGTCGGTAACTCATTCGTACCAGTGAAACTATAAATTTGATATCCTTTTGTTTCGTTAATCAAAATAGATTACTGTTTAGATATTGTATTTGACACTTTGATTTGAAAACGAAAGTACAACGAAAGTAGTCTTGCAAGAAAAAATATGGCGGCTTCCATTTCATGTGAGTTGTGTTTTCATCGGTTAAACAAGATGCGTTCTGGTTTGGGGCTAGTAGCCTGTGCAAATCGACTTATCTACAGTTGAAGTCTCAAATACCAGACGTTTAATAAATTCAATGACAGCGGTTGCTCTGGAGACGTTAATCCAATGTCATTTAATTTGTAGTATCATTGTAAACTTTGCAAAAATCTAGCAGCCTTTGAAATGCAATATGCTGACACATTGCACATTACGATTATTAATCCTTATAGTGCTGGAACCAACTTCATGCTTATGCAAACAGGTTAAATCCAGGCCAGCCGCCAATTTACTGTGATCTGACATGTTTGCTACTCTTACTATCTCTCCTCATCAAAATTGAACAGATATTTAAGGTTTTTGAAAGCAGACGACACAAGAATCTATTTTAAGAAAATTAACCAGCATTGTAAGGGTTAAACATACAATTTCAATGGATGAATGATCATTGTCATTTTCTATCAAACATGTACAAAGTGTTGGAAAGCATTTGGTAGACGACAAAAACACGAAATTTGTAGTATTATCGTAAAATATGCATTGAATACACAGCCTTTGAAATACGACATTCCAAAACATTGCACATAACAATTAGTAAAACTATCTTTAATAATGGATGGTTTGTCATTGCCGTTTTCCCTAAACAGTGTACAATGTTTTGAAAGCATTGGTGAAAGACTAATACGTCAATCTTGTAGTATCATTGCAAACTCGGTATGAAATAAGCAGCCTTTGAAATGCGAGATGTAAACAAATATGGAATGCTAAAAAGCTGTATATTACATTATTAAATTATTAAAAAGTACCTTTAAAATGGATGGTTAATCATTGCTGTTTTCCCGCATATACGTAAAACGTTTTGAAAGCATTGGTAAAAGACTAGTACGTGGAATTTGTAGTATCATTACAAACTATGCATAGAATAAGTCGGCAAATAACCAACCTTTAAAATACGATATGTAAACAAATACGACATTCTAAAACGTTGCACATAACAATTAGTAAAGATATTGTTAAATGTATAGTATAACATTGTCGTTTCCCGTCATGCAAAGTTTTAAAAGCATATTCAGACGAACATTACAACATCTGATGACTGGCGTGTTATTTATGAAATTTGGTGCAAGCCATTGTCTAATGAATACAATTTGGAAGTTAGAACTTAATTTCTTTATAACACTACTATTATATGGTACGCACTGGAGAAGACATTGTGAGCAAAGTTAGATACTATTAAAGCTTTTAGAGCCTATAAACAATAAATCAATTCGTATTAGACCAAAAAGCGTCTACTGCATATGCATTGTGCATACTTAAATATAGTGATCATTAATGCATCTTTAATGGCCCCTCTTCGCGTGGGTTCAAATCCTGAGAGGGATATGGATTTTCACGAGAGGCAGTCTCCCGACTGACTTACGGAATGCCGATGGTTCTACCCACCTTGACCGGCCCTTATGGGCAGTTGAGTATGGGGTCTTCCTCCATCATTAAGAGTCGGGCATCGCTACATAACTGAAATAATGTTGATGTGATGTAAAACCAATATAAAAAAATGCATCTTTAATGAAATCTTTAAAAAAAAAAAAGATTTAATGAAATAACTCTGTTTGTCACTATGTTGTTATTTATGAGTTGTTAGTATGTGCAGTCGAGAAATATGAATGAAGTCAAGGGAGAATGCGAAGAAATATGACACATTTACACAGTGTAAAATGTTAATATTGTTTACTTTGTTCGCATTGATTCCAATCTTGACAATGTTTTGCATCAGCTCTTCGTCGTGCAAAGTCAACTCGTTTGCACGCACGCATGAAAGCTGACAAATAAAGGAATTCGATTACAATCATATCACACGCAGATGGTTATGCAAATTAATCTTCAACCTTATCTTCAACAATGAACAGAGGAGGACTAACGAATATGCATACGCACAGACAGATAGCTTACTGACTGACAGTTTCAAACACAACGAGCCAGTCACATACATCTCCCGAAACAGAATGGCATACAGACAGGCAGAACTGAAGATAGACAGATAGACCGTCAGAAAGTCGGACGAGCGATAATCAACATTGACAGAAGGCTAGTCACACAGACATATGGAAGCACAGACAGAACCGGAGACAAACAGTACACAAAAAGGCACACAGACAAAGTAACAAATAGACTCAGACAAAGACATCCAGCCAGACACATAGGTTTACAGACCTAAACAGACATATGGAAGTACAGACACACGGACAAACAGGTAAACGGAAAAACAACCTGAAAGCAAGACGAAATACATGCAGACACAGGGATACAAGAACAGAGCACAGACACTGACAGAATCACACCAACAGACTTTCAGACACAGAAAACACACATTGTAGAAACAGTTCAACTCCCTGATCTATCAATGGTCAGAGGGGACTATAGTTATCCTGGGGTCAATACTATGTCATATAATGACACAATATTACATTGTACTGACCAAAGGATAACTATAGTCCCCTTTGCAAATAATAACTTGACTTCGACAGACAGACAGACAGACAATCAGACGGACTGATGGAGAGACATAAAGCAAGCAAGAAAATACATGCAACACAGGGTTATATGGACAGAGCATACACTCACAGAAGCACACAGGCAGACATTTAGACATAGAAAACACACATTATAATCAAAGCGCTCATAGCGCTGGAGGACTAAGGTGCGTTTAAAGCAAGACGATTGAGGATACCTTTGAAAATTTATTTGGGCAACATCTCGAGGGAAACAGCTGCTTTTTTTACCACCATTACTATAATCATTATTTCTGTGAACAAAGACTGAACGATAGTCTATTTTTCGAACGTTTGAACATTTTACGATTTCCCATGAGGCAACAGTTAGCCTTATATGGAGCAAAACAAAGCGAGTAAATCCGGACTACATTCCTACTTCCAAGACGGTATTAGTCCGCACAGTGAAGGCGGATGTTTAATGAGTAATTGGGGTCAGACCGCAGTTTGTGTATCGATAAATTATAGTCCCGCAAAAAGTGGTATGTAAATTCAATGAACTAAGGTGCTGACGCACCCTTAGTCCCAAAACAATCCGACCCCGGATATATCAATGATTAGAGGGGTCGATAGTTAGCCTGGGGTCAATACTACGTATTATAAAAACATAATATTACAAAGAAGACCTAATGACACATGGATAACTATAGACTCCTGTGCCAAAGACCTGGTTATTAGATATTTCCATGAGCCATTGCTTACATTATGAACGAATTAACCTTTACAGTGCTGGAACCGACGTCATGCTTATACAAACAGGTTAGATCACAGGCCAGCCGCCTGTGATCTTACCTGTTTGCTACTCTGAGCATATTTCCTCATAAAGATTAAACATTTAAAAGGTTTTGGAAAGCAGACGACATAAGATTATATTTAAGAAAATTACCCTGCATTCTAAGGGTTAATAATAAATCGATGTACATAACAGGATAACAGGTTACCTGATGATGGGATGCCGATCAAGGTCTTAGTCGACGTCCCTACTTCTGTAACGAACAACACAATCAAGAGGTTACTCCGCCCGCACTGTTTTCACTAAGAAGCAGACGAAGAAGACACACCCTCTGTCACAAAAGGCACTGTTTATTAAGGGTGACACCGTCTACAAAGTCTATCCGAAATGCCCGATAGTATTAAACTTGGCCTGACCCCACCTAATAAGGGGAAAACACGATTGCTGTGGAGGTACAGCGTTCCGTAAAGGTTGAGATTTAAAAGGTAGATCGTTTCTCCTGCTTAGTCAACCGGAGCGATGTGTTATGTACGCTGCGTTATTGGTTTTTCTGCGTGCTTGGATAGACTTTAACTCGTTTGTTGATGTGTTTTAAGGTAGTCCACCCCTGGTGAAAAAGTTGTATTTGCTACAGTTAAAGGATAAATTGAAATCGCTGGTGGCTTGGCTTTAAGATTTGGTTGGTAGCTTGGTTTTTTGAGTTAGTTGGTTTTTTGGTTTTAGATTTTGGCAGGTGGCTTGGTTTCATGATTTAGTTGGTGGCATAATCATGACAGTTGATTGATGGCTTGGTCTTTAGAATTGGTTGGTGACTTAGTTTTAAAATTTGGTTGGTGGCTTGGTTTTAAGACTTGGCCGGTGGTTTGGTTTTAATATTTGGCTTGTGGCTTGGTTTTAAGATTTGGTTGGTGGCTTGATTTTATGATATGGTTGGTGGCTTGCGTTTATAATTTGGTTGGTGGCTTGGTTTTAAAATTTGGTTGGTGGCATGGTTTTACGACTTGGTCAGTGGCTTGGTTTTAAGATTTGATTGGTGGCTTGGTCTTAAGATTCGGTTGGTGGCTTGGCTTGGTTTTAAGATTCGGCTTGTGGCTTGGTTTTAGGATATGGGTGGTGACCTGGTTTTAAGATTTGGTTAGTGGCAGTTTTTATGATTTGGTTGGTGGCTTGGCTTAAAGATTTGGTCGGTGGCTTGATTTTAAGCTTTGGTATGTGGCTTGGCTTTAAGATTTGGTTGGTGGCATGGTTTAAAGATTTGGTTGGTGGCATGGTTTAAAGATTTGGTTGGTGGTTTGGTTTAAAGATTTGGTTAGTGGCATCAGCTAGAGCCTTCTGAATGACTGAATTCATGTATTCAGCTAACCTTAGTTACCTTTTACACATTGTTAACCCTTAGAACACTGGGTAATTTTCTAAAAATATATTTTTGGGTCGTCTGCTTACCATACACAGAGTAGAAAACAGGTAAGATAAAATTCCAGCCGAAAATTTATTTGGCGACTGGCCTGGGTATAACCTGTATGCATGAGAATGAGTTCGGTTCAATCACTATAAGGGTTAAAGAGCATTCGCTTAAAACAACATTGACTGTATATAAAGGAAAGTATAAGAATATTTTCAAACGTGCATTTCATCTAAAAGGCTGTATAGAAAACATGTACATATGTTCAGCTACTCCCTGACATCGATATTTTCACAATAATTCATTTATGTATTTTATGTACCAGATGTGCATGTCAAAACACGCAAAATAAATCAGCTTGTGCACTGAAAATCACTTTTTACAATTACCAACACTTTCTTGAAAACATACACATGAAACAAATTCTGGCATTCCGGAGCAGTCTTTGTCGACCTATGTTTCTTTTTGTGAAATAAGAAGAAAATGGTCTTGTTAACACTATTTCACTTCACCATTTTCCCATTTATTTAACTTTCCAAACAAAAGAGGAATGTTTCCAAATGTATTTTTCATTTAGTCTGAAAACCCTTTACAATTCGGAACAACCAAAAAGTGCGTCGCTTAGCAAAATATTATCATAATCATTATGTAAAGAGGACGTTTAAACCATTAAAAAGTTTAAGTTTCTTAAGAACCCACTGTTTATCTGTAATTATGGTAAAGAAAATCCATTTAACCCTTTATCTGACGCCAAATATTGGACTGTCCCAAATTGGAAGTGTTTGCAAACGACATTTCAAAATGTGATGCAGTTGAAAAATAATTTTCTGATTGGCTGAAAACATTGTGGGAAAGGAAGAAATTGCTCGTTAAGAGCATTTTTTTCCCTTTCCCACAAAGTTTTGAAGAATCGTCTGCAACAAACTGGTCAAATGCCGTTATTGTTTGGTAATTGCTTAAACTGATATACCTATAATCGGTTTCCGTAACACTTGAAATATGTCTTTGAAACATCCTTGTTCACCATTGCTTTTCGCGACGGTCTTAGGTTACAGACTTATGTAACGTTTGTGAAACATTTATGCACATTTTGAAAACCGTATGCATGTATGTGCATTGTTAGAGAGAATATGAGGGTACACAAATAGACAGCGCAGTCGATCAGTGGACGAGAATGTATTTCACTGAACGGATGTGGCTGTACAATTGGGAGGTTAATATGCTCGGTTCGTTACTCATAACTAAGTTTGGAGCATGTCTTCTGGAAATAACAAGGCATTCTAGAAAAAGAATCAGTTCATAAGCAAACAATGATCAACGAAACAATGGGCATATATACCTAAATATACACAGATATAAATAAAAATGGTAATTATATTCTAGTAGATTGTATTTCTTCAGTGTATTAGTATGTAAATACATAACCAAGTTCCGACCATGTCTTCTTGTCCGTATAGTACGGTGCTCCGATTAACCTAATGGAGGAAGCTACAAAACAAAACAACAACAACAACAATAATAATAATGGCAGTGCAATCTATATAGAAAAGAATCGGCTCTTCAGTAAAACAAGTGTTACAATGCAACCGTAGACGGTTACGCAAAAGCGTTAATTAGATCTCGTTGTTACAGTCAGACAGATTGTATCAATCAAAACGCCTAGGGTGCTGACATGGTTTTCGTCTTTGTTTTATTGCAGTTGTGTCAATAGTCTTCGTAATATAAACAACACTCATTTTATGATTCAAATGTAAGGCCGTTTGACGGTATGATTAAACTTTACTGTACAAACTAATTTAAAAGGCAGTTAAAAGAAACTGGAAGTTTTTTTGTGTGATTAAACCCCTTACACCAAATCGGGTCTTCATTGATAGTATTGCAGTAGAAGCTTTAAAGTAACTTAACAAATCCCTTGTGACAAAAGAATTTTATTTCTATTTGAATTATGAAACAGTTTCGACATTATATATAGTCTAGAGACACTTCTTATTTAGCTTAAAAGTACAAACAAATCGTGTCATTCAAACGTATACATATGAAACATAAAGATAATGGTTTTTAATCAATTACTTAAGGCAAATATTTAACCTCCTACAAAAGCTCGCAAAGCCGAAATGAACCATCGGCATTCGGTAAGTCAGCCGGGAAACTGCCTCTCATGAAAATCCAAATGCCGTCGCCGGGGTCTGAACCCAAGGGCTGTGTGGTTTCAAGTTCTGCTTTCCAACCGTTAGGCAACGGAGACCACTAGCTTAATATCAAACCAAACTCGCACACATGTATGTTTTTATGAATGTAGTCAAAATAGTTTGACATGAATCAAAATATTTTGATTTTTTTGGAAAGGTCGGTATCTTCCATCACGTCAAACATTCGAACAACACAAATTGATGTAGGACTTTTCGTCGACGCATTTAAACAATTAAAATCAATTAAATGTCAATGATCGTTTACTAGGCTTCATAAGGAATTACGTCGATAGGTATTTGAGACCAATCGTTCCGGGTTTGATCCTCGCCTGGAGCTGATAATGCTATGTTTAAACTTATTTATTTTACATTGATTATGAAGGGAGCTTAAAGCTCACTGAATTCACTCTCGTTGACTGCTTACTGAAAATATAACCAGTACTCGCACCGAAGTGTTGGGCAGTTCCGGCATTTCACCTCGCCGCTAACGTGGATCGAACCCGGGACCTTTGATACCAATGAACGACGCCCTACATCTGCACCAATAAGGCCAATGAGTACAGTTATGTCGGATGGTCTATTTGCAATGCGTTTTCTCGGGTATTCCAATTTCATTCGTGATTCGATATAAGTCTGGATCATCCAATCCAGACTATTACAGATGGATTACACATGAACACGAGTTAGTAGAATGACGCTGGAATAGAACGTAAACATTGTTGAAAACATCTTTAAACATTCTCTCTGATCATAGAAAGATATACATTAAACATCGTCTGCAACAGAGCATTTTACCAACGATTTCATTTATAAACGTGTATCCTGCCTCTAACACAATTGAAGATTGCAACTTCAAAACATGTCAGACAAATGGAGACAATTTACATTAAAAATACAGTCTAGCTTGTGTTAAGCAGCCATCCTTTTAAGCAGCCAACCTGCCTTGAACAACCACTACAGAAAGTCCAATTGTTAGATTTATAGTACACATGTACATCAATTTGTGTTAAGCAGCCAACCTGTCTTTAACAGCCAATTTACTCTGTCCCATAGGCTGGCCTCTTTACACAAATTTGACTGTAGTTTCTTCTTATGTCAAACTGGTTTCTCTGTCACAGCAAAGGGCTAATGGTTTATGTGGTCAAGTTATCACCCGCCAATGGGCCCAGACGGCACAAATGTGTTTCATGTCAGTGTCCTTTGGCAAGACACTAAGCAAGAACTGATAATAAGACGATCTTTTTAAGCTTAGCTTTCGTTCGAAACCTTTTCATCTGTTTATTTATAAACGTACATCAATGTGTTAATAGATTTGAACTGGTGAATAAAGTATGTTTAAACTAAAAAGTGACAAAACGCAAGGATATAGCCGTTACATTCCTGAAAAATCGTTGACACGAACACATTTCTATGTATTATAACAACATGAATAACATGTTGCGTTTGTCAACGTCTCCTTCATTGACTCTGATTTTGGACCAGTTCATAATGTCTCATGTGAAGGAGGTTGGTTAGATGTTCACGTTGTTTGATAAAGACAGCGACCCGAACTAGTATCCATTTACCATATACTTGCTCGGGTTGCTGTCTCAAGTTAATCCAAATCAAAGAACGTGAATAACAAACATGAGACAGTTTGAACCCCCATATTTTCACACATCTGTGAACAAGCAGATTTAACCATGCCGCCAGATCAGATTACGTCTACAGAACGTGAAATTTTACGCAGGTCGACAAAGGAGAATATCAACCAACTCCCCAACAATAGATATATGCCACTCGTCCAAAATGAAAGCAATGGCAGACGACAGCACAAGCATGCATATAAAACAACATTTCTTTAGTTTTGTTTGGTAAACCCCTTTTTTGACAAAATGATAAATGTTTCGTCGGGAGCAAGTCGTCCTTTTTCTATCGCAGTTATTTCCAAGTCGTCTGCATGCAGCTCTTGTTACAAAATAGAGAGATAATGTGGAGCAAGGGAGCAAAATATAAATCCGTGACTTAATTTTCAAATCCTCGCTCTATAGTTCACTTTACTGCATCTCCTGCAGACAATCTAAGGAAACACTGTGACCGAAGACTATGTATATTGTAATGAGCAATTAATCCCTTTTGTCTCAATGGGTTTGTTCTTACTTTCTTTGTCCTATGTTGTTTCTCTTAACTTTGACCAGTCACAGATTTCCATAAGGTGAATTGGTTCATCTATTGACTCTAACAATTAGGAAGCTTAAGGCCAATCTCTTCGTAGATTCGAATCTTCACACGAAGACAACATTGTTACAGTAGTAGAGCGTTGTTTTCAGTTTTTAAGGACCCCGAGTTCGACCCTGATAGCTTTGACAAGGACATGCTGGGATCAACCAACCAACATACCGGTGCGATTACTGGTTGAGTATCCAGGAAATGGTCATTAACGGTGATTTTATAAAGCTTTAAGCTTCCGACACCATTAATGTAAAATGAATAAGGTTAAACAGTACCCCAGTGACATATTGGTTGAAGTACAGAACTTGCAATCAAATAGCCCCTCTCTGCACAAGTCCAAATCACTGAAGCAGTCGACTTTTATTCTCGTGAAAGGTAGTCTTCTGGCTGCTTTACGGAGTTTTGATGGTTCTACCCGGCTTGATCAGCTTTTATAGACAGCAGTGTTTGGGTCGTCTTCAATCAATATGAACCGGCCATCGCAGTGTTATGAGCTAGAGCTGAAATTAACCTAGTACCGCCATGGAAGCTGGATTTGTCTTTCTCTGATGATGCGAAAGGAGCCTTGGAACTTTTCTATTTTTCGTTTCTTTTACAATTGGCATGATTATCTTGTCCGCTCTTCTTGTAACTTTCTTATCATTTCACTTTGTTTTTTCAATCTCTCTTAACCCTTCCCCCATAGCCAAAGTTTCGACTGTTCCAAATTGAAAGAGTTTGCAGACGCCAATTCAAATGTGATGAAAATGGAAAATAATCTTCTGGTAGAGTATAAAAACTTGTGGGGAAAGGAGAAATTGCTCTAACGTGCAACTTCTCCTTTTCCCACAATGTTTTTCAGAGTCGTCTGCAACGAAGTGGTTAAACGTCGTTATTGTTTGGTAATGGGTTAAACGCACGTTGTATAATTGTCAATTATGACAGAAAAACGTATCAACGTAGAAGTAGATAGGCTGCCTCTTAATCTTCCAACGCTCGCTTCCGAGCTGTTTTTTTTATGAAACGCAGCTATTTATGTAACTTGTTCAGCTTCGTTTAACACTTAAAACGCAATGGGGTGGGTGGAAAAGAAATAAATAAACTATACTGGGGTTAAAAAGTAACTCGGATGAAATGGTTTTATAACGTTCTCATCCATATCTTTTAAACAATGAGTCATGTTTGTATTTAGGGATACCTTAGGCTTTCAAAAAGGCCATTTAAACAATCACTTTGTACATATACCACAATAAATCCTTAACCCAATACCAACCAATAACGACATTTGACCATAATAATAAAAAAAAATAACGACATTTGACCATGATAATAAACAATAACGACATTTGACCATAATAATAAATAATAACGACATTTGACCAGTTTGTTGCAGACGATTCTGGAAAACTTTGTGGGGAAAGGGGAAATTGCTCTTAATTTCTCATTTTTCCCACAATGTTTTCTGCCCTAACAGATTATTTTTTAATGTCATCACATTTAGAAATGTCGTCTGCAAATTTTTTCAATTCGAGATAGTCGAAAATTTGGCGTTTTGTAAAGGGTTGAACCTGATAGAAAGCCGAACAGCACCAAACTTAAACATAATGGCCCTAGAACCGCTCACCTGAGATTATCACCTGAGATTACGCACCCTAGTGGCCATGTTTTTCGAGGTATCAAAATTCATGTTTTTATAAAATATGTTTATTAAGTTATAAATTTTACCATACATGTACATGTATAAAGTGAAAACAAATACACATTCAAAGTTCAATGCACCCTGGCGGCAATGTTTTTCGAGAGATCTATATTTTTTTTAACAATCTTTATAGAAGGACCCCCAAAGAACATTCATGTGCAATTATTTTGAAATCTGACCAATGGTTTGAGACAAGAAGATTTTGTCATGGTTTTTACCAAATATGAGCATGGCAACCATTCTGGTCACACGACTGATTTCTTTTTTGACAAATCTTTATTCCCTCTAAATAGGGATGCTTCATATGATATCTCAATGAAATTGTCCCAAAGGTTTGAAAAAAAGATGTTTGTAAAGTTATAGATTTAACCATACATGTATGAAAGTGAAAACAAAAACGCGTTCAAAGTTCAATGCACCCTGGCAGCCATGTTTTTTAAGATATCTATATTGTTTTAACAATCTTTATAGAAGAACATTCGTGTGAAATTATTTTGAAATCTGTCCGGTGGTTTGTGACAAGATTTTTTTAAAGATTTTACCAAATATGGGCATGGCAGCCAATTTGGTCACATGATTGATTTTTTTTTTGACAAATCTTTATTCCCTCCAACTACGGATGCTTCACATGATATCTCATTGGAATTGGCTCAGAGGTTTGGAAAAAAGATGTTTGTAAAGTTATAGATTTAACCATACATGTATGAAAGTGAAAACAAAAACGCGTTAAAAGTTTAACACAGTCTGGTTGCCATGTTTTTTAGATATCAAAATTGTTTGAACAACTTTTGAAAAGAGCCCCCTAAAGAACATTCCTGTGAAATTATTCTAAATTCTGACCAGTGGTTTCAGACAAGACATTTATGTAAAAATTGCAGAAATTCTCCATTTTTCATGCCACAGCAACCAAAGTTCTGCATGGAATCAATTTCTTTGAACAACTTTTGAAGAGCATCACCCAATTGACATTCCTGTGAAGTTTGGTTAAGATTGGCCTAATGGCGTAGGAGGATATTAAGATGTTTAAAGAATTGTTGACGGCGCACGACAGACATTGGGCGATCACAAAAGCTCACCTTGAGCACTTTGTGCTCAGGTGAGCTATAAATGTGTTGAATATCATTATTGATACCACACATTTCAAAATTCTTCCAATTTGCAAGTGAATTGCAGATGAACATTATTACGAGTTGTAAAACAAAATTTTCTTCTATGTTTAAGTGAATAAAGCTGAACACATGAAGAATTTGATTGGTTGGATTCATGTTAAACACAGTTTTCAACGGGTTTTTTAATTACAGAGATCACCATATATATATGTGTTCCTGGTATTCATTAGGTGCTGGCTGTTTTCCCACAGGAACATGTCTGATCAATGCTGGGAACTAAAAATCATGTCTATTTGCTTTTCACCATAAAATGTTGAACACGCCAGGTCTCAAACAATGGATTCCTGTGGTCCAAGCTAAACACCCTTACTACGGAGTTCATGAGACCAGGCTTTACCATTTGAAAGAAAGCAATCTTGATTATTGGAAAGGGGAACAATCTCGAACATTGGAAATGGAAATGATCTTGAATATAAGAAAGAGAAACGATATTGAATATTAGAAAGGAAACGATTTTGAATATTAGAAAGGGAAACGATCTTGAACATTGGAAAGGGAAACGATCTTGAACATTGGAAAGGGAAACGATCTTGAATATTGAAAGGGAAACGATCTTGAATATTAGAAAGGGAAACAATCTTGAAAATTAGAAAGGGAAACGATCTTGAATATTAGAAAGGGAAATGATCTTGAATATTAGAAAGGGAAACGATCTTGAATATTACAAAGGGAAACGATCTTGAATATTGGAAAGGGAAACGATCTTGAATATTAGAAAGGGAAACGATCTTGAATATTAGAAAGGGAAACGATCTTGAATATTAGAAAGGAAACGATTTTGAATATTAGAAAGGGAAACGATCTTGAACATTGGAAAGGGAAACGATCTTGAATATTGAAAGGGAAACGATCTTGAATATTAGAAAGGGAAACAATCTTGAATATTAGAAAGGGAAACGATCTTGAATATTAGAAAGGGAAACGATCTTGAACATTGGAAAGGGAAACGGTCTTGAACATTAGAAAGGGAAACGATCTTGAATATATAAAAGGGAAACGATCTTGAACATTGGAAAGGGAAACGATCTTGAATATTGGAAAGAAAACGATCTTGAATATTAGAAAGGGAAACGATCTTGAATATTGAAAGGGAAACGATCTTGAATATTAGAAAGGGAAACGATCTTGAATATTGGAAGAAAACAAATCTATTGAAAGAAAACAATTTTCATCTTTTTAACGAAAGCAATCAGCTTAGCCATCCAAAAAAGTAAACACACCTCAAGTCTTGTTTATCGTTTATTCAATATTTGTCAGATTCAGTTTGTAGAAATGTAAACAATGACTCATAATGCAATTTATATATATACCAACATGAGGATGTTCTAACGTCCTTATAATGCGATAAATGATCACACATACATACATCATTAAATCAACATGCTTAATATCCCGATTTCACACAATAGGATTAAAGTAGTCCACCCCTGATGGTTAACTTGTATTCGCGTGGGTTAAAGAAGTTGAAATGTAAATCATGAAAGTATTTATCATTTCTAAGGCATTTACCAACACATTTTTGGGAATTTGTCTGATTTTGAATCTATATTTCCAAATTGAATATCAATGAATTCCGTTATTAAATCCATAGTAATTACCAAACCTTAATCACCATTTCTTACAATGAAATCATCATTTGCGGCTTTCAATTTAGATTTATTTTTATATGGTTTCTTTATCAAGTCAACAAGACTCAACATTCTTCAGTTATGTTGCACGGCTCATTAAAATGAACAAAGACCTCAAAACTGGACTGCCCATAAGGGCTGGTTAAGCCAAGAAGATCAATCTTCATTCCTTATCCCATTACAAAACACTAACGACATTTGACTGGTTTGTTGCCGACAGCTCTGGAAAACATTGTGGGATAAGGAGAACTTGCTCTAACAAGCAATTTCTCCTTCTACAGCATTTTCTGCACTATCAGATTATTTTTCAATTTCATCACATTTTGAAATGTCATCTGCAAACTCTTCCAATTTTGGACTGTTGAAAATTAAACGTTTGGTAAAGGGTTGGGTCAACCCATAAACTACCTCTCATGAAAATTCATATACCTTCACTAGAATTTGAACCCACTTTAAGAAGGGCCATGTGATTTGAAGTTTGAAGTTTTTTTTTTAACTTTCATTTCAAAATAATATAATACAGAGAAATGGCTTCAGAAATGAGATGGTGATCATGTGCATGTAAAAACAGCAGTACTAAAGGGTATATTTACAGTTGTAAACTATTTCATGCTATGATTAACATCTTATTCTAGGTGTCAACCAGGTTGACAACAGAGTAGTATCAAATGTATCAATGTATTGTCATGAATAAATCTTACATCAATAATCTTTGTAATTCTTAACACATATCTATGCAGTGTTACAACACAGTCGCACATACATGAGTTTTGCAATGGATTTATTGCAATTCTAACTCTTATTGCAAGTTGAGTTTTGAACAGCAACCAGTTTTTCCAAAACAATGGATTACAACAAAAGTACAGCATATCTCATTGCAATGATTTATTTTCTTATTGCAATAAATTTTGAAACCATCTTTGCAAATATATCAATATTTGCAATAAATTATTCCAACAAATCTATTGCAAAACTATTTTTATTGCCAATGTAGTTTCTACAGTCAAGATGGTATAAACTAAACAGAAAATCGTACCTATTCCCTGTTCTAAGGAACCGTCAAACAGACAACATAATAACCAGCCTTGAAGAAACAAAAAAGCCAATATCCAATTAAAGCTGCCTAATTGATAAGAAAAAGAAATAAAATTTCAATAAAAGGATAATTTGCCCACTTTGAGCAAATTTGCCTTTTGTTGAAACAATTTCAACAAATGCTAAGGTTGCTTATGTAGGAATGGGTTTAACATTTCAAACACCCCCCCCCCCACCACCACAAAAAAAAAAGCCGTCTATTAATTGATTTTTAGCTGAACAATTTTCTTAACTTACACACAATTTAAGTGGTAATAAATAGTTTAACAATCATAGTCAAATCTTTTCATGATAGTGGAAAACAAAATAAAATGTACATAAAATTTCATCACAAAATGACCCATGATTCAAAACTTTTCTGTTTGGTAAAAGGGTTTATCAAGATGACAAATCCATACAACATATATTCTTTTTCTGGATTAATGAAGAACAAGCACTTTTCTTTTTTCTATGAAAACTTAGCAATAGTCATCTATCATAACCTAAACACAGTTCTTAAACCCTCCAGCTTAACCGAAAATATCATGCTTCTTTTCTTGTTTAAAGAGCAGGATATAAAAATATCTGCTCCAAAAATAGTTGTAAAAAAAGAAAAGGAATAAATATAACAATTATACTGTAATGAATATTCGTGACTTGTTATTATCAATCAGCAGTTTAATTACAGAGGGCGTACACACCGTTCTCTCTACATACCATGAACCTTTTCTTTACATGGAATTACATATCTTACTGGCGATAAATATTTTTATTATTTTTTATAGTGGTATATCACATCAACATAATTTCAGTTATGTAGCGATGCTCGACTCTTAATGATGGAGGAAGACCCCATACTCAACTGCCCATAAGGGCTGGTTAAGGCGTTAGAACCATCGGCATTCTGTAAGTCAGTTGGGAGACTGCCTCTCATGAAAATCCATATCCCTCTCAGGATTTGAACCCACGCGGAGAGGGGCCATGTGATTTCAAGTTCTGTACTCTAACTACTAGGCCATGGAGGCCCCAGAGAACTTGAAAGTCAAAATAAAAGTTCATTCAAACAATACAGTATCAACACAATACAGTTTTTGTATTTTGGTGTGATTTACAATTAGAATAAGCTATTGAAACCATTATCAATTAAGAAAGCCTCTTTATATCAAGCAAGGTATATATTATATGTGGTAGATCTCAAAACAGTTGCAACGCCTTTGGATTTAACCCTTTCCCAAACAAAAACGACGTTTGACTACTTTGTTGCAGATGATTTAAGAAAACATTGTGGAAAAAGAAGAAATTACTCGTGACAAGCAATTTTTCCTTTTCCCACAAGGTTTTCTACTCTATCTGAAGAATATTTTTCAATTTCATCATATTTTGAAATGTCGTCTGCAAACTCTTTCAATTTGGGACAGTCCAAAATTTGTTGTATGGGAAAGGGTTAAATATATATTAATTCAAAGAACACATTGAGGGTTTAGTGCAAGATTATAGTAAGTGCTTCATAAACATGAAGCACTTTCTATAGTATCGTGCTGAACCCTTGAGTCATGCTCTAAAAAAACAAACACAAACCAATTCTGCTTCCAATGGATTTGCTCCAGTGTTTATCATACAACCGCTCAGCAGTTGAAATGTTTTAAAGAAAATAAGTTGTAACTTCCAAATTTTCAAAAGCCGTCTGCTGCAATGTTAAAGATGTCTGCAAAAATGAATGATTATAGATTTATAACTTACAAACTTCTAGTCCAACTACATAAATGAGATTCAAAATTTGGAGATATCATAACATGATTGACATGAAATACTTACAAAACTAATTTCTAATCAATGATCAATTATTTCAACAAGTTTTCTAACAGCAATACTAACAAAGTAGTTTTGTTAACCCATTCAAGCCAGGTAGAACCATATCCGTAAGTCAGTCGGGAGACTACCTCTCTTGAAAATCCATATCCCTTACCAGGATATGGACCCATGCAGACAGGGGTAATGTGATTTCAAGGTCTGTTCTCTAACATCTAGGTCATGGAGACCCAAGACTCATCAGAACAAAAAAAAGAATGGTAAAGGTCTTCAGGCACAATCTCAACAATTTTGTCAACAGGGTTTTACTACAGTTCTACTGCATGAATAGGACACTGAATATAAATGGTTTCAATCAACAATCTAAAATGAATTAAATAAATTCCCACATATGATTACTTGACTGGTCCATCATCAAAGTATAATCCAATAAGATGAGACATCATTTCCCATGATAAGCAAATTATCCATTTGGAACAATGGTTTCTACCAAAGACCAAGAAGAAAATGTGTTTTCATAGGTTTTTTATTTGTCATCTGCTTTTGCTTTCAATTTGGACCAGTTAAACATTCCAACATGAAAGAATGGTTCAATCTAGCTTTCAAATATTTTTACAAAATGACAAAGTATGTTACCCTAAAGTAAACACGCAAAGTAAAAATGTCTATCAAATTAAATGACAAAGGATTTCTCTATCAAAAGTTGGAAAAAACCCCCAAAAAAACCCAGACAAAATCTTGGCCATCCCCAAACAATAAAGCATTATCACCTGACCCCTATGTAATGCATAACATATTAGGGCAAACAACAAGTAATGCTTAAAATCCTTATGAATCTAATCGCTTAATCCATTACCAAACAATAATGACATTTGAACAGTTTGTTGCAGACGACTCTGGAAAACATTGTGGGAAATGGAGAAATTGCTCTTAACGAGCAATTTCCACATTTCCCACAATGTTTTCTGCCCTATAAGAAGATAATTCTTCAATTACATCACATTTTGCAATGTCGTCTGCAAAATCTTTCAATTTGTGTCTGTCGAAAAATTTGGCGTTTGGTAAAGGGTTAAGCATGCTTTCACTTGTAAATAACTTTCTCACTTCCATCCAGTATTTATTATAAGCTCATTTTGGGTGTTACCTGACTAATATGGAAGACAGGTGCGTCCTTACACATGTAATTATATAATACGCTACTTCTCATTCTTCATGGAAAGTAGCAAATGATTCATGAATGAAAACATTTGGACAAAGGAAGAGCTTGCTGAAAAGAAGTAAATCAACATGAAAAGAAATCTTAGTTTGTAAGGAACTTCTATCAAATAAGATGTTTTCTTATTTCAAGCAACTTACAGCAGATTCGAGACTTTTTCATCATGCTGACACCATTATCATAAAACATTGATACCATTTTGAAAAAAGGAACATTAACCCATAATGTAAAAAATCTTCATTTAATCAAATTGTTTTCTAATGTCATTTGGAGCAACAAGAATTTAAGATGTTTGTTATAGAAAAAGGAGTAATGTATACTGACTTCTTTATCTGTATGGATTTAACATCGCATCAACATTATTTCAGTAATGTAGCAATGCCTTATGGATCATTACCTTATGATTGGACAGTGGAACGATGAATAATACTTTAAGTAGAAGATAACTTCTTGGCAGGGACAAAGCAATTGATGATAAAAAGGAAGTAAGAAAAGAATATGTATGCAGCAAAGAGTTAAAAAGATAGCATGAATAAATATATGTTTGAAAAAGATCCGTACACAATCAATAAAATTATTTACATCAAGCCAGTAGAGAATCTTACCCTTAATTTATGTTAAATGATTCATGATGACAATTGACTATAAACAAAAACTTTTCATTGAGAAAAACAAAATCTCTTTAACAATTCTTGCTTATTGAACATGTAGTGTGAGACCATCATTAATTCATTAATATTTGAATGAACATGATTAACCCATAGAATGCTGGGTAATTTTCTAAAAAATAGATTTTTGTGTCGTTAACCTTAAATATCTGCTTAATTTCGATCAGGAAAGATACTCACAGTAGCAAACAGGTTAGATCCAAGGCCATCTGCCAATATACTTGGCGGCTCGCCTGGATATAACCTGTTTGCATAAGCATGTAGTCGGTTCAAGCGCTATAAAGGTTAGGATTCAACCCAAGTTCATGGTAATGCAACAAATTACAGCTCCCAAAAAAGGATTTTTACTATTCTACTATTTGCTTCCAACTTTAACTCCCATAACAATTTGTAGAACAAACACATGCTATCACATACATTAGACAAAATGTTTATGTGGGATACATCTGTATCCTTCCCCAACCACCGACATCAGTGGGATTGATTCACACCTATCCCTCAAACTCCTTACAGTGATCTCCCTTTTAAGGGATTGATCACTGCCACCACAAATGTCACATGACCATCTGCTTAGAAATGAAAATGGTGATTAACCCTTTCCGGAACAATAACGACATTTGACTACTTTGTTGCAGACAGCTATAGGAAAAATATTGGGAAAAGAAAAAATTGCTTGTAACAAGCAATTTCTTCTTTACCCACAATGTTTTCTGCCCTATCAGAAGATTATTTTTCAATTTCATCACATTTTGAAATGTCGTCTGCAAACTCTTTCAATTTGGGACAGCTGAAAATTTGTTGTTTGGGAAAGGGTTTAAGATGGTGGAGACACCCCAAAATATTGCACATTATTTGTAAAAAAAAAACCGAAATACTTTTCAACTAATTTGGTCAGCAATTAAATCAGTTCTTTATCCTGTAAAAATTTAAAAAGAAAAAAAAACCCACATCATTTTGCGTTTATCCAAATCTGGGTGAAAATCTTATAATGGCAGTGTTCCATGCAGCGTAGCAAGGGGAGATTACTGTGAGGAGTTTGACCTACCCCCTCAAATGGGATATTTTGGTGGACCAATCTGAAAATAACATCAGACGCAACTTTAAAAAGTAAAGAAAACATTTCTTTTGAAATAACTAAAAGAAACCTTTGTGACAGAAGAGATTTGTCATTTTCAGCAATTTCTTCTTTTTGTAAAATTTGAGACAGATCAAAACGATTTAGAAGATGAGCGATATCACGTACGACTTATAGCTTTCTTCATTATACAATAATAGAAAGCAGTGAGTTTCTTATTTAATGACCATGACTCCATAAATTGCCTGCCGAGTAAGAACTCATCTGTTCTATATTTCAAACAACTTTGAAGCATACAACATGTGAAAGGATTTTGACAAAAGAATTAACTCCTAGTGAGCAATTTATCCTTTTATAACAATGATTTCTGTCCAATGTCATAGAGAAATTGTATCTTTATCAAGCTGTGTTTGTGTCGTCTGCTGTTACTTTCAGTTTGGATAACTTACAAATTCCCTTATTGGGGAATCGGGTCACTTTTTGGAACGGCAGGGGAAACAAAAAAGCATCTTTTCCATGAAAGCCCTAGCTAAGCTATATACAATATCTCACATCTATTCTGGCTAAAACACAAAACAAACCCTGTTTCTTAGTGTTACTAAAAGTGTAACAATTCATTGGTTATCCCTTATCAAGAATCTTTAATGCCCTATGTAATTAATTCTGAAATCATTGTGACAAAAAGGCAAAGTCTAACGCAACAATGTTTCAATATTGAGACCGCATGAAACCAGAAAGAATTGAATCTAAATAGTGAAACAAGTTTAAGCATAGTCAAATAATAGACAAATAGTAACACTTCCCCTTTAATATCAAACAAGAGGAATTTGAACAAAAGAACCTGTCTGTTATGAAAGAATTTCTTCTGTTTCATCATGAGCTCAGCTAAATATGACTTTAAAATAAGTATCTATGAACAAGGTTTTGAGATGCAAAATGAAGACACATTTAAAATGAGTATTCATCTAGTATAGAGCTAAGAGAACAAATCACAATGCTTCCTACTAATATAATTAAAATCTCCGAATGTGTCACAGCCTCGGACAAGAAGACTGGTTTTGTTTCTGCCAGAAGTCTATTTCTTTTTCTTTTTGCCTGGAGTCTGTTGTTGTGGGACGGGTACCGTTCCCTCGGCTGAATTTGGCAGGTCGGTTCTCTGTTCTTCTAATCTGCTAGACTGGACCTTCTGTATTAAACTGAAGAAATCTTCATCAGGGACAGTAGGGGCTTGCAGATTATGTGGTAAAGCACTTCTCTGATCATCGATTCTTGAACCCTAGAGAAAAAGAAGATAAAAATACCCTGTTTTAACCTACGATTATTCCATATGCAAATTGTAGGGCTAGGTTCAAATAGAAAGCCATTCAAGGGCTGAGTGCATAAATGAATTAATGAATGGTGTTTTGACCCTTAATATACTAGGTAATTTTCTTAAAATATATTTTTGTGTCGCCTGCTTTCCAAAACCTTAAATAGCTGCTCAATTTTGATAGGAAAAGATACTCTGAGTAGCAACCAGGTTAGATCAGAGGGCAGCCCCCAATTAACTTGGTGGCTGGCCCGGATCTAACCTGTTTGCATAAGCATGAAGTCGGTTCCAGCAATTTTAGGGTCAAGGCATATCCAACAGCTTTGCGCACATTATGATGATGTGAATAAACATATGGGCTGAGTGCAAACATACACCATTTCCTTAAAATACAGGACTTACTGGTATCATAGTCTTGCATTGACCCTTCAATTTGCAGTATGCCTTTACAAAATTTACTATATACTCTTGCACTAAGCAAAGTTAGTTGGGAAACTAAGCCTTTGAAAATCCAAATGCTGTTCCACCTTAAGTTAAAGCCCCACTAAGGGGCCATGTGAATGATTGTTTGTATGATGTTAAACACGGTGTCAAAAATTTTCAATTATATAACAGCTTTCCTAGGCAAGGGCTCTGATGTAACTTGCCAAAGGACACTCCCACAAGACCAGAGGTGTCCATAAGGCTCAAACCCTAGACCCCCAAGTTCTAAGTCCGCCACCATAACTTCTGGGCCATGCAGGACCCCTCCATGTAAATTGTAAGTTTTGCACTATAACCAATGATCTGCGGAGGCCCCTTGTGAAAATTAATAAAGAAATTAAGTAACCACTTCAGCCGCCAAATCTCTCGAGCAGCGACTCACCTGACTTCTCATCAACATCTCGAAGAAGCTATCATCAGGGATGTCCTCATCCATGCGCTGTCGTAGGTACTGGTTAATCACAGACTGGGAGTTCAACCCGGGGAACTGGGGCAGGGTCGCCCGCTGGTCGTTCATTCGAGAGCCCTGGATACCTGCAACCATGTCCAGGAAGTTGTCGCTGTCTGGGGTGGAAGCTGGGGAAATGTAATAAAAGATTAGTAAGTTGTGTTTTCTTAATTGGTCTAGTCCTATTTTTTTAATTGGTCTACCATATCAATGGTTCAATGCAAGACTATGGTAAGTGCTTCATAAATATTGACAAACACCTTCGATAAATGAGTTTTATGTTGTGTCAACACTAGTTCAGATATGCTTCGATGCCCACCTCTTAAAGATGGAT
Source organism: Cerastoderma edule (assembly GCA_947846245.1). Classification (NCBI taxonomy): domain Eukaryota; kingdom Metazoa; phylum Mollusca; class Bivalvia; order Cardiida; family Cardiidae; genus Cerastoderma; species Cerastoderma edule. The sequence goes on along the minus strand of OX401418.1, from coordinate 22,049,464 downwards.
GGAGACCCACCAAACAGGGTTGTCTGGGGTGGAAGCTGGGGAAAAATAAAACAAAAGATTAGTTAATTGTTTTTTTTCCTTAATTGGTCTACCATATCAAGGGATCAATGCAAGACTATAGTAAGTGCTCCATAAACATGAAGCACTTACTATAGTCTTACAATGAACCCTCGATAAATGAGTTTCACAATAATATGTCAACACTAATTCAGCTATGCTGCCATGCCCACCTCTTAAAGATGGATGGAGACCCACCAAACAGGGTTGTCTGGGGTGGAAGCTGGGGAAAAATAAAACAAAAGATTAGTAAATTGTTTTTTTTCCTTAATTGGTCTACCATATCAAGGGATCAATGCAAGACTATAGTAAGTGCTCCATAAACATGAAGCACTTACTATAGTCTTACAATGAACCCTCGATAAATGAGTTTCACAATAATATGTCAACACTAATTCAGCTATGCTGCCATGCCCACCTCATAAAGATGGAGGAAGACCCCAAGGTTGTATGGGGTGAAAGCTAAGAGAAAATATATTGAGATCTAGAGATAGCTTAGTCTTCTCATTTTCTTTTTCCTGGTGTATTTATATGAGGAAAATGTGACACGATGTTTTGATAGGTTAGTGTGATTTCGTTTAATCAAAGGGTAGCTTCAGATAAGAGATGAATTCCCCTGTTCTATCTATATATTTCTTCTCTTGAATTCTATAATTCTGTTACTTATTATAATCATCTCGCAGACGAGTACCACAAAAATAAAATATTCGATTTTGAAATATTTAGAGCAAAGGGCACATATATATTTCAAAATATATCAAGAGAATGTGGCTTATCTTTTTTAATCAGTGTTTTTCTTAGTTTTATATTACTGGGTGTGTGAAAGTAATTTGTGAGCAGACAATATTGTATATAGATTTCATTATTCAAGGACCTTATTTATCAATTTAACAGTAGCATTTTGCTGGACATCATATTTAAGCAAGATAAGGCTTGTTGCCATATCTTGCTTAAATATGATGTCCAGCAAAATGCTACATTTTTGGTAACATGGTTGGTCAAGATCGAAAGAGAATTTTTTATTAAGAATGCAAACAAGCTAAAAATGTCCATTCTTTATCACTTTATGCATGAATCACAACTTTGAAAATTCTTGGCGAGATTATGATGTAATTGGAACATGAACCATAAAATTATGGTAACAAAGATTTCATAAGGTTTTATAAAGATTGAAAGGAATCATTTCGAAAAAGATAGAGGACAATTTTCTTTGACAGACAAACAAACCCAAAATTGCTTCTCACAACTATAACAGGAGAACCAATTAGAGACACAGCTTACCCATACTAGATTTTGGAAATGGTTTCGTCTCACTCTGAACAGAGCTTTGTCGAGAAAGTAGTCCGTTTTTGTCCGTCAACGTGAGACTACATCTTTGGTCCTCAATACGGCGACCTTGAAACTTACTCAGCAGATCAAAGAAACCGTCGTCCTCTGGTGAGAGGGGCTGTTGGATAAAAGATGAGGTTAGTTCTGTTCTACAACTAGGAGTTATTATCATTTCGCAAGTAAGTTGTTTTCGTCAATTGACTGGATTCCAATATAAATATTACTTTACAATGGTGAGATATGAATAAATAACAGAAGCAGAACCCCCATACACAAAGAAGACAGTGTTATCAAATCCAAAGATGCATATGTGATATTAAAACCACTAACATTGGATATCTTCTAATTTCCCTGTTAACTGTTTTTTTCTTCATGTTTGGGATATCATGACTGTTTTAATTGTAAAAATATGAATAAAATAGATGACAGCTAAAAAAAATACAAATGCTTTAGGCAAATATACATGAAGGATAATACTAGTTCCTCTTTCTATATGCTGAATGTTTCAAAGGCAACAATTTAACATCAGTGGAGGACTGGGTCCAGGGGAAGAGCCTCTGCTTGGGAACACAAGGGTTTGAATCCTGTGAGTGGCAGAATCTGCCTTGAGACTTGTCATTAATCCACATTGGGAGCCAGTACTGGTTATGTATCCAGGAAGCAGAATCCAAAGTGATTATTCTCAGCCGAAGAACTTGTTTCAAAATCAATGCAAAATAAATGAGTTTAAACTAACAATTTAATGTTTCCCATTTTGTCACAATAACATCTAGCTCATGTCACAAAGAATATTACCATTATTCAAAAAGGTCATCTACATATTACTTTCAATTAAGACTAATCACTTATTTCAATATGAAGACAAAGTGTAAACCCACCTCCTCTTTTTTAGAGCCAAACGTTTCCGAGGCTACACTTTGTGACTTCTGTACTTTGGGTATTTTGGGGCGTGCTCCGCCGTTGCTCAAATCTTCCCGCTTGTCGGGCGTAAGCTTCATAAGCTCCATTCTCTCCATGCTACGGCGGCGGGCGCTACCATGGGTACGGCGGTCTGCAAAATGAATTGAAAATCAAAATTGGTATTTGATACAGGAAACACTCAATAAACCAACAAATCTATTTTTCATAATAAAGTGTCTAAGCCCACCTTTAATAGACTTGAGAAATGCTTTATACAAAAGGAAATAACTGCTCCGAAACTGTTCTGCTTTTGTAGCAATGGTGCACAGTAACATATGCATGTGTAATTTTTCATAACTGATGTTGTTTACCAAAAGAACCAGTCTCAAAATCAATGGATTTAAGTTTTAATACAGTTTTAATACAGTGTTAAACTCTGTATCAACATTTTTCAGTTCTGTAACAGCTTTCCTGGTTTCACCAGCACTAAGCTAGGAGTTTGAAATGCCAAAGATCAATCCCATGAAACCAGAATCGTTATTGGATCTCAAACCCGGGACTCGAAAGTTCTATGCCCACCACCTTTACTACAAGGCCATGAAGGACCATTCAAAATACAGTATCAGGGAATGGGTTTTCAAACATGCAAATTAATCCCTCCTCCCATCAGCCTGTAAATTGAACAATTATACTGGTATAAATAAATCATGTTGCATCAACTTTATCTAATGTCAGAAGAATTTAGGCCAATCTGGTTCTCAAACTCAGGACTCCTGTATTCCAAGTTGGACCACTAATAACTAAGCTTATGAGGCTCAGCTAGCCATTGTTTGAATCCTGGGCAATCTGCACTAATCAGGTTTATCCAATGAAAACGCCTCTTACATAATATGGCAGCTGCCATATTGCTTCTTGACAGAGTTCTTTCGTTGTACATGTACTTTTGTTTTCAATCTTTCGTTGTACATGTACTTTTGTTTTCAATCTTTCGTTGTACATGTACTTTTGTTTTCAATCTTTCATTGTACATGTACTTTTGTTTTCAATCTTACATTGTATATGTACTTTTGTTTTCATTCTTACGTTGTACATGTACTTTTGTTTTCAAATGAAATTGTCAAATGCAATATCTAAACAGTCAATGATGTTCAACATGTTCATATAAATTGAACTACTCAACATGGACGCTTATAGGAAATGTGCTAGAAGCCAGGGACGATTCATCCTAAGTTTGTAAACCTACATTTATATGCTACCTATATTTCTCAGCTCACAGAAATGACAAAGTAGTTACAAATAGTAATTGAGTCTAAACCTGATTTTTTGTTAAACAGCATCAATCAACATGTTCAAAAAGGCCAACTTACACATTCCTACGTCAGGCAGGTCAACATTCTCTTTCTTCTCTGATAGAGGTGTGGGGTCGTTGATACCCAGTACCAATCGAAGGTCGGCCAAATTCATCTGGGCAGTGACCTGACCTGTCTCATCACCTATCTGTAACAGACAAGTTTTATTCATTGATCAACGTTTGTCTCAACCTTGCAACAACAGTCTTTCAGTCAATTTGCAATAACTGCTCACAAGTCCAGGGTTCAATGTAAGACTGTAGTATAGTAAGTGCTTCGTTCAATGCAAGACTATAGTAAGTGCTTCATATTTATGAAGTACTTACAATAGTCTTGCATAGAACCCTTGAAGTGATGATTTGCAATATCTGCTAACAAGTGATGAAGGAATTTAAGATTTATAAGGGGTTTAACACCTTGTTAACAATTCTTCAGTTCTGTTAATTTGTTTGTATGGTCCTTTAATGCAAATCAACAATTTTTTCAGTCATGTTACGGCTTTCCTTGATCTACCAGTACTAGGCTAGGGCTCTGAAGCGACTTACCAAAGGTCAACCCCACGAAACAAGGTGTTGGTGGTACTCAAAACGGGACCTCTGAATTCAAAGTCTGCCACCTTAACCATTGGGCCACGCAGGATCCTTTGATCAAACGTGCACCTCTCATTTTAAAACCAAAAAAAAAAGTGTATATTCATACCTCTCGTGATATTTCCAAGTGCCTACTGGCAAATTGCAGCGCCTCCTCATTTTTCCCCAAGGCTGTATGGGCATTTCCTAAACTCCAACATGCCCTCCCTTCACCTACTTTGTCCTTCAACTCCTTGGCGATTCTCAAATGTTTCATGTGAAACTCTATTGCTTTGTCATAGTCTTTAAGTAATGTGTATGTGTTGCCTAAACTATAGCACGCCTGGGCCTCGAGAGCTTTATCCCCTAATTGTTTGGCAATCTGTAATGTTTTCCTGCAAGTGAGTAGAGAAACAAGGATGTTACTACTTTTCTATGCTTAACATATTAGAAACACTCATGGTTTCTCCGTTTTTGTCATCAAATTGATAATTTCTAGTACAGGTCCCTAGAAGCTGTCTGCTTTTGTGCTATCCTTCTCCACAATGAAGGCAGATTAGATTGAATCTTACTAGAGGACTTGTAGCAGAATCTAATATATGTTGGATTAGTTATTTGGGTCACTTGAATCCATGCATTATTCAAAAGATGTCTTCAGTTTTTATGAATTCGAATGGCTGCAAGTCTATAATCTGTTTATCTTTTCTCTTTTTTTGTATACAGAAGCTCTCTACTATCTGTTCTTAAAGACTATCAAAGGTTTGTAAAATTAAAATGATATAAACAGAAATAAACCAAGTGCTGTCAAAGTGTTTGTAATTGAATCCAATGATTGAAAGCAATCATAGATGCAATTCAAAAATCATTGCTATGTGTGTTATGAATGAACCGGTAAAACAAATTTAAAAAAACCCAACTAAGTACATGTATATGATATCTACCTATAATGATCGGCAGCAACTTCAAACTCCCCCAAGAATATATGAGCGTTTCCAAGGTTACTGTATGCCCTTCTCTCAGCAGCTTTGTCACCAAACTCACGGGCAATGGCTAACCTCTGTAAGAATCAAATTAAATAATTTGACAATTTGAATCACTTTCAAAGGACTTACCCCACAAAACATTAAAAATCAATGTGTAACAATAGAATCTCACAACTGATAGCTCAACAGTAAAATGATAGTTCTGAAACCTTTTTTTATCATTATCATTACGTGTGTATGGGGGTTTAAAACCCGGCCAACAATTTTTAGGGCTTTAAAGTGTATTGCCAAAGGATACTCCAACAAAACCAGTGCTGCTCAAACCCAGGGTACCGTTTTACTAAAGGATTTACGGAAAATATTTGCGCAAGTCAAAACTGATAAACATGGATAATATCTTAAACGAAAGCACAATATTGCAATGTGACATGTCATTGGAAGCGTCTCGGAGAGACGATTCCAATGATGTGTTATTTTGCAATATTGCCTTGCCCAATATTGAAATAAGAGGAATTGTTGTTTTAGACTTGTGCAAATCTTAAGCTTAAAAGCTTTAGTAAAACGGTACCCAATTCCTTAAGCTCTGAGCCAAGCAGGATGCTCTAAGATAAATGTCACAATAACATTCATGAGTGAAAGTTGAAGTATTTCAAAAACCTGAAATCTTTAGTTCTTTATCCTGAAAAGGCATGTGCTATAGCATTATATAGGGACAAAAAGTCTCCAATACCTGAAATTCAGGAATTATCCTGAACACTTTCACCCATGCAATAACATTACATGTATTGTAAACTACATTGCTAGGCTTTAACCTTTTTCATGCTGATATTTATTAACCTACGAAGTTTCATGTTGATATTGACAAATCAAAACTCTGTGTCTTGGATTTAGCAGGGGCAACTAACCTCTTGATGGTATATGATAGCTTGACTGAAGTTACCCAAGAGGTAGTGTGTGTTACCAAGGTTACCACAAGCCCGACCTTGGGCAGCAATGTCACCCAATTCTTGAACAATTGCGAGGTTCGCTCTGTGGAAATAAAGACATATCTTTCATTGTTTTCATTCTTTCTCCCATAAATATAATGGTTTATATCACATTCTTCCTCATATATACAAATTCTGGAAAAGTCCCAACTAAGAATTACAGAAGCTGACAACAAATATCATGAACAAATCTCTGAATTCAAACAGAAAAGACTATGACAAAAAGATAAGTTGCTCATAACAAACAATTCTGGAAATCGTTAACTATTCAAAAGGACTTCTGACTTCTTCTAGTAAACTGTAGAAAGCATGACTGCCTTTTCAGTAAACCACATTTGAAAGTGTTACAAAATGATAAACTCATTCTGTTTATGATCTTTCTTTGTTACTACCCTTTTACTGTTTATTGATCAACCATTCCCTTTATCATGGTTACATAACCCGTCTGAAGACTTGCATATAAAACATATAAAAGACAGAGCTGATTATTGATCATTTGCCATAAAAAGAAATACACTAATCTATAATCATGGACATGGTCCAAGACTGTCTGTTTTTTTTTTGTTTTTTTTTGTTATCGCATTATTTTGCATGGGCAATTCTGTCATTTTGAAATTGAATTTTAAGGAAGTCTATCCTTAAGTCCTAAGGACAGCAACATACTTAAAATCAAATACTGAAACAAAATGAATTATTCGCATTGGTTCTGTTTAGATGCCGCTTCAAATCACACACAGATTGATTGTGAATGCAAAAAAAAGGAGTCCTTCACAATAAATATTTTTTTTAGTTGAATGCACTTTTTCATTTATAAAGTAGGGTTAGTCAAAATAGCGTTACTGGAATCCAAATTTTTAAGGGAGAATCTAAACAAAATGGAAGGCTGCATACTCTAAGAATTCCACAGCTCTTGGCATTAATTCATCATTAAATGGATCATAGCATTTCTTACTAATCTGTATCTATTACCATTATATCCATAGACATCATAGAGTAGAGCATTTTTCACAATGGTTTCAAATTAAAGCTGCTTTAAAGGCTTTTTTAAGATGTCTGCTTAATGAGGTAAACAATGTTGCTTTAAAGGCGATTAGCATTTATTGTAAAAACATGAGACTAAGAAATCAATTTTGTATAATTTTTATCTCTCAAGGTAGAAATCCCAAAGTAGAGATGTCAGTGTCAAACAATGTATTGCCACATTCTCTTTGTTCAAACATTTCTTTCAGTTATCCTGCATCCAGCTTACCAGTTAAAATACTATCGCAGTAATCCTGATTACAATGGAGAGAAGATATCTTTAAATTGTTTTGTGCTGAAACTTCATGCTTATGCAGACAGGTTAGATCCAAACCAGTCGCAAAATAAATTGGCGGCTGGCCTAAGATCTAACCGGTTTGCTACTATCAGTATCTTTCCCCATTGAAATTAAGCAGATATCAAAATAAAGGTTTTGGAAGGCAGATGACACAAGAATCTATTTTTAGAAAATTACCCAGCATTCTAATGGTTAATAATCTCTGATTTGACGATGCACCTGCAACCACACACAAGCGTACAGCACTACCAAGATGGTTATCAGCAACATGACTTACTCATAGTATTCAGCAGCTTTTTCGAGACATTCTTTAACTTCGGGCGGAAAATCTCCGGGGTCCTGGTTCCCAGTTCTACCAGTATGTTTCCCCTTCGCATGGTAAACATTACCTAGGTTGTATAGCGCTCTTGCCTCTCCAATCTGTAATGAACAAAAATAAAGGTCTAATAGATATGAGATGAATTACGCTTGCTTAGTTCTTTCATTACAAGACTTTTTCGTTATGGAACAGGGGCCTATAAAAGGCACCTTCCCAATTTGGAATTTCTTTATAATCATACAATTTTCCCGAAATTCAAAGTAACATCAGCTTTTTGCTTTCCAATTCAGCAGTTTCATTGATGCAACTTCCGAAAATCAACAAGCCTAGGCTTCCTCCCAATTCAAAGAAAAGAAGCATTGAGATATTTCTAATGTTGCATAGTACTTTGTCCTTTTCAATTGAAAACGAACTAATACAATGCTCATGAGGCAAATTCCACTGGCTTAATACTTTGTCTTTGTAAAAACTCTATCTTATGAATACTTATTAGAACTGTCAATACTGATAAATTTTAACAAATTAAGGTTACAGATAATATTCGTGTTTGGATATCGTGTTCCAAAGACTTTATCTTGACCTATGCAAATGAGTGAATGAATGAATGAGGTTGTGCGTCCTACCAATAAGAAACAACAAGTCTATGAATAGTGCTTAACCCTTTACCAAATGCCAAATTTTCAACTAGCCCGAATTCAGAGAGTTTGCAGACGTCATTCAAAGTGATGAAGTTGAAAAACTATCTTCTGACGGGGCAGAAAACATTGTGGCAAAAGGAGAAATTGCTCATTAAGAGCAATTTTTTCTTTCCCACAATGCCTTCTAGAATCGCCTGCAACAAACTGGTCAAATGTCGTTATTGTTTGGTAATGGGTTAATGACCCTAGACATACATACTCTATCTTTAAGCTCTCTAGAGAGTTCAAGATGCCGTAAACAGCACGCTATGGCCTCATCAAACTTGCCCAGGACCTTCAGTGTGTTACCAAGGTTACCGCTAGCCTTCGCCTCACCCACTCTGTCGCCTAGCGTCCTGAAATATTAGGCTTGTGTAAAATGAGGTCTCAACTTTTCAGAAACATCATAGTAATTGTAAATGGTTTCATGTGCCTCGTTCTCCCTGTTACCATAAGTACTGCTGAGATACGGTGTGAATACCTTGACAGTACTTCAACAAAAAGGTTTTAAACCCTTTCATTTATTCAATTATATTTTGACAACAGTTCAAACATCCAAGCTTTCCCATGCAATGGTCAGAGTTCTGAAAAATATGGTCATCTTTTCTATGCTTGAAGGACACTTCAAACAATTTTCCGTCCTTTTGCAACAACATGCTGCATACCCAGACCTGTCATGAAAGGCTAACTTTATTGCTTAGTTCTTTAATGTAAAGTTTTCATCTAAAAGGTTTACCACTATTTTCAACCATATATAAGTTTAACTGCATCCCCTTTTCATGCATTTCGACATAACTAGACCCAAACCAGTACATCGCAATGCATTGTGCTGAGCATTGCATTGTGCTGAGCATTGCATTGTGCTGAGCATTGCATTGTGCTGAGGAATGGAGACTGACCCTCTTTTACATAATATGAAAACATTTATTGATACGGGTTTTACATCCCATCAACATTATTTCAGATATGTTGCAATGCAAACCTCTAATTGATGGAGAAAGACCCCATACTAAACTGTACATAAAGACTGGTCAATTTGGGTAGAACCACAGGTTTTCGGTACAAATCAGGGCCGAGACTAACTCTCATGAAAATAATAAATGCTGTCACCAGGATTTGAACCCACATGGAGATTGGCCATGTGATTTCAAGTTCTTAACTCCAACCAATAGGCCATTGAGGCCCCCTTGAATGAGAAAAACAACTGAACAAGAATATACTCTTGCTTAAAATGAATGGAAAATTTAAGAAAAAAAGAAAGACGAACCTTGCCAAATTGAGATCATGTTTGTGGTACTCCAGGGCTTTTCCAAACTCTTGCAGGTAGAAGTAAGCGTTACCTAGCTGACTGTATATTGCACTCAACGTCTTCAGGTCGTCCGTCCCAGAATTCACCGCCGCCTCGAAGAACTGGACCCCCGTCCGACAGTCGCCAGCCTTACAGAGTCGCTCCCCTTCCAGGGCAAGCTCCATACAGGTACAGTCCATTCCCTGCAAATACAAAACAACTCATTACATTGTAGTTCATTTATAACATATGTCATAAGGGTTCAATTCAAGACTATAGTTAGTGCTTCACAAACATAAGCACTTACTATATAGTCTTGCATTGAAACCTCTGTGTGTTTAAGTGTATGGGCAGCATAATTATGACATTCAGGTGCTATTTGAAAACTTAGTAAATGATTATGAATGTGAAAATCTGAGAATCATGTCTCTCTTACTTCTTTAACCCAATACTTTGATCACCGCTTTAATTCCCCTACAACAGGCTTTAAAGAAACTTACTCAAAGATTTGTGGTCTGGAAATAAAAGAAGCTCAAGATTTGATATCAATGGCTATCATCACTAAACCAGAGACCATTTTCAATTTCCATTTTTTTAAGTTGCTGAAACCCCATGATTTCACTAAAAAATGTATCTTTGCTCATGTCAGTGCTTCTATGGGAAAGCCTGTTTTAGATAAACACACAAAATCCTTCTAGCACAACCAGCTAACGTCACATGATCATAGCACTTTAACGTTTCCCAAGACTCATGTGACAATGGTATCTAAAATTAGCACCTCTTATTCATTCCAAGTTGAGCTTTTATGAAATGGACCTGTTTATACCATTTGCAATATCTACAATACAAAATATTCATGATCTATATATTTTCTGTTTTGCTATAAACAGGCATGTAAAGCTGTCAAAAATCTAGATGTATGTTAGTTTAGAAATCTGTGTTACCATTTTATTGCTAAAAGACAATTTATTAAAAAAAAGGGTTAAAATTGAATCTGAAATAGTCCTTTTAAAGATCACTGTAAGAAAAGGATAAAATGCTCCTAATGAGCAACCTGTGAGAAAGTGATAATTTTGCTCATTTTGAATGAATTCTTTTTCTATATTTATTTGTTGAAACAGTTTATCACATATCCTGCTACAGTCAGTACTGTTGTGGTGTTGAGATAAACATATTCACACTGTCTAACAATTAATTGAGTCATATCATGGCAAAAGTTCAATTATTCTTACTTCCTTATACAAGACTTACGCAAGGGAAAAGTAATTTCCCCAGAGAAAATGGCTGTAAACACAATTCTATATTTATGACTGAGACTTGAAAGATTATTCCAAAATCCATTTCCTTATTGGACTGGACCAATCTGAAAGCTAAAGCAGACGACAAGAATGAACATTTTTCTTTGTTATATTACCGGTAGGTAAGAAACCTTTGTGTCATGAGGAGATATTGCTTGTTTTGGAGATATTGTTTGTTTTAAGTAAGATTTCAATTTGCCACAGTCAATTCATTTTTAAACTCTTACTTAATTGTTTAGGACTTTACCATCTCTACTGCTTAAGTCTCTCCAAACCATTGGGACAAAAGAATAAGTTTCTCAATTGAGCAATTCATCCTTTCGTCACATTTGTTTAATACCTTCATTTCAAGCTTATCTTGACATATTTTCCAATATCTACCCACTCTGGTGTACTTATATCAGCATACTTAACATATGTTAAAAAATTGGGACAGAAAAGAAGAAACTTCTCCTTTAAAGGCAAAAAAATATAAAAAGTAAGAAATACGGTGGACAGTACACCTTTTCGTAGTAGAACAAGGTTATGTTTTTTTAAAATTATTTGCCCTACATTGATTGCAGCAAAACAGATTCTTACAACTCCGATAAATCGCTCTATTATTATGCTTGTAACCTGTACTCGCGTCAAATATGGATTAACAAAAGGTCGCAAGGCAGACCCGCTACTCACAGGATTCAAACTAATGACCCTTGGGTCCCAAGGCAGACACTCTACCCATGGACCACTGTCACCCAAGTTATACATTTGTTATTGATATGAATTTGAAACAGTAACAAAATTTCATAGGAGAAAATGCGCTAAATCAATACAGTGCACACAAGAAGAAACTAATCACTGGCATATTAATGATTATTTATAACCACATTATCTCGTGCAATTCATCAGTTTATTAGTGCAGAACAAATAAAAATTATGATGGCTTATTTATGGTTGCCTTATCAAAGTTTCTTGGACAGTGCAGTAAAAATAATGACTAATTACTTTACTACATGCATACTTGTGATTTAACAAACATTAGAAATGGAGAAATTGCTTATTAATCTTTTGAATACTTTATAAATATTTGTGATGTTCTCTTTAATATGGATCAGAAATATAAATCAAATACAAGGAAATAATATTACTTGAATGCTCAAATGTCTGCAGGAAGTCCTTAACCCTTAGAATGCTGGGTAATTTTCCAAACCTAGATTTTTGCTAGTCGTCTGCTTTCGGAAACCTGAAATATCTCATTCTGCTTAATTTTGATGAGGTAAGATACATAGAGTAGCAAACAGGTTAGATGACAGGCCAGCCGACAATTTACTTGGTGGCTAGCCTGGATCTTACCTGCTTGCATATGCATGAAGCTGGTTCCAGCACTATAAGGGTTAACAGTGTCTTGGAATAAAGGGAATCCCAATTCTTTCTGAAACTTTAATGCCTTAACAACTGTATCAACAATTTTTCAGTTACATGATGGCTTTCCAGAATTCATCATTACTGCGCTTAGGCTCTGAAGTGTCTTGCCAAAGGACTCTCCCAGGAAACCATAATTATGTAACAATGGAGCTCAAGTCCTTAACCCCCAAATTCAGAGTCTGCCACCTTAACAACTGGGCCACACATGACCCCTACTAATTAATACAGGCAAATCCTGACTTTTGGAAGGTTTGGGTTCCTTGAGGTTTCCAAAGATGTCGTCATCATTTCTATTATAGATATAGGTTGAAACATTTCCTACTAAATAGTGGCCTATGCATAATAGTTGACAATCCATCATAACTTTTGAGATCATTAATTAACTTCCTTTTTGTTACAATGTTGCCAATCATATCAGCTGCAATATTCTTTTGTAAGATGCCTGTTTTGGAAATGATTTCAAGAAGGATATTCTGAAAGGCAAAATGTATTTACAGCCAATTTTGTTCTAAGCGATCCCTTATAAACAGTGCACAGAGAATAATATGGGCCGCGTCACATGAAAAGGGGCACTCGGACATAAATAAAAACCGCTGACTCAGCTCTTTCTTAACGCTATTATTTCAGCATCTAGTCACGACAGTAATCATTTGTATTTATCTAAAGGTAAAACTTGATGTCCTCTAAGATAGCAAACAGTGTAACCCCAGACCAGCCGCCACATCAGTGACATGTCGGCTGGTCTGGGGCTACACTGTTTGCTATGTCCGAGTGCCCCTTTTCCCGTGACGTGGCCCATATATCTTAAAACACTATCTTGATTAAGATGGTAAGTCATTTAGAAAACTTCAGGACCTGCTCGAGTTTACTGATTGTGTAGATAAGGGTTTAACATCGCATCAACAGTATTTCTATTATGTTGCGGTGGCTGACTCTTAATGATGGAGGAAGACCCCAGATGCAACTGACCATAAGGGCTGGTCAAGTCAGGAAGAACAATGGGAATTCTGTAAATCAGACAGGAGACTACCTCTCATGAAATTACAAATGTCCTAACCGCAACTTTAACCCAGGCGGAAAGGGGACATGTGATTTCATGGTGTGTACTATAACCACTAGGTCAATAAGAGTTCTCTGAATGACTATCATATGGATTAAACCACAAATTGTCTATTAAACCATAATTCTGTCTGCCTTAACTATGGTCTTTTAAAGCAAAATTGACTGTATCTGAAGAACACCATACTACTTGAGAAACAATTCTTGCTTAATTTCCATCACAGGAGGGAACATTTATTGATACATACACATCACTGTTGGTGCCAACAGTAAAAATGTAAGTGATGATTGAACCCTGCTTCATGCTAATATCTTCAATTAACCAATTTTCCTTGTCCATATTTTTTTCTGGTCCAGATTTAAAGACGTAAACTATTCAGCATAAAAGAATGCATATTCTATTAAAAATAACAAGTAGAAACCCAAATGATGAAGTCAGGGTTTTTCTTGACCCCCAACTAGCATAGTAAATTAATGACCCCTAATTCCAGGATATGATCCCTAAAGATCATTATTTTCCATTCATAAATCCATATATAAGGGGTCAAAAGTCCCATAAAATAGCATAATGATTGAATGAATACTTTTTCTTTTTCATTTTTTTTTTATATGGGTTTTACATTACATCAACATTATTTCAGTTATGTAGCGATGCCCGACTCTTAATGATGGAGGAAGACACCATGCTCAACTGCCCACAAGGGCTGGTCAAGGTGGGTAGAACCATCGGCATTCTGTAAGTCAGCCAGAGACTGCCTCTCATGAAAATCCATATCCCTCTCAGGATTTGAACCGACGCGGAGAGGGGCCATGTGATTTCAAGTTCTGTACTCTAACCACTAGGCCACGGACGCCCCAATACTTTTTCTTGTCACAGCAGTTTTATATCATATTCAAATACAAAATATATAATTTTTTTATATTCTGTTGAAGCAGCATAAGACGAGTATCATAAGAAGGATAGGGTTAAATATTGATCATCTGCCATGATATGAAATGAACCTATCTATAATGGGAAATTGTCAGTACTGGCAGGTGAACATGGTGTCTTAACCCGTTCTCTCAAAGGGAAAATTTTGAATGGTCCAAATACAAAGGAACATCAGGTGCAACTATTTGTTGCAATCAATTTCTCATTTTGTCACAATGGTTCCTGGAGTTAAAAGCTTTTTTTGCTTTGATCATGAAAGTTTTTAACCTTAGAAATACGACAGAAATAATCAAATTCTATTGCACATACTTAAACGATGCTTGTTTGCAGATTTTACGAATCTGGTATTATTATCATTTTTTTTAACCCTTTCCCAAACAATAACGACATTTGACTACTTTGTTGCAGATGACTTTAGAAAGCATTGTGGGAAAAGGAGAAATTGCTTGTAACAAGCAATTTTTTCTTTTCACACAAGGTTTTCTGCTCCTGCACTGGAGAATATTTTCCATTTTTATCACATTTTGAAATATCTTCCGCAAACTCTTTCAATTTGGGACAGTTGAAAATTTGTTGTTTGGGAAAGGGTTAAAGCTGTATTATAGATATACTGTATGAGACCTACTGCAGAAAACCAAAACAAAATAAATTCAGTTTGTTTTTAGAACCTGTATACAATGAATAAATATCCATTCAGGTCTAAAAAGGTAGCAATGCTTTTGATCCGTGCATACTTAGATTTATGACAAATTCTGAATCAAATAGGGGTCCAGTAGCTGTTTTTCATTAAGTATAACATAACAATAAAAAACTGCATTATTTCCATGACATTTTATTTTGACTTAAAATTTGTCCCATGACCTCTAGAACCTTAAAAATTGCCGCCTGCTTTTGCTTTCAGTTTGGACCAACAATAAATATGCTTGGGGAATTATATTGAAGAATGCTTCCTCAGGAACGACACATAATCCAGGGATTATGTAGTGAGTGGGTTTAACCCTTTACCAATCCCCAAATTTTCAACTGTCCCAAATTCAAAGAGTTTGCAGGACCTTTCAAAATGTGACGAAATTGGAAAAATAATCTACTGATATGGCAGAAAACATTGTGGGAAAAGGAGAAATTGCTCGTCACAAGCAATTTATTCTTTTCCCACAATATTTTCCAGAGTCTTCTCTAACAAACCAGTCAAAGGTCATTATTGTTTGGTAAAAGGTTTAAGGATGTGGAACAATTCTATAACTATCGAACTGGTCAACGATCTGGATATCAATACATAAACACTAATCTTATTGATTCATCCATGTGACCTGTCCCCAGACATCCCTCCTTGACTACTGGAGAGTAGCTCTAACTCTAGTTGACAATTTGTATAAGTATTCATATGGGTTTAACATTGCGCCAACAATATTTCAGTTATGTTGCAATGTCCTACTCCAATATATTCTACATGAACACTAATCTTATTGATCCATCCATGTGACCTGTCCCTAGACAAACCTTGACTACTGCATTCATTTCTAACTCCTTATGCACCGAAGTTGACATTTTGTATTATGTATTTATATGGGTTTAACATTGTGTCAACATTTTTCAGTTATGTCGGTATGCCAGCTTTATTACTCTTTATGATAGAATAAATTAATGAATGAATGGTATTTTAGGACAATCAACATCTTTATGATAAAGGCAGATCAAGCCAGATAGAACCACAAGTTATCCGTAGGTCAGAAGGGCAACTACCTTTCATGAAAATCTAAATGCTGTCATTGGGATTTGAACCCATGGGGAGAACGGCCAGTAAATTCAAGTTCTGTACTTTAACCCCTATGGCAAGGTGGCCCAAAGTTGACATTTTCTATGACTAGACTTTTCATCATCCATGTTACTAATACCCTCAAATAGGATTTTGTGATGAGTCTTAATTGAAAACATTAGGAACCATATCTTTAATTAGAGGTTTGACTAATCCAATTTGGACTAACAAGCAGACATTCTTTCAAATGGATCATGTGACAGATCCAAATTGATAGCAAATCTTCAAATAAAGTTTGATCATGGCTGGATCAAATTTAAAGCATTTACATGTAATTCTTTATATATGGAGCTTAATGAGTCTAAATTGAAGGAAATAACAGTTTTTTCTCATATTGAATTGTGTGCCCAATTTAAAATATCATTTAATATGAAGTATTGAAGAAATGATAGTACTAAAAGTAGAGCTTGCTTGATTTCAACCCAATTTTAGAATGAATTTACACTTTGCATACTAATAGCTATTTTTTTATTTGAAAAAGAAACGAAATTTTAAATGGGGTAAGATCAGTTATAGCAGAGAACAAGCACTCAAATAAATGATTTAATCTCCTGTCACTTTAAATGATAAAGAAAAGATAATTTCTCACATCTTGTAAATCAAGCATTCAAAACAAGGCTATAATTAGTGCTTCATGTTTGTAAAGGACTTACTGAAGTCTAGCATTAACCCTTTCCCAAACAACAAGTCTCGATATCCCAAATTGAAAGAGTTTGCAGAAGACATTTCAAAATGTGATGGAATTGAAAAATATTCTTCAGAAAGAGCATAAAACCTTGTGGGAAAAGGAAAAATTGCTTGTCACAATCAATTTCTCCATTTCCCTCAATGTTTTCTAGAATCATCTGAAACAAAATCGTCAAATGTCGTTACTGTTTGGGGAAGGGTTACACCCTCAAACTGTTGTTGACTGTTTCTTGGAATTCCAGACCAATCAGAAAATCCTATTTATCGGAAATTTAGAATCATCTATTTTAGGTAGAAAAGCTTTTCCCATTCCCCAATTTGTGAACTTTCAAATGCACCAAATTGATAGGGAAAGCAGACGACAAGAAGAAGAATGAACTAAATACATTTTCCTAATTACATTTGGTAGAAAACAGAGACAAAAGGTTAACCAATTACCAAACAATAACTACATTTTACCACTTTGTTGCAGATGACTTTGGAAAACACTGTGGGAAAACGAGAAATTGCTTGTGATGAGTAATTTTCCCCTTTCCCCACAATATTTTTTACCCTATCTGATTAGATCATTTTCAAATGTCATAACATTTTAAAATGTCTGCATTTTCAATTTGGGATAGTTAAAAATTTAGGGTTTAGTAACGGGTTAAGGAGCAATTCATCCTTTTGACACAGGGCTTTCTTGAGCCTTTCTGCAGGGGATGCATCAAAGTGGGGCATTATGGGAATTTTAAGAGTCAGGAACCCCGTTTTATCTCAAGCCGGAGATATTTGTAATAGAGATAGGGGGGCTATCACACACAACTCACATCCATTACCTTAGCATGCGACATCTGGCCCAGTCGATGGGGGGGAATCCGCCAGAATTCAGATTGTTGCTATGGTAACATTAAGGAGCAATTCATCCTTTTGACACAGGGCTTTCTTGAGCCTTTCTGCAGGGGATGCATCAAAGTGGGGCATTATGGGAATTTTAAGAGTCAGGAACCCCGTTTTATCTCAAGCCGGAGATATTTGTAATAGAGATAGGGGGGCTATCACACACAACTCACATCCATTACCTTAGCATGCGACATCTGGCCCAGTCGATGGGGGGGAATCCGCCAGAATTCAGATTGTTGCTATGGTAACATGTGTATCTGCGTTACCATGACAATAATTATCTGTCCTATTCCCTGCAGATCCACTGACACTGAAAAGATAATTGTCCAGAGGAAACTAAGAATATGTAAACTGATGCATGAAATGCTAAACAAATATTTAACAGATTTGGCAATGTAAGAATTTCTTCATCCATTTACCAAACAATCAAAAGATTTTGGATGTCTGCTGCAATTTTATATTTGAAACTTTGGGAGGGTATAGAAAATTTTCTTTTAACCCTAATACCAAAAGCCAAATTGAAAGAGTTTGTAGACGACAATTCAAAATATGATGAAATTGGAAAATTATCTTCTGATAAGGCAGAAATCATTGTGGATAAAGGTGAAATTGCTTGATAAGAGGAATGTCTCTTTTTCCCATAATGATTTCCAGAGTTGTCTGCAACAAACTGGTCAAATGTCGCTATTGTTTGGTAATGGGTTAAGACAATTTTCCTTTCTTCCAAATAAATATATCAATATCAATTTTGCTTTTTATTTCTGTCTGCAATCACTTTTGGTTTTGGGACAATAACAAACAAATCAGAATTACTTATATGATTAAGATATTTGGGATGAAATTTTGAACATTTCTGTAATCTTTCCTTGTAAGACTCTATGACTGAGCTACAATAGCAGACAATCATAATAAAACATGAAAACAAACAAATCTAAAATAAGGACATGTCCAAACTAAAAGCAACAGTAGACAAAAAGCAAGAAAATAAAACACATTTTTCAAAATATTGGGTAGATAGCATTTACAAAATAAGTTTTTTTTTCCACTTAAACAATGAAACCAGCAAGAAACTATTGCACATTTTCAATGATATCAGGTATAAAAGCTTTGACAAATGAATTGAACTCTTGACAACAAGGAATTAAGGACTTTGTCACAATGATGCAGTGATATTTTTCTAAATTAAATCAATGGGTTTTTTTCGACCAAAACTTAAAATTCAATGGGTTTTCTATAGAAAAATAATTAAAATGAATGAAAGTAATGAGTTTTGGGAAATTTAATGAGATTTCTGGGGCCAAAAATTATCACTGATGATATCTGAATTCTCATACAGCATGTGATATTGGATATGGCACTGTGAAAGATTTAAGAACTTATTCATAAACTCATGAATGTTCATGGATATTAAATGACTATTCATGAACATATAACTTCCCTGAAATTCAAGAACAGGTTTATGAACATCAAGTACAGGTACCTGTTCTTAATGTTCATGAACATGTTTTTGGAATTGATCAACAAATCATGAACAATTTTGAATTTATGAATCAATGAATAAGTTCTTGAATCTCTTGCAAAAGTAAGGCTGAAAAAATCTTTCAAAGAAGTCATTCAGCACCATCATGATTTTCATAATGTAGATCTTTGTCTGTTTAACTAATGCAGACTTTTTGTTGGACATCTTTTGTCATTTTGAAGATTGATTATAAATAATATCATCTCCTGTTTACTTAGGAAGCAAGGAAGTGGTTCCACCCACATGTTGCCAGCAGCCTGCTAATGAAGGGACATTTAACATAACTTTTTCTCCTTATATAACAAGTGAGGGACCCATAAAAGGCACCTACCCAAAAGGAAATGTCTTTAAAATCACACACTGGATTCCAAAACAAGTTATAAGGAAAAATTTATATCAGCGTTTTGGTTTCCCAATTCAGCAATGTCTTTGATACAATTTTCCAAGACTAACAGGCCCAGGTCTCTTCCCAGTTTGAGGAATAAAGGCCTTGCATTAATCTTTCAAAATTGGCATATCGATATTTAAACAATTATTGGGTATGTTATGATGCATGACTTCTTCATGACAAAGAAAGACCAAATCTTATTCATGAATAGCTTCATACTCAATTATACCTCACTTTACCACATCAGCTGCACAAGAAGTTAGAAACCACTGTGACACAAGGATAAATTGCTTGTGATGCTCATCTCTCATGAAAATTCAAGTTTAGGAGTTTAATCAATGGAAAAGAGGCTGCACAGTAGAACTCAAATCTTAAATAATTACAAACACAAGAATGTAGCATCAACCATTTATAATGTATAAAAATTAATATATTGATACCTTATCTTTCATAATAATCCTTTGATATATAAATACATGTTCATCATTAATACCTGTCCATCAATATATTGATTCACATCAATGACAATAGACTTCAAAGCTAGCATAACCCTTCCCCTAACATAAACTTGCTTTAATCCCCACAAAACAGACTTCAGAAACATTTGTAACAAAAGCAAAACATGTCTTGCGATAAACAAATTAGTTTTTTACATTTTTTGACCATCAAGGCACCAAAAGGTGTAAAAAGAAAACTGAAAATGGTCAATTAATTTTAGAAAATAGGATTGTTAAAATCACCTTTTTGTATATATCCTACACACTTTACCCAACATAATTTGCAAGACAGTCCCTTTTATAGAAACTACAGTGTCAAAGAGATAAATTGCTCATTATGAGCAATTTATCCGTTTGTCAGTGGTTTCTAAAAGCACATGCACCAAAGCGGGGTATTATCAAGTAAAAGGTTAATCAGTTTACCTGACTATTTATAGGGTAGGATTGATACTAATCAGTTCCCTATCTGCTAATTAATTGGCTGTTCATATAGAGATAAGAATAATCCTATTGGTCAGGTACAAAGCCATGTCACACTTACAAAAATAACCATCTCCCTCCAATGGATATTTTTGACAAGCCAAAATTCAAAGCCTCAGCAGGCGCCAATTATAAGGTATGTTAAAATACATTAATCTCAAATTGGAATTTGTACCAGGCCCAAATTATAAGGTATCCAAAAAAACCCATTTCCCTGCAAAGATGAATAAGGGCTTCCAATACTTTTCAGAAAAGACAGGCTAATGTTGCCACATTGGCTAATTGTGCAAATAATGGTGGGTATTATACCGGTATATTTCTGAAACAATGGGCTTAATCACACCAAAGTTACCCTTTGATAACAGAATATAAGAAAATTGTACTTGAAACCCCGATGCATATATTAGATTGATACAGGGGCCTACGTGGCCTAGTGGTTAGAGTACAGAACTTGAAATCACATGGATCCTCTCCGCGTGGGTTCAAATCCTGAGAGAGATATGGATTTTCACGAGAGGCAGTCTCCCAACTGACTTACGGAATGCAGATGGTTCTACCCACCTTGACAAACCCTTATGGGCAGTTGAATATGGGGTCTTCATCCATCATTAAGAGTCGGGCATCGCTACATAACTGAAATAATGTTGATGCGATGTAAAACCTATTTAAAAAAAAAACAAAAACAAAAAATTATATTGATACAATGATCATCACATGATAATTAGAATACTGTTAAAAATGGCATAAAACCAGAGCCTTTTTCTCTTGAATTTGGAAGAGACCGAGGCCTGTTGATTTTGAAAAATTGCATCAATTGGATTGCTGGGAAACCAAATAGAAAGGCAATGTGACTTAATTATTTGGGAAAAGTAAATGATTTTGAAGAAATTTCCAACTGGGAAGGTGCTTTTTATGGGCCCCTTTTGTATAATGAGAAAACACCCTCGAAACCCAATCCAAAAAATGACCTTTCATGTGAACAAGAATGAATCTAAATATTAGAGCAATATATCATCATTAATCCATACTGTATTTAAAACAAAATAAAGCAGCAAAAGTAAGCAAACTGCTGCCATCATGACATATCCAGGAACTAGGCTTTACAAGAGGACAATTATCTCCTTTCGTTGTGGATAAGAATTTCATCCCAACACCATCTATTATTGGATAGCGGAGTCTTGGCGACAAATAATTGTGTTGCACTGACCTGGTTTTGCACCAGAGAAGAATAGAGACATCCACATTTCATGTTTAAACAAAACTATAGCCTTTGGTCATGTGTTCGGTAGAATCATCAGCAATGCACAAATGAGCAAAGATTACTTTGAATCCATTTGAAGACGGACCATGTGATCTCTAGTTTAGTTCTCAAAAGATTATGCCACCAAGGATACATACATCATCATTTCCTGTTGAAACAAAACTGTATTCATGAACCTGTACTGGATGTTTTTCATGAGCCTGTGTTTGAATTTCTAGAAAAAGTGTTCATGCACAGCCAACCAACGTTCATTAAATTCATGAAGTAGTTCTTCTCAGGGGAACTCTACTACCTCTGTTCTGATACAGGGTAAGTGGTCTTTCAACTGTTATAAACGTGGGCTTAATAATGTGCCCAGTTGTTTTGTTTTGTGCATATGGATGTCTAAAAAATGCATGTCAACAATTTGTCATTTATATTACAGCTTTCCTTGATTCAACAGCACTAAGCTACGTCTCTGAAGTGTTTAGGCAAATGAAACGCAGCAGTACCAGTGAGGCTCAACCCCAAGACCCCAACAGTGACATTGTTGGCAAAAAGTTTTGTGTGAAAGGTTTTGGCTTCATATGCTGAGCAAAACAGATGGACAGACAGGTCTGAAATAAACATATTATGATGATCAAGATATCACCCAGCCACCATAGTGTGAGACCAAATTAACTTCATTTCACTTATTTGTGTTTTTACATGGTGCCAACACTATTTCACTTATGTCATGATGATGATTGAGCAAGACCCCTATACTCAACTTCCAGTGAGGACTGAACAAGGCACAAAGAACAATCTGCACTCTCTTGAAAAAAAGCACAAGCCGTCACTAGGATTTGAACCCATACGTAAAGAGCAATTTCTCCTTTCCCTACAATACTTTTTGTCCCTTCAGAGGATTATTTTCCAAATTCATCACATTTTGAAATGTCGTCTCCAAACTCTTTCAATTTGGAACAGTTGAACATTTGGTGTTTGGTAAAGGGTTAATTGGTATTATCACAGTCTCTTGTATTGTAGGCTAATTATAGACTCCATTAGTGTAGAGGTTAAATCCTTATAAGTAACTTATCCAGGTAAGAGACAGATAAGGAATAATTACAGATCCTCCACTAATTAACCCGGGCCTCTGTGTGGAGGGAATCATTTTCAACAGGAGGTTTCTATAAACCAGGGCTTTTTTTCCATGAATTGGGAAGAGGCACATGTTATCATTGAAATAGCTGAGTTTGGGAGCCAAAAAGCTGTTATGACTTTGAATTTTTGGAAAAACTGCATGATTTTAAAGAAATTTCCAATTGAGAAGTAGCCTTGTATAGGCCCCTGTTATATAATGTGAAAAAGCTCTGTAAACCTATAATCAGAATGAAAAAAAGTTGGGACAAGCAGGGTTGTCATTAAGAGCCGGCTGCTGGTCAATTTGACTGCTTCAAATGACTTTTTGATCGCCTCAAATAACAAAAATATAATAGGTGGTCATAAGTAACTACTAATTTTTGTTGGGTGTTAGCTTCATTGGCCTCCTCAAACGAACGTTGACCTCTAACTCCAAATATTAATGACAAGTAAAAGGAGACTCCCACCAATAACCCATTGCCACAAAGGAGGATCGAACAATGAAGTCAAATTGTTAACTTCAAAATTTGTAAAAAAAAAAAAAGTGCTCTGAAACATAGCTATATAAAATAGTGCAGAAAGATTGTTGTTATATTGTCATTATATAGATGTGGTGCTTTGCTATGTTTTAACATTGTTTCATAATCTATAACTCATTTCATCCATTTACCGGTATACAGTTCTTTTGGCAACATTCCGGCTTTAAACATCTTTTCTATAAATGTCTTCTGCAGTTTCTCCCAAATTTGACAAGAAGTAATATCCCAAATTAAACAAATATAGACATCTGAATTAGAGAAGCCTATAGGCCATGGTCTGGTGAAATCAAAATGTCACAGAAGAAAACCACAAACCAATGGATTTGTTCTTAAACAAAATCACAAAACAAACATTACATTAACTTAAAAAATATGCAGAGAAAATGAACCAGAAACCAACAATAAAGCTAATTTTGAAAAATGAAAATAGAAAGAGAAATAAAATAAAATCTGTCAAATGATCCACCCAAAAAACCTTTTGCATGCAGCAGACAGAACTAATTGAGGGTTCAGTGCAAGACTAAAGTAAGTGCTTCATAAACATGAAGCACTTACTATAGTATTGCACTGAACTCTCAACAGCCTGAATTTACTAGGGTATAAGAGAGAGGATAAGAAATCAATACCCCACCAATAGGTTTTCTATGAATAAACAGCCGTCAATTTTGCGAGGCTCCCCGACAATGCTTTGACAAGACAAGTGGCCGCGTTGGCACTCAACTATTAGCTAACTTTACCGCCATATTGTGGGACCCGTTTGGGTTGTTTGCTCATGTAAACATTTACTAAAAGGATTGACGTTTCCTTTGGGTTTGTGAGAAAACGCGAGAGAAACAAACCAACTGCATGGTTCATGGGATCTTTTCTGATAATGTCCCAGATCAGCCTGGTTATCATGTACACTAAGTCTGAACCTTGGGAACAATTTTGGCAAAAGAAATGCGTTTTAAAAGGATCCCATAAAAAAAATTGCTCTAACCCTTATAGTGCTGAAACTGACTTCATGCTTACGCAAACAGGTTAGATTCACGCCAGCCGCCAAGTAAATTGGTGATCTAACCTGTTTGCTACTCTGAGTATCTTTCCTCATCAAAATTAAGAAGATATTCAAGGTTTTGGACAGCAGACAACACAAAAATCTCTTTAAAGAAAATAACCCAGCATTCTAAAGTGCGTCTACAACAGACTACTCCACAAATGCTTGAGATAAGGAATGTCTATTTCTGTCTCAAAGACCTGTTTAATTAAATTTTCAAAAATGAAAAATGATTTATTTCAAAACTTAAAACAATTATTTCATTTTAAGTCAAATTTTACTTTTTCAAAAGAGCATTATATAAACTCTATAAAATCTCATAGTTTGTTTATTTACATGACCTTCAATGGGAATCTGAAAGTGTTCTAGCTATTTTCAGTTTCTGAAAAATGAGACCAATTCAATTCAATGAAACATTTATCAAATCACAGCAGATTCTGAGAATCTGTTACAGCTTCTCTCAAAAAGCAATAAAAAAACGTAAAATCTCATAAAAGCAATGACATGTACTTTAAAGCATTTGCCTGCAACACATTGCATATATTGTATTCCACCAAAGAAATTTTCTCAATTCTACATCAGTTCTGCTCTCTTGGCAATAAAAAAATATCATTATTCGGCAGAATTATTCGGCAGAATTATTATTATTCTAAACATTTAGGTTCAAACTAATTTAGCCACTGCTTATACACTACCCCTACTTTGCCATATCTACAGCAAAAAAGCAATTTATTCTTTTGTCACAATGGTTAAAACTAAATCTCACACAATAAGGCAAAAACAACCATATATTGCTGTCACCTGTTCCTTTGAATTTGGACCAATGGCAAACATGTTTCTGTTGGAAAATATGGGTTAAGTTAGCAGTGATAATTTTTGGCCCTAAAAATCTCATAAAATTTCCCAAAAACTCATTGCTTTCATTCATTTTTACCATTTTTAATTTTTAGTAATCTGTTTCGTTAACCCTTTACCAAACGCCAAGTTTTCAACTGTCCCAAATTGAAAGAGTTTGCAGACCACATCTCAAAATATGATTAAATTGAAAAATAATCTTCTGATAGGGCAGAAAACATTGTGGGAAAAGGAGAAATTGCTCGTTAAGAGCAATTTCTTCCTTTCCAAAAATGTTTTCCAGCATCTAAGGAATGATTTTTTACAACCCTTCATGCTGTCTTTAAAAGAAAAAGCAAACGGTCTCTGGCAGCAAGGATGAATACTGGCATCATTGCTGCCTATATTCTTTGCTGCCTAAATTCAGTAGGAATCAGCACCTTAGGCTTCATTGAAGTACCTTCCAGACCCTTAGCAAAAACAAATTCAAAATCGATTCACGAGTCTATCAAGCTGTATTTCCCACATGGGATTTTAAACTGTTTTAAATAAAAAGCAACCTCAGGAGATATCAAAATGATAGAACTAAATTTTCTTTGACAGATAAGGTTGAAACCAAGACTTAGTACTCTATCAACGAGTGCCAATCACAAAAATATTTGTGTGAAGTATTATTGAGAAATCAAATACTGCTGAGAGACTAATTAAACAGGTCTCTTTAAAAAGGCAGCTGGTTGTAACAAGTTACTTTTTCTTTGTCATTTATAATGTAGTGTTGAATCTTCTGCTGCGGGTATGTATCTGTTCAAATGAATGAATGAATGGTGTTTTAAGGCATATTGACAGCTAGGGTGTATCTGTTCAAACCTTCAGTTAACTCTTACATACTTAATCACATCTTGACAAGCATGATTTGACATTGTAGTATTTGCTCAAATCACAAATAAAATGTTATTTCTCATACATCAATATTGTCTTCTACTGTTTCTGTCAATTTGGAGCAGTCATGAAATTTCCCAAGCATACATTCTCTTTGAATTTGGAAGTCACAAAATGTATTGTCTGCTTTTTCTTCCATAAAGGGCAGCCTTAAAATTTCACATGGTTGCTGTCTCTTTCAATTTGGAGCTGTCACAAAATTCCATAATGATGTCTGCTGTTTCTTTGAAATTGGACCAGACAAAATATTTCATAAGAATGCTGTTTGCTGGAACATGAAAGTCACAAAATTCCATGTCTGCTGTTTCTTTGACCTTGGACCAGTACAAAATTTCACAAGTACCAGTATGCTATTACTTTATTACTTTGAATTTGGAAACCACAAAATTCAACGTCGGCCTATTCTTCAATTTGCAGCAGTCGTAAAATTTCCCAGAATACTATATCTTTTAAATTTGACAAGTCACAAAATTTCTCATGTATTCTGTTTATCAATTTGGATTGCTAACAAAATTCGTCATCTACTCTACTTCTTTGCATAATAAGTATGGCCCAGTCGAAAAATACAATAGAACATAAAGGGTTTTAAATGAACTTAAACTCACCTTCCCTTCACCTCTGAAGTTGATCTGATATCCCCTCTAGACCTGTAGCTCGGCAGAGTTACACAGATTAAAATCCTTTAGAACAACTTATCATTTCCCTGGGGGCCGATGTCGTCTATAAGTTGATGTACGTCCTTTTTCTCCCGGCACCTGATCAACTATGCATTTTTATTGGTTTGTTTCCCTGGATATATTTAGAAACTTGAAATTAAAATTCCCACATCCTCATCTCGAAGGCTTGAATGTTCCCTCCAATGCAGGTGTAAGCCTCTTTTTTATTAGTCTGTAATATACAAAACGTGCAATTAAAATTCTTTCCGTAAGTAGTTGAATGTTTACTGTAAAGTTAAGTTTTTTATATCACATGTTTGTGTTGTTTTTCTTTTCTATTTCTTTGGCCAGTTATACTTTGACATCATTTGGGAAAGTAATGAAATCATAAATTGGAATAAATGAGAAAAGAAGAAAATGTTAATTGATGTAAAGTTTCCCAAACAAATTAGACCAAAAAATCATACTATTAAAAAAACTTTAAAAAAGTATTTCATCAGATGAAATAACTCATTAATTAGTTTATCATATACAAATTGCTAAACTTTCCAACATTTTAAAAAGAAAATGCCTTCAAATTGATTTTGTTTAATTGAATGCAAGATTAAATTAAATATCTACAAATAAATCTTTATTCTTGCTATTAAATGAAAAATAAATGACAAAGGCAGCATGCAAATTCTCAACTTATTTTTAAGTCTTCCAAAGGGTGCAATAAAAAAATACAAGTTTAAAGAATTAATAGGGAAAAAAAAAGGATAACACAGCTATTTAAAGACTGCATGGACATTTTAAAGGAAACAATATTACTAAAAAAAATGTGTTTTCTCCTTGAATTTTTTTTACTTCTCCAAACCCTACGCTGTGAATACTCCCCTATACTCAGTCAGGACTTGACACTTACTTTCTTGCTTACTGATCATACAGATATCTAAATATATGAAAGCATGTTGGCTTCCTGATAATCAGCAGTTCCTCAGACTTTTGATTTATGCATAAAATATAATTCAATTGTGTTCAATAGGCATTTGTTTGACTTTGAAAATACATTTCTTACAAATTACCCAAGTATAGACACATTGTATATCACAATGCCTTTGCACCAGATGATATCTGAAAACAATGTGATCAATAAAAAGGGCTTTTACTTATCATGAGCATACTCCCTGTTTGTTGCAAGGTTTATAATCGTTATAAATCCATTCATATGTGAGTAAAACAAGTAGTACTGTACCAAGAACTAATTCACTGTATTTAAATGATGAAAAAAGGCATATAACTCACAGAACTTAAAACATTAATTAGTTCTACAGCATTCTTTGATAATGTCCCCCGGCTACTTTAACCAAAATTGCTCAGTTTTATGATAAATGTACTGATGAGGTATCCCCAAACCTCAACTACTTTTGCAAATCACTCTCCTACTACAAGAATTAAATGTAAACCCTACAAGCTTACTTCATAATTGATTCTCTAAACCCTATACTGTCGGTGCTCAGGTTCATATTAGAGGCATATCCCCTTAGTGTATTTCTAAATTGAATCACTAAACCAAATAGTGTTGGTACTCAAAGGTCATATTGTTCAAGCTTACTTTATTTTATGCTTCTCTAAATCTAAGTGTGTGGGCTCATTATTATACAAATTGTCTAGACAATTACGATGATTCTAACAAGAATCCACAAAATAAAGCCGCCATAAGTTTTTTAAACATTTCATGGACAAGAATCTTATACCCGGTGCTTATCATACCAATGCAAAAACACACTACACCAAGTTGCTTATCACTGCGATAACACAAATTAACATCATTTATCAAAAAGAAAGATAAAGTTTGAGCCAGATGTTTCAGAACTTTCCTTCCCTTTCTTGTATAAGGCTACAGACAACATGCATGAAATATCTTACCAAAATAAAACAATTGTATACATGTAAACAACTTTAGCTAAACAAAAATGAACATCCTAAATATCATCAGTTCAAACTCTATGCTCTTGGAACCCAGATTGGTTCATGTACTTTGGTCAAAAGTACTTATCACAAAAACTAATGTTTTTAAGTCCTAGAATGATATCGCTATCATAAACAATCTAAAAATACAGATCTGTTCCATCATTTCTCTGTCGTTACCAAAATTTAAGAATTGTTGACGACTGGTGCAGAGATAGAGTAGAGCATCTTCTCTTATACAGAGGTTCCCGGGTTCAATCCCTGTAATACGAGGTTAAAACTGCTCAGATTAGACCTCAAAAGGGCGCAAGGACTAGTCTAGTATCCAGGAAGCAGTCATCATGAATAAGCTTCAAGCTTTCCTCCATAATCGATGTAATATAAATAAGTTTAAATTGAACTAAGGATTGCGAGTTTCTAAATCCTGACAAGGCAATTATGCTTTATCATACCACATGTGCAATAAGTCTTTAAGACCCTGAAATTAAGGAATAATTGACACTTTACCCTGGAAATACTGTTTTTATCAAATTTCAAAAGAGAGAAAAGACCAAAATCTCTTTATAATCATATCAAAAAGGTTGTAAATACCTCCTCCTACAAAAGACATCAAAATTGAATCATCTAATCTTGATTAAAAAATAATAGGGTAAAGGGAAACGAAAGGAAGAACAAAGCTCCCCATGAGCAAGATCAAACATTACGAGGATTCAGTGCAATACTATACAGTAAGTTCACGTTAGTGAAGCACTTACTACAGTATCGCACTGAACCCTCACAGAAGCTCCTGCAAACCTTTACAAAAGGATAATATTTCCAAAATAAATCTCACTTAATCCTGTTCCATATTCATAAGTCTACCATCTCCTTATCTCTGCATCAAAAACCCAAACACAAATGTTGACTGCACAATGCAAACTTGATTTAAACTCCTCTCTTGTACGCCGTGCAAAACACAATCTCGTTCTCCAAACACTCCGATTTCAACACATGCTGTCGAATTCTTTCGAAAAATTGAGACACAAATTATTGGAAAAGAGCCCAGTTTTCGGTATATTTATACCCAAATGCTCCATTCCCTCTCTATGTACCAAGCGTTGTGTGGTTTCTTCCAATTCATATTGATCTGATAACCGACGAATCCCTCCTCTAAGTCCTCTAGGATCTTACTCTTCTCTGTTAACAAGAAATCTGATATGTATACTATACCATTTTTGGTAACACCAGTTTTTAAAGGTTCATGTTAATTCTGATAATTGTTCAATTCTTAAATTTGAGAGACTGAGAATTATGCCAAAAGACTATATATAAAGTCATTTACAACTTACTTTACTCTTTCACAGGTCTTTTAGATTGTGGTTCTGTTAAACCTTTAACAAACGCCAAATTTTCGACTGTCCCAAATTGAAAGAGTTTGCTGACAACATTTCAAAATGTGATGAAAATGAAAAATTATATTCTGATAGGACAGAAAACATTGTGGGAAAAGGAGAAATTGTTAATTAAGAGCAATTTCTCCTTTTCCCACAATGTTTTCAAGAGTTGTCTGCAACAAACTAGTCAAGTGTTGTTATTGTTTGGTAATGGGTTAAAACAGGTATCAAGAGCCTTCACGGACAAGTGAAATCGACATGTATTCATTTATTCTATGGGGTTTTACATCCTGTCAACGATATTTCAGTTATGTTGCAATGCCTGACTCTCAATGATGGAGGAAGACCCCATACTCAACTGCCCATAAGGCTTTGTTAAGCCAGGTAGAACCCCCATTGACATTCCTAAAGTCAGTTGGCACTCATTAGAATGCCACTCGTGAAAATTCAGTTGCCTCCACCGGGATTTAAACCCACAGGGAGAGAGGCCATGTGATCTCAAGTTTTGTAACTTATCCACAAGGCAGCCCCTGATCCCTTTTTCTTGTAGGTAAGAAACAATTGTGAGCTAGAAGAAATTCTCAATAAAGGAAAGTCTCATTTTGTCGCACCGGGTTGGCCTTCTGCTTTTGGGTCAAATGTGTACATATAAAAAGGAAGAAGTAACAGACACCAGTATTCATAATTTGGGTTGATATTATTGGATTTTTCTATTTTTGAGCGTCTTATCATTTATTGTGGACATAATCATTGTTGACATTTATCTTCATAAATCTTTCAAAGAATTAAAGATTATCATGTTATAATTAAGAATAACATAATCAGATTTTCTATTTTTCCTTCACTAGTTATTTAGTCATCATCATAATGGAAAGCATCAGATAATCAGAAGCTTTCATTGTCAACACCATTGTTACTTTAACCCATTACCAAACAATAACGATATTTGACCAGTCTGTTGCAGACGACTCTGGAAAACACTGTGGGAAAAGGAGAAATTGCTTGTAACAAGCAATTTCTCCTTTTCCAACAATGTTTTCTACTCTATCAGAAGATTGTCATCTGCAATTTTTTCCTGCTCTTTCAATTTGGGATGGTTGAAAATTTGGGGTTTGGTAAGGGGTTAAGATAGAGATAATCCCACAATTACCAACAATATAAGAACTTATCATGTTAATCACATTATTGGATTCAATAAAACGAACTGTCTCTGACTTTCCTCTCCTTTCACCATAAGAAATAATGCCACAGTTACCAACTATATAGGATCTTATGTTTGCATTGATGAATTTTCTGATAGAAATCATCTTAAACTTTCCTCTTCTAGCATCAAAATCAGTCTTAAGTTTGAGAAAGAGATAACGCAACAAAACCCACATTAAAGGATCCTAGGTGAGCATTATTGAACTTTCATTTTGGTACCAACATCAACTGTCACCATTCTTCCCCATTTACAGTAAGAGATACATGCTAGTTTACAGTTACCCACAACCACCCACAGCCTAGGATCTTTAGACTCATGTTCCCATCATTTTATTTTCAATGAGGAACTGTTTTCAACCTTCTTATATTCTCTTAGTAAGAGATAATGCTTCATTTACCCACAACTTAGGATCTATAATATGTTCCCATTATTGGATTTTTTATTAGGAATCGTCTCTTACTCTCTTTCTCTATACTCAAGCTGCCTATACTTTTGTCATTATTGCTGTCATTTCTGCGACTATCAATACTCAAACTGGGGCCAATCGATCCATTCCATATGGAAGGATATAATGTAATCATTCATTCTAACGAGCTTTTTCAGAGGGAGAATAAAAAACACACCTCCAAGCAGCCTTTTATGGGTTATTTTTATTGGAGTATGGAAGAAACCAGGCTGGTTGGAGTATGGAAGAAACCAGGCTGGTTGGAGTATGGAAGAAACCAGGCTTGTTGGAGTATGGAAGAAACCAGGCTGGTTGGAGTATGGAAGAAACCAGGCTGGTTGGAGTATGGAAGAAACCAGGCTGGTTGGAGTATGGAAGAAACCAGGCTGGTTGGAGTATGGAAGAAACCAGGCTGGTTGGAGTATGGAAGAAACCAGGCTGGTTGGAGTATGAAAGAAACCAGGCTGGTTGGCATTTCAAAATCTTTATGAGCCACAGAAGGTTTGAGGTGGCTTGGATGAGACACACTTCGCATTTGACCAAATGCAAAACAAAAAAAGAGAAAAAAGTACTGAATTCTTTTTTTGTCATCACGTTTTCATCACATTTCTTATTACGACAAAATTAAAAAATGAAGGTTAGAGCCTGTCCATTTTTGAAAATTGTACCTATGAAATTGTTGAATTGGGAAACCAAAAAGCTGGTGTGACTTAAACCTTAGAATGCTTGGTAATTTTCTAAAATAAATATTTTTGTGCCATCTGCTTTACAAAAACCTTAAATGTCAGATTCAACTTGATTTTTTTTAGGAATGATACTTAGAGCAGCATACAGGTAAGATCAATTTACTTGGCGGCTGGCCTTGATCTAACCTGAATGCATAAGCATGAAGTTGGTTCCAGCACTATAAGGGTTAGAATTTTGGGAAAAAAACATGATTTTAAAATAATTTTCAATTCGGAAGGTGCCTCTTAATGGGTCGCTGTTTTATAATGCCAAAAAGCCCTGAAGGTGACTTTAATCTGTTCCTTTGTATGTGATTGTTAATAAAGTATTAACGAAAAATGCTTTCTAGTGTTAATGGTTAGAATGCATTAGGAGAAACGGAAAGATTGTCGCTCTTAAGCAATTCCTTATCATGATAAAGTTGTTTCAAAGCTGAATTCCTCATAAGAAAACTTTCTTTACATCTCCATAAACACAAAACGATAAATTGACAACATTTCTTCTCTCAAAATATTGACTACAAAACATGCAAACAGAAACAATTGGTGATTATGAGCAATATCTCCACTTGATACAATGTTTTTTTAAATCTTTTTGTGAAGATAAATCTTGAAGAATAATATCCATAATCCTTTTTGATACTCATTCGGATTGTTGTTGGATTACTTTTGGCGTTTCCAGTATACATTGGTTGACACAAAAAACTATTTGCTTCGAAATGAAAAGTTTTGCCCAAATGATACATACTCAGAACACATTTAAGTAATTACAAAATGACACTCAGAATAGTAGAATATTATAAAAATACAAATGTAAATAGGTTTCTGTCATCTTTAATCCAACTGCATCTATAGACATGTACGAATGTACATGTACCTCTTACACCAATATGATAGCTTATTTTATCATATTTGTTGTGGACATTTTAGACTGCACTTTAACAAGTACATTTACTGCTTTATAAGAGCAATTTATCCTTTAGTCCAGAGGATTTCTTCAAAGAAATATAAGTAAAATGTTTTTTAATCTTGCTAATTCATGCTATCTGTTGTTAATTCTAATTTGGGACCTACCTTAACTATATATGATGATATGAGTGGGGAATGGGTTATCAAGCACAATCTTTAAATACATATATTGAGGGTTCAATGCAAGACTATAGTAAGTGCTTCACAAACATGGAGCACTTACTACAGTCTTGCATTGAACCCTCGATATAGAAGTAGACTCAAATCAAACAAGGGGGATAATTCTGCAAACCCACCATTCAGAGTAAATGCCCATCAACATAACAGTTTATCACAGAGACAAAGTTTGTTGATATTCCTTTTGAACCATAGTTAGATCTACCAGCTTCCAAGTCAAATTAAAATATCTTAAAGAGACTCTCTCAGAAGTTGACATTATAACTTTTTAAAAGAAAATTGTGTTCTACTGTAAAAATAACAACATACATTTCTAAGGTAAGATAGAACTAGATTGTTGACAGCTTCCCAACCCTGCTTAGTGCTGTACAGAAGAGATAAAGAACATTAAAATCGCCCATCTGGCAGGCTGTTTAAATGGGTTTATTTTGTAAGCAACGATCTAAACAGAGAGTAAGAGGTAGTAATTTGAGATACAATCGTCGTCACATGGGTCTTTGGAAATGTTTACCACGCATTCCCATGAATGTATCATTTCTGTCAAGCAAAATTGGGTCGAGCAAGGAGGAAAACAAACAGCGAAAAACACTTATATATTGAATCTTGCTCAATTTGATAAGGATTTAACAATATTCACATACAGACAAATGGTCACTGGTACATAAGAGCTTTGCAGTGTTCCAATTCACATACACTAAATTCCTCGCATGTTTATTGTGAAAGTTGCAGCAACTATGGACTTGAGCCATGCCATGAAGTGCATGCAAATCATACTCATGGCTACCATGTGCTCATGAAGGTAAGACCTGGGTAGTGGAGAAAGGTCAGAACAACAAAATTAAAGATTTAACAGAACAAATGCCGTTTTAAAGTCAAGTTTCATATCATTATCAGAATCTTTCCTGGATTGGAAATTTATTTGCCAACTTCGTTCATGTTTAATTTTAGTTTAAATGTGAAAATTGAAAATTAAATTCAATTTCAATTAAAATGAAATAAAGAACAAAATTGTTGATATTCATTTCATAAATATAAATTGCAAATAAGATAAATTTTGAAAATTGGCTCGGTGAATGCCTTTGAAATGATAATTTCTTTGTGAATTACATTTAAACTTATTCTTTAACCAAAATCAATTGCCAGTTTTCCATTACCCAGGTCTTACCTTATAATGGATAATCTTTGGCACATTATGCAACTAACTTTAATTGTAGTTTAAATAATGTATGTCACTTGTTCAGTCGATGTTAATAAATAAGTAAGTAAAATGAATCTGCAGCGAAACTTCATACACTTAAATCTTGAGCCCAGACCTTTGCATTTTACCACATGTTATCAAAAACATAAAAATCCAAACCATCGATGATCAGAATTTCACTCTAAAGATATAAGCACCAATCTAAAAGTGAAAGTGCAAATCATGTTCCTCAGAAGCAACATTGTGATTTTGTTCTTCTTCCTGATACTGAGCTAGGTAATCGAAGGAACAAAATTAGCTTGAATTGAAATATGGACCGTGTCACGCGAAAAGAGGCACTCAGACAAATAAAAAAAGCGCTGACTCAGCTCTATCTTAGCGCTATTATTCCAGCATCTAGTCACGAAAGTTATCATTTGTATTTATTTAAAGGTATAACTGGATATCCTCTAAGATGGCAAACAGTGTAGCCCCAGACAAGCCACCACGTCAGTGACATGGCGGCTGGTCTGGGGCTACACTGTTTGCTATGTCCGAGTGCCCCTTTTCGCGTGACGTGGCCCATATGCTGATGGAACACATATTATCATGTACAAAAATGTTACAGACTAACTTTTAAAATTTCGCTTAGAGACTCTATCTAGTCAAACTAATTTGACCAATCAGGATATCATATATTGAGAAAATTTTGCATTGGGCAATATCTCCCATCAAACTTGCCATCCATTCATTTAATGAAGGACAGTTGCGACAAAACTTTTGTGGCAACTTTGAACACCCATATTCCAATTATAACAAATATTCCTTACTCGCAGTCGTAAATAAATCCTTTTTTAATCAATCCATATACATGAAATCCGCATATTTACTTTGTAGGAACAGTTTAATTAACACCAGGTGACTATTTTCTTCTTGTTTCGCTACCGTGAAAACAACAACACTGGTTAATGTGCAAACACTGAATATGTTTGACACTATCAAGCACTTTTTAATTTAACAGCAGTTGGTGCCATTATTTGGTGGTATGACAAGTTTAACTTCATTTTACATTTCATGTCTTATCAAATAGCTTTTGTGCTTTCAATCTGAAAAGAAGTTCTGATGATTTTGGTAATTTCCGCCACCAGTGTTCTGCTGAGCGCACTATCACATGATAAGATTGCTGATTTTTAAGAATTGTTAGAATTGTTTCGCTATAATGCCCATGGAAGAGACAAACATAGTGCCCGACAGTCTTTCCGAAATATGAAAAAGACTGCCTGTCCACTGGTCTGGCACTCTTGAAATTGTTGCCTGTCTGAAAGAAAATATGCTGGTGCAAACTTTTGAGCTTTTCGTTTAAATGATTGAAAAGTAAAGGTCATCAGATTTAATTTATTGGCTTTAATAAAATCTGACATAGTGGATTAGCCAATCAAATTGACGATAACAACATGCGTTGAACGGGAGACCACTCAACATTACTCAAACACTAAGGACCAAATAATACCATAAATTACCGACAGTTGTGTCATCTTTAAGTGGTTTAAAGTAATTTTGTAATGGATTTCATATTCAATTACTAACAAAAAATTCTGGACACAATCACCGTCAGAAAGCAATATTACAGCGGTCCAAAATTAAATTTGCTGGTCAGGACCAGCACCTTTGGGAAAGCCTGTGCAACAAAAAGGTTTTTTTTTAAAAAATCAATTTTGGCAGCTACTTGTCTCCTGGCAGTGGTTGGGAAAAGCCGTATTGAATTGGATTACTTCGTATTTTGATAACAAAAAGGAAATGTCTCGCTGCATTTCAAAATGTCCCCTATTTATTTTCACTGGCGAGACATTTGTCCCCATTCTATGTTATCCTCAGAAGAACACTTCTCCACTGTTTAAGACCTTCATAATTTCGACGTTAGATTGCTCAATCAGATAATTAAGACATTATTCACTTTGAATCATTTTGAGATCATTCTCTTTGAGAGTGACGCATTTTGCAAGAAGCAAAAGAAGCTCACTGTGCTCTCTTACATATGACATGGACAACTGCAATCTGCTGTAAAATTGTCGAGAGAAAATTGTCATTTACTGGCTGCCAG
Organism: Cerastoderma edule; assembly: GCA_947846245.1. Lineage (NCBI taxonomy): Eukaryota > Metazoa > Mollusca > Bivalvia > Cardiida > Cardiidae > Cerastoderma > Cerastoderma edule. The sequence continues at coordinate 22,012,238 of OX401418.1, read as the reverse complement.
TTCAGTTCAAGAAAGTGAAGCACTGTCCTTATGTTATGGTGGTTGTTAGTCAAAATAATTTGACGTGAAGATCACTTTCTATTTTCTGATGGGGCAATATAATGTCCAAATTTTTATTGCTCCAAATAGTGTCAGACTTTTCAAATTCTGATTTATAGACCACAAAAGGCCATTTAAAGTTGATTGATATGACAAGGTATGTGAAATAAACTTATTTACCACCAAATAATGGCATCAATTGCCTAAAACAATACAAAAAAAAAGAAAAAGCTTAATAGGATTTTCCCACTTCAGTGCGAATGCGCAGGTAAAGTTTATCGGGAGCAAAAAATAATCACCAAGTGTCAATCTAACCATTCTTAACCTTTTAAGGTATAGAGATAAGGCTTATCAGTGACACTATAGGTATAAACCATCCGATTATCAAAGACCATTAACGCATACATAATTAGCCACCCTGGGTACCTATTTGCACAGGATTATCTCCGATAATTGTTATTGATTGGGGTACTGTTAATCAAACCCAAATTAATGCATTTTACATTCATCTAATAGATTTTCTCAAAGAATAAAAGACGACGAGAACAAAATTTCCTTTAAGTTGATGTTTTTTTCTTTATCTAGTGATACATTCATATCAGGATTAAGTTGTAGAAAATTAAACAAACAATGAAAATGTATATTACGGTGTGAATTATACAAAATCAAAAGTAATAAAATGACTTATGTGTTCTCCCTGAGAGATCCCTAATTTGTTTTTCTGTTTTGTCATCAATTGCAGGGAATTTTGTTGCCGAAAAATACCATTCATGACTCGAAATACATACTTTGTCTTTGCATATTTCTCAACAAAGCTGAATCGTTTTACTTCAATTCCCATTCAAACCGTTTCCAAAATGAAGAAAAGAATGTTTTTCAACGCAATATTGCTTTGTAAAGAAGTTAAACCTGGTCCTTCTAATAAATGTAAAACAGTAAAAATCAACTCATTTTGGCAACGAAACATGCTAATATTTCCGTAAAATACGTGTCCATGGGTGATGAATTTACCAAAAGCTCGTAGTTGTAGTCAAAGTCGGAGGAATGATCTAATTTGCTTGTCCGTGAATTGGTAATATTTATCAACATTTCATCATCTTCAGGCTTAAAAAAAACGATCAAATTACTGCTCTGAATCTACATTGATGTCTGACTTGCGATCGGAAACACCAAATTGGCTAAATATTTTAAAAAGGCCGTCTTTATAAAGTCAATTATTTGACGGCTCGATTTTCAATCGCCTTTAAACTTTGAACAATAGCTCCGTGTCATAAACATCCTTTACAGGTCGCGTGCCGTATGCTCTGGTTTTAATTGGATAGTATTTTTAGAAATGTGTTAAGTTTCTAAAGAATTGCATGAAATCCTTATCGAGTCTTTACAAATCGGCAGTGTTTTGATCTTTTATGACCGGAAGACTTCTCACTAATTGGATTGGTAATTTGGATTCCCTTTATCTCAATTTGATAGCGTTCTTTCCATAAGCGTGTCGTGAGACCATTATCAAAAGATTCTCTCTAGAGCAAAAGTTTAAACTTTGACCCTATAAGTTTATCATCGGAAATGAAAGAAGACATATTTATTTAAGAGGAAAATAAACTTTGGAGAAAATGAAGTGTGTGCAAAGATGTGTTATTAAGAGCTAAAGTTGAATCAATTTTTCAGCTGTCAAAAAGCTTTCTATGCGGTAATCGATAGAACGTCAAAATAGGTTTTATACGGTAATAGGTATAACGGCGAAAAGGGTTTTATACGGTAATCGATAAGGCGGCGAACGGCGCTATATACCGTAAAGGGTTAAAAGATAAATATGCGGTATACAGACTTGTTAAGTGCATTGATTGATTGGAAAATGACTAATTCACAATTGCGAGTAAAATATTTTTCAATAACATTTGGTAATATTGGTCTTCAAACTTTGCAACAAAATGTTTGTCGCACCATCCTCCATTTAATAGATGGTTCAAAAGTTTGACATGACAGGAGATATTGCCTGAGTGATATACAATTTTCTCAATATTTCCCAATCGCGTAAAATTAGTATGACTAGTTTTGCTCCATACATTTATTAAGACAATCTTCATGTTGAATCATTTTGAGATCATTTTCTTTGAGAGTGATGCATTTCGCAAGCTTACACAAACACAAACGCTAGTCTGTCAATTCTCTATATGTCCCGCATAGCCAAATGATTTCTGCGTCCAACGATACCTCTCTCCACATGATTGGTCCAGTCAACCCGGAGAAATCTGCGAGGACATGCCATATTTTTTTCGAATTTTGGGTCATCGGGAATAGATTGTTGATAACAGAACCAGCCGACGTTTCGGCACTAAATCACCTTGACAGAGCTCCAGATAAGATTTCGGGTCAATTAGTTTTCACTATAAGATTTTTATCACAATTTGTTTTTTGCATAATTCATCATTTTCAAATAGTTTTTTTTCTAACAATCAATTTGTTTAATACAACATTTCAAATAAATATCGGCATCTGAGCCTTCAATTTGTAACCAGGGAAAGACACTTTTCCATGATAAGATCTGTTTTTGTGTGAAGCTGCGATGTTTTGCTTTTATGGTCTTCGATTCCGCTTCATCAACTACTTTTGACACGGTATCAAATAAGACACTGCCTACAAAAGACTTTGGCGCAAAATGAACCCAAGTATACTTGCAGAATTAAGTTTCTTTTGTCAATTCGTTCACACTTTGCAGCCAACGTTATAATATTGTAAACAGAAAACAGAAATGGAAATGAAATCATAGACTGGGAACCGTTCTTTCATAGAAACATAGTGGAGCATGTAGACAGCGGGGGACCAGTTTAATGAAATTATTCGTAACCAATAATTCTCGGACCCGGTAACAGAACTCTCTGATTTGATTTACATGTAGGTTTAGATTATGGTCACAATTCATTTCTCTTTATCTCAATTTGTTTTGGTACGATGGATTTTGATTTTCAATTTGTTTTTCAGTGTAAATAATTCAAAATAACGATAAAACGTATCTTATCTGGAGTTCTGTATCGCTGAACATTATTTCAGCGATGACTCTTTACCGGTACTCAAAAAACAAATATTGGTATGGATCCAAACTAAAAATTCATACCTGTACACAATACACAACATGTATTTAGAATTATCTTCCACCATCCTCCCATCTCTCTAGTCTCTACTCCATCTTGTTATGGTACAATATCTTTCAAGCTCTCTGATTGGCTTAATGTGAAAGGTTGAAGGTTAGTTAGGCTGGTTTCCATTTTTATGTAAATTTTAAATAAGAAAGTATTAAAGGCACAAAGTACCATTCAAAAAGCGTGGAACCATGCTGTATTTAGACATGTTAACTTTAAATCAATCATATCGCTTTGTTCAAATGAATGATGAATATTCAAAGCTTGTTGTACTAATTGGCAAAATGGAGTAGACGAGAAAAAATGGGAGTGTAGTAAAGGATTGTTGTTGGATACGTGTTGAACATAGTGTGCAGGTTAGAATTTTTAGTTAGGATCCCTACCTATTGTTTTTTAGTGTGCTGGTAAAGTGTCATTGATGAAATAACATTCATTTAGGTGATTTAGTACCAAAACATCGGCTGGTCCTGTTGTCAACGATCTATTCCCAATGACCCAAATTCAAAAAAAATATTGCATGGTCGCAGATTTCTCCGGGTTGACTCGACCGATCTTCTGGAGAGAGAATTCGTTGGACGCAGAAATCATTTAGCTATGCGGGACATATAGAGAATTGACAGACTAGCGATCATATAAAAAATTACAGACTGATAAGCGCGGAACGTCAGAACTGGTTTCTCTTTGAAATTGTTTCCCTTGTGTATATACTGTTAATACAGGTATTATGACCTATACCCCTATGTCCCAAACGTGGTCACAGCCTATCACCAAACAATCAAATTTATTAGAAACCTATTACTTTACACAATGACTAAAAAAAAGGATTAATGGATAAATGGAGACAAACAAAAGCGAAAAGTAAACAGCATCAAAGCCGAAGAACAGTTTTTTGTACAGATATTTTTTTCTCCGACGCTTTGGCAGTCTTTCACAGTCAAAGGGTTTGTTAAAGTATTGAAATTGTGATTACTTACTTAAAAATGTCTTTAAGACTTCTATCTCCGTTCTGAATTGTTTATCAAAGTCAACCTGTCACGATTGTTTTGGAGGGAAGTAGCTCCTTTTAAATGCGGGTCTGTTCTCTGAATTTTCAGACATTTCGTTCCATGCCGATATCATAATTTTAAACGACCAGTCATATCGTTTCATTTCCGGTCTTGGGCGAGTCCATTTTTTGAAAGGGTTGGTGAATTTAGAATTATAGAGAAAATATGTTGTTTTTTTTTACTAATTTGAAAAAAAATATACAGAATAAATCAATGAAAATGATAAACATATACTTACCTACATTACTGCAATATTTTATTTAACATCATGAAACGATGTGTATTACCGTACATTGATATACACCCCTTTCAAAAGCGTAAAAACGTTCTGCTTACATTTAATATGGCGGCGCCCATTGAAAGAATAGATGGTTGTTAAACACGAAGAGCCCTATTTTGCCAACATGCCAGTCGTAGACAAAGAGCCGAATAGAGGAATCTATTTCGTATGTTCAGAATATATCCATTTTGTTTACGCGCTTCCGTAGCGTCAATGATTCGAGCTTTGGATTAAAAGTAGTTTATTGAAGCGTCCCCCAATAAGTTCGAACCCTAAAAAATAATAAAATTGGAGGAAAAAAGTAGTTATTGTCTACAATAGCTACTTTGATCATTGTTTTTCAAAAGTCTTATTCTCATTTAGCTTTCTTAGTTGTTCAGTGCTTTGATCATCTCCGAGATAAGTTGGAAAATAACAACTTAAGTGAAAAGGTAAACTAGTAAAAATAAATTGACGGGTAAAAAGTTAAACTAGTCAAAATAAATTGCAGTGTTAATTTTAGAAATGAAAGTTGACGTGTCCTTTTGGATACACATCTTTTGAAACTATGTGTCCAAGGGTAAAACTATGCATCTGAGTACCAATCAGGGATCACCCCAGACCTAAATCTCAATGAGAGAAAAAATCTCATTCCACAAAAAGTAATGGGATTTTTTGTAAAACTATAAGATATCATGAAAATTGAAAAAAATGATCCAAGCTAGAAGATCATGTCAAATAGTATTAACACTTATTATTAATGATAATCTGAGGTTAAATGACTCAAAACAATGCAGATTTGATAGAAAGAAAGCATGAGACAGCATGCTTTATGATGTTTTCTACATTGTAAACATTACTTGTGCTGATGAGAATGCTTCTGGCTGGACACATATCTTTTGAAACGATGTGTCCCCAGCAATTTTTATGTGTATATGACGCAGAGGTAAAATTATTACTGAAATTGACGTGAAGATTGCCTGATGGGGCAATCTTAAGTCGAAATTTCGAAGGATCCAAATAGTGTCGGACTTCAAAATGTTGGCTTTCGGATTTAAAGGCACTCTCTCAGATATGTGTGCTTTGGGAGTAAATAAATGCTAACAATTTTATATACACAATCCTCTCTTTTCAAGTTCTTTACTTATAAGTTGCAAAAACCCTGTGTTTTTGTAAATTCATGTGAAGTGAGCCTTCGGGCCTGTCTTTTCTCCTTTGGAATGCTGGTCTATTAATTAATCTCGGAATTCTTTCTCGCACACCTTGCTATCACGTGGCATCTAAAAATATTCAACCACACAGCAACAACAACAATGTAGAAGCAAAGGGAAGTAATCTTGCACAAAATTCTCAAAACTCAATATAGAAAGTGTGACTATTTGTTTTTTATTCCTTATGAAATTGAGTAAGATTCAATACTTAAATGTTAATTCTGTTTGTTTTCCTCCTTGCTCTACCCATTTAAGCCTGACGGAAATAATGTTTGAGAGTTGAGACCATGCTTTTGCACGTTAACGTTTCTAAAAACCAACATGACAACGGTATCTAAAAATACCACCTTTTTTCAGTTAAGATCTTTGTTTACAAAATAAACCCGTTAACGCCCTTAGATATCTGCGATTTGAATGTTCTAGTTTTTTATATGGTTAAGATCGGGGTTAAAAAGCTGTCTATAACCTAGTTCTATTTCACTTCCGAAATCTTTATTGTTCTTTTTACGGTAAAAGATGATTTATTTCAAAAAGTTAAAATTACCATCTCTGAGAGAGTATCTTTAAAGCACAAAATTGTCATTCAAAGTTATTTGATAAAAAAATAAAAATAAATTAAACTTATATATCACCAAATAATGGCATCATTTGCCGTTAAACAATGGGGAAAAAAACGCTTAGGTATTCCACATTCTAGTATCGTAATATCTATTTATCAGTTTTTACTTGAATCGAATAATTTGATTGCTTGGGTAAATAACACATTGATGATGATATTGGTTGCTATTTTATCTGTAATTAGTAGCAATTAAACTGTCTCACACAATTAATCAGGTATTCTTACTAAAGTAGAGGACTTTTTAAAATCCAATTTACAGAAACCCTTTATTCTATTTATGTTTTTTACCAAACTTGGCATTTACCTAACTAAATGTAGGGCTTTTTACGTAATATAACAGGGGCCTAAAAAAGGCACCTTCCAAATTGAAAATTTCATTAAAATCATGCAGTTTTTTTTTTCAAAAAATTTAAGTCATACCAGCTTTTTGGCTTCCCAATTCGGTGATAAAATTTCCCAAATTCAAGGAAAAAAAGCCTTGAAATGTCAGCAGTTTTGATAATATAATAGATGAAGTGTCACTTCCCCATTTGTTATAAAAGTTCAACCTTTCCCAATGAAATTGAAATATGTTTGTTTTTATACATCATAGGATGGTTGTACGAATTAGAGCTCACTTGATTAGTAAAATACTTCATGCTCTATAATACTACGCTATCTGATCATTGTTCTCTACTCTATATTGGGTTGTAACCTCTATATGTAATGGGACTTTTTTTTCAATTTTATTTTTTAATTGTGCATCTGTTTGTCATACAAGTTAAATTTACAGACAAATAGATAATTTCATGGGGCCTTCGTGGCCTAGTGGTTAGAGTACAGAACTTTAAATCACATGGCCCGCGTGGGTTTAAATCCTGAGAGGGATATGGATTTTCATGAGAGGCAGTCTCCCTACTGACTTACGGAATGCCGATGGTTCTACCCGGCTTGACCAGCCCTTATGGGCAGTTGAGTATGGGGTCTTCCTCCATCATTAGTAGTCGGGCATCGTCGCTACATAAATGAAATAATGTAAAACCCATATAAAAAAAAAAAGAAAAAAAAAAAAAGATAATTTCATAGTAGACATTCAGTTGTTATGAGCATTTTCTTTTTCAATTTTGTCACACTTGTTCCCCTAGGTATAATCCCTGTGTTGTGGTGGCACCTCTAAGACAAAATACTAAGTTAGTGGTAATAGAATATTTTATTATCCCAGGGCTGACTACCTATATGAATATGAATTTACCTGGAGTACAGTCAGTGCCAAAATTGCCCTTGGTCAAAAGAGCATTGATTAAGATGGAAAAAGTAATAATTATTCCATTCTGACAATTCCAGGGCCCATTTGACTGATACCAGACTCATTCCATTAATTTTGAAAAAAATCTCGGTATTATCATCATTATTTTATTACTATTGTCAGCTTGTGATTTTAATTAAGAACAGCCACAAAATCTCATAATTACGTTTGGTAATTGTAATGTCCTCTTACATGTATTTTTTTCAGGAGGAGGATGATCTTCCATATGAAGAGGACATTCTGAGGAATCCATTTACTGTGAAATGCTGGTTGAGGTATCTGGAACACAAAAAGGATGCCCCAAAACCTGCCATTTATACCATTTACGAGCGGGCAGTGAAAGAACTACCTGGAAGGTATATAAATTTGTTGCAAATTTTTATACAATGGTTTTTACTTCTTTTTCAAACTTTATATTTGTTGTCTGATGTTGTTTTCATTTTGGTCTATAGTAACTGTTATGGGCTGCAATGAATGAACTACCTGGAAGGTATGTAGATGTGTTAAATGTAAATTTTAGAACAACAGTTACTGTAGAAGGTGATCCAAAAAACGATACTGATAAAGAAGAAATTACTCACAAGAAGTTATATTGCCTATTGGCACAATGGCTTTAAGTGTTGATATAAGAAGGAAACTTCTTTCTCAAGCTTTTTATTTGTTGTTTGCTGTTGTTTTCAATTTGGTCTAGTACCAAATCCATATTTCAAGGTAAGAGCTAAAATCTCTTTACAATTGAAACGATGTTTATTAAGGTATGATTGATAAATGTGTTTGGAAATTTTGCTGTACAGAACTATTTTACTTATTTTTCAAACATTAAAAATGTTGTCTTTTGTTGTTTCCCATTTGGTCAATTCCCAAATTTCACTTGAAAGAAAAGGTTGAAATTTTAGCTATTAAAAAATGATTTTTTTGAGATACAGTAAAACCTGAGGGGGCGGTCATATGTGAAAAGCGGCCAAAATGCCGTATGCGGCCAGCTGAAGTCCGCCTGTGCAATTCTACTCTATATAATAACATGTTAAGCAATAATCCGTCGTATGTAGCCAGCAGCCACTTTCCTATGACCAGAATCCACACAAAACAATATGCAATTAGCGGTCACGCTAGACTGACTGTGTACCCTCAATTTTTTTGAGATACATTGTATATGTGATATACATGTATAGAAATTGAAACTCACTGAAACAGTTGACAGATGAATAGAAAACAAGGCTATTCTGCTAATGGGATAGATGTTATTTAGGGTCTTGCATGTGAGCAACCTAACCTAATGGTGGTGGATTTCTTTCTAAGGGGGTCGCATGTTCAAGCCTTACTGGTAACACTATATGGGATAAACTGCAAAGTTTCACAAATAATATTCCAAAATGTAAGTATTTAACATTGGAATCTCTCTTCAGCTACAAGTTATGGTACAACTACTTGCGTATAAGGAGAAAGAATGTGAAGGGCAAATGTGTGACGGACCCCACATTTGAGGATGCCAATAGTGCACACGAGCGGGCATTGGTATTTATGAACAAGGTAAGGAGTTGTTTATTTCATTTACTCAGATAAAGTTGTCACTGTATAAAGTTGTATAACAGTGTCCTCTAAACGAGCAATTTCTCCTTTTCCCACAATGTTTACTACCCTATCAGAAGATTAATTTTCAATTCCATCACTTTTTGAAATGTTGTCTGCAAACTCTTTCAAATTGGGGCAGTCGAAAATTTGGCATTTGGAAAAAGATTAATTTGCTGAAAAGATTTTATGTTCACAATTGTAGAAATGTTTTCCACTTCTTGACTGGGTCAAAACAAACTAGTCAAATAAAAAATTAGTGATGACTAACTTGGAAAAATGTAGTGGTCATTTCGAAATGAAAATGACTTGTATGCCTATCAACTTTTCACTAACCCTTTGATGGAAGGTCCCAAAAAGGAAAATAATAACATTGACAAAATTTAACAATTCAGGCACATGACCCATTTAAAATTTCAAGATCATGGATAAATATTTAACATAGACTTTACAATCACAAAAACATTGCATTTAACATGAGTAGTCATACTTTTTAGTCCAAGAAAATGATTTTTAAGTAACTGCATAATATTTGAAAATGTGTTTCAAAGAGTTAATGATTAGATACATGTACATGTATCATTTTTCTCTAATAGATGCCTCGTATTTGGATCGACTACGCAACATTTCTGATGGAGCAGGGAAAGGTTACTCGTACGAGACAGTTGTTTGACCGAGCACTTCGAGCCCTACCAATCACCCAACATAATCGAATATGGCCGATCTATCTGAAATTCGTCGGGATGTACGATTTACAGGAAACTGCAATCAGGGTGTATCGACGATATCTGAAGGTGTGAAGGTCCTTGTATTTGTTCACTTGAAGAATAAGTGTGACCCAAGGGGAAATTACCCAATAAGAGCCAATTTCTTCAATTGTCACAATGGTTTCAACCAAATATCACACTTTATCATATCATTCCTTTTTTTATGACTGATCACTGTTGTCTTTTTCTTTTGTTTTAAAGCTTTCACAAACCCCCACAAAAACAAAGGGTCAAAGACCGACAACTGAACCAACTTTTGCATTACGGGACTGAGATTTATGACTGTTTAAAATTTGCATGTAAAATTGGCGTATTCTTCCATCAATTGTTATCAGGGCAGTTTCAATGAAGTAAGATGTTGTTTACACAATGGTAAAGAATCCTGCGTGACCTAGAGGTTAAGATGTCAGACTTATACATAGGGGTTCCCAGGTTTGATCCCTACCGGTTCCACTGGTTTTGTTGGAGTGTCCTATGGCATGACACTTGAGAGCCCTAGCCTAGTCCTGGTGAATCCAGGAAGGTCATAACATAACTAAACAAATATTTAAACAATGATAAACCCCATATAGATAGCATGGGTGGCAGGATCTGATTTTGATTTATTTGCCTGTAAATGCCAAATATTGTTCAGTACTTGTTCGTGCAATGATTAAATAGTTTAATTTCAGTAAAAAAATATTTTTCCGTAAAGGCTTTTGGACAACCTGGGCAACACGGATAGTTTTGTGGTTGCCATCCCTGGACAGACTTTCAAACATGATGTTAAAGCTTGATAAAGTAATATGTGTTTATGTTTCAGCTGTGTAAGGAGAACACGGAGGAGTACATAGCCTATGTAAAGTCTATAGGATGGCTGGATGAGGCTGCTAAAAAACTGGCGGACATTATCAACGATGATCTGTTTGTGTCCAAGGAAGGAAAATCTAAGCATCAGGTACATATACAGTTCTTATTTTTTCTTTATATATTTTACTTTGGTACTGTAAAACAGAGTCATTCCCAATGGAAGAAACTGACTCTACTTCCCAATAAATCTTGTTTGATTTTAGTTATTACTGAAAAATTCTCAATTCACGAGAAAAATGCTGTGATTTTTACCAATTTGTCCGGCACATGACCCATTCCCAAAATTTAAAGAAATCGCTGATATAAAGATTGTTTATAGATTTTGTTGATATGGGATTATTTAATCGGGCCGAATTGAAGGCATTGGTCGGTATCAAAAGATATGTATGAAAAATTGCAGTTTCTTTTTTACAAATGTAAGAAAAAGACAAATTGCTCTTTCAAATTGTCCCATCATGGTATTACAACTGGAAAGAGATTGAAAGAAATATGGTGGAAGTGCTGGGAAAATTTGTTGAAAACAAATATAAACCCAGAACAAAATCTAGATCAGATTGATTTGGGAGTATAATAATTTGCTACTGAGACTCTGAAATAGATGTCCAGGGGTGGATCCACCACTGAGGCCAATTATTTCATTGTGGGGTTACCCTTTTGCAAGTCACAAACTATATCATGGCCAAGTATATGAACTGATAAAACCATAATCAAAATACTGTTTCGTTTACAGTTATGGAATGAGCTTTGTGACCTGATAGCCAAGAACCCAGACAAGGTCACCTCCATGAATATTGAGCCTATCATTAGACAGGGTTTAAAGCGCTACACAGACCAGATAGGTGTCCTCTGGAATTCCCTTGCAGATTACTACAAGAGAGGTGGCCATTTTCAGAGGGTCAGTGTTGTATTTTAGAATCTTTACACTTTCTCTTGATTTTGTGACTCTGTGTCCTGAAAACCCCTCATTTCGTTCAAAATGTGATTTGTTAACCTTTCAAAGAATAACACAGGCAAATATGGACAGGCAGTTTGTGATATTGGGGAAAAACTGATGTATTCCGATACTAATTGCTTGGTAAAATTCTTTCTGAAGTTGCTTGCCACAAGAGCATTGAAAATGCATACACATGAAGAGGAAGATGAAGCAGTTTTCTAGTAGTTTGATTACTCTTTAAGAATGATTTAAATGTTATTTGGTTTGAATTACTTTGAAGTGACCAGTTAAACTGGAACTATATGCTTTCCATCTCAGGCTTGCAATAAACTTTTCTGAAAATAGATTTTTGTGTCAACTGCTTTCCCAAACCTTAGATATCTGCTTAATTTTGACGAGGAAAAATACCCAGAGAAGCTAATAGGTTAGATCACAGTCGCCAATTTACTTTATGGCTGGCCTGGATCTAACCTGTTTGCATAAGCATGAAGTCAGTTCCAGCATTATAAGGGTTAAAGAAGTGACTGTCAAATTTTAGGAACTGGAACTATATTTTTATTTCCAGACTAAGATGTTTGAGGAAGCAATTATCACAGTCAAGAAAGTACAGCTATATTATTTCGCTTCAGGCTATCTTTATTGATGGAAAATGTTATCTCACTGCTATGAAACGTAAAAAAAACATTTCAGGCTTGTGATATTTATGATGAAGACATTCTCACAGTTGAGAAACTATGGCTATATTTTTTTTGCTACAGGTTGTCATTAAAGATGAAAAATGTTATCTCACTGCTATGAAACATTAAAAATAAATCCATTTCAGGCTTGTGATATTTATGAAGAAGCAATTCTCACGGTTATCACCGTTAGAGATTTTACGCAAGTGTTTGATGCCTACGCCCAATTTGAGAAGGATCTGATCAGCGCCAAGATGGAATCAATGGAGGAGGAAGGACCTACAGAGGAAGGTTTATATCCTTAACCACATACCCCATATACTTAACTTAACTTTACCCATTTCTTCATACAGTATCTTGTGACTGGTTCAAATTGAAAGCAACAGAAGACTACAAAAAATAGCATGAATATATATTCTATAATTATTCTATGTTTCATATTCCCTAGTTGATTCATTATTGATTTGCTATGTGAAGCTGACTCCCTTCCAATTATATTTTTGATGAATTTTATTATGACATTAGCCGGAAACCACTTGCATTGTATCCCTGTGTCTTGGTTGTTTCTGTAGTAATTCGCTGTAGATGAGGCAAATTGAGGCATATGTATTAATGAGCAAGGGTTTATCAGCTTATTTCACCTGTCTTTTTATATATTGACTGCAACAAATTTATTCAAAGTCTGTTTTAAGGAAATCTTACCCTCCTTCAAATAAACTTATTTTGACTCACATGCAGCAGTTTACACACACAAAAAATTGATACTAATAGAGGTTTTACTCATAATGGACTTCTAACATCGAAATTGATTTCCTATTTTGACATTATTACAGTTTGATTGAAAGAGCTAGTGACCTAAGTTTACGCTATTTGAATAAAACAAATAGGGGCAAAATATTAAGCAGATAAAATTTATTCATTGTGATCTGTTTTTGTCCCTCATCAGACATAGGCTTTACAGACTTTTACCATTGTTTTTAGATGATGTGGATTTAGAGCTTAGTTTGTCAAGGCTTGAATCTTTGATGGATAGACGACCTTTATTGTTGAACAGGTGAGATAGTTTTGCCATTGAACCTTCTGTTAAGAGGTTAGTTTCTAGGGCTGTTAAATTCATTTTATCCCTTTAGATTTGACCATTACGGAGCTTTTTTTCCGGCAAAGCTTGAAAAAGAAAGTTTGATTACCTTGTTAACTGGTATATTTCCTTCATTCCTATATTGTGAAAACTGTATTGGCTGACTTTGACAATTCTAATAAGGGTTTGCTTTTAGAGGTATATTCCCTGGACTAACTAATTCATTGCATCCATGAATTGTACATTGTTGGTACTCATTAGATTTGGCCCTCCTTGTAACTAAACAAATGAGATTATTCCAACATTAAAACCCTTTAATTTGTATTTAGCTTTATTATTTCCTTCAATCAATTGTTGTGGAAATTCATGAGTATCATCTGAGACAATTTTTATACAGTAGTTACCAAAAATTGGTGTTTGCAACTTGGGTTTCGAAAAACTGCATCCTTAAGACTGATAAGCCTTCTTATCTTGGCCTCTGACTTGCCTTGTTTAAAGGATCTGCCCAGCTTCACCAAGTCTTCATGGGCAGTTAACTGATTTGTATATATTGAAATGTGTGGTTGGTTCCATTTGAAAGAAATTGCAGATGACAAAAACATAAAAAGGCACATTTTTTCGTTTTTGTATTTTTGGTAGAATCCATAATGACAAAAGGATTAATTGCTTATGGGCAATTGACAACACTTTGGCTTATTGGTAAGAGTACAAAACTTAGAAGCACATGGTCCCTCTCTCCATGGGTTCAAATCCCAGTGACGGCAATTTGATTTTCATGATCAGTACTCTCTTGACTGGCTTATGGAATGCCGATAGTATGATGTCTAACCCCATCATTTAGAGTAGGCCATTGCCACATAGCTGAGAAAATGTTGACAAGACGTAAAAACCCTTATAGATAGAATGCTTTTCTCTGAAATGGTTTGCTGAGTCTACTCTTTGTAACCGATAGTTAATCAATGTACTAGGAGGCAACATTCGTAAAATACTTTATATGACATTATTATGTTGTATTTTGTTAAAGAGCATTGTGACATAAGGAAATATTGCACAATATGAACAGTTTCAGTATTTAATGGTTTGATTACTTGATTGCTGTGGGGAGATTAATAACTAGAATATAAGTTGTAACGGGCAAAGCAGTATTGATAATTGTTGATAACAAAAATAACTTATGCTCGTTTTTCTTCAGTGTTTTATTGAGGCAGAATCCTCACAATGTCCATGAATGGCACAAACGGGTGAAACTCTTTGAGGGAAAACCAAGAGAGGTATTTTTTTTTTCCTTCTTTTTTTCTTTTATTCAGGTGTTATGTAAATTAACACAGGGAGATAATGCTCATTAACCCATAGTTGAATTAGTGATGAGTTCCAATTGATTGCAACAGTGTACAAATGGTATGAATTGGCAAGAAAAAATTCTTCATGTTAATGGGTCGATACCATTGTGACTTAAGGATGAATCATTTATTACATGTCCTTTTTGTCAAATTGGTTTTGAAAGTCTTCTGCATCAGATGCACTAAAATGCAGAATTATGGAGTAAGAGGCAAAATGATAAATGAGCAATAAATATTGTTCCTTTCACCACAAGTGTTTCCTTCCCTAATCACATTCAGTTGTCTTACTTGTATGTTATAGTCTGCATCAGAGTACAAAAAGAAGGTTTAGAATTGATTTGTTCCTACTAATTACATTGGATTATTTTTATTTCAAAATGTTTATTGACATACTATGAAAACGTACACAGTTTAAGCCTTTACCAAGCACCAAATTTTCAGCTGTCTCAAATTGAAAGAGTTTGCAGACAACATTTCAAAATGTGATTTAATTGGAAAATAATGTTCTGATAGGGTAGAAGACATTGTGGGAAAAGGAGAAATTGCTCGTTACGAGCAATGTCTCCTCCTTTGCCACAATGTTTTCCTGAGTCTTCAACAAACTGGTTAAATGTCGTTACTGTTTGGGAAAGGGTTAATATTAAGTCGATATAGAACATTGAACCATGTTACTTTGAATTCAAATTTAAAACCAACATTAGTTAGACATCTTAAACTTATTCCCTCATATTTGATACTGTGACTGATCTGAAAATAAAGCAGATGAAGACAACAATGAAGTGATATAAAGAATGTCATGTTCATTGGGACACTGGTTAGAAACAAATGCTGCAAAATGAGAAATTTCATATGACAAATAGAAATTATATTGTAAATACTGCATTTGCAAATGAGAAATTACTTGTGACAAGTAATTTCTCCATTTATCATAATTTATCACAATGATCGTTTCCTATATATCATCATCTACTTCAGTAGTGCTGAAACACATGCATGCACAAATCAAATTGCATAATTAAGTCACAACTAACTATTAATTCACTTTTGATTATCAATATCTTTTTTACTGCATCTTTGCTATTTACAGATCATCACAACCTACACAGAAGCAGTACAAACAGTTGATCCAAAAATAGCATCAGGAAAACCCCACACTCTTTGGTGCGAGTTTGCCAAGTTCTATGAAAGTGCAGGACAGATTGAAGATGCACGTTTGATATTTGAGAAGGCAGTGCAAGTTGGTTATAAATATGTGGATGACTTGGCATCTGTCTACTGCGAATGGGCTGAAATGGAGATTAGACATGAGTGAGTAATTATTGTTGTGCTTTTGAAGTTTTTAATAAAGATGAAACACATAATATCTTCTCATACACTATCTCAACATAATATGCTCTCTCTTGAGTGGATATTATTCATTGCAATATCTCAATTTTACACACAATATTTTTGTATAAAACCCAAAATCTCATTTTAACACATTTCCTTGTTATAGAACACAATATTTCCATATAAGACAAATATTTTGTTATGTTGCACAATATCTTCTAGCAATTTATTTGTTGTTATAACACACCCTTTCCCTACGAAATTCTGTATACATACAACACAAAAATCTTGTTCAATATCCTGTTTTAACATACAATACCTTGGTATGACACAAATGTTTGTATAGTATCCAATATCTCATTTCAGACACAATATCTCATTTCAGCACACAATTTCTCATTTTATTATCTGAAGTAAGCTATTTCTAATATAATTATGCAAGATTGTACATTGATTATACATGATTTTACGTATTTCTAGGAACTTTGACGATGCCTTGAAGATAATGCAGAAGGCCTCCACCCCACCACCAAAGAAGGCAGAGTACCATGATGAGGTTAGATATTCCATAAACCTTTATTTTCCTTTCATATCTTGATTGTTTCGAGTTTTACTGGTTCTTTGGGGGCCTTTGTGGCTCAGTGGCTAGAGTACAGAACTTGAAATTACTTTGCATCTCTGCATGAGTTCAAATCCCCAGGATTGAATTTTGATTTTCATGAGACATGGTCATCTGACTGACATATGAAATGCGGATAGTTCTTCCCACCTTGACCAGCCCTTATGGGCAGTTGAGTATGGGGTCTCCCTCCATCATTAAGAGTTATTGCAACATAACTGAAATAATGTTGATGTGATGTAAAACCCATTTAGATAAATGAATATAAAATGGAAAGGGTTTTATGAAGGGCTGCAGTCTTGGAACTTAAGAGTCAGTCATTGCAACATATTTGAAATACTGTTGACTCTGTAAAATCCATATACAATGCTCCCCTTGTCTAGACCCTGTAAGTAACTTTTGAACAAAGAATGTAATGATATAATAATTTTTTTTTTTCCAGTCCCAGAAGGTGCAGAACCGGGTGTACAAATCTCTCAAGGTCTGGTCTTTGTATGCTGATCTCGAGGAAAGCTTTGGAACATTTAAGGTTAGTCCATTCTATATAGATAAATCAAGTAATGTGTAAGTTATGATAACAACAATTCCTAAATCAAAGTCTGTGCTTTCTTATCTTGACTGAGATTTGGTTTTCCAGTTTATATTCTATACAGATCAGTTTTAGCTGAACTATTTTGTAGATTTAGTCGAGATTTACTACTCATGTGGCTGTCGCTGTCACACCTTGGTTAAGCTTTTACATACAAGTTGGTAACTTATTAACTACTGCATGGAATGGGTTGATACATCACACAGGTAGGGGCCTCCGTGGCCTAGTGGTTAGACTACAGAACTTGAAATCACATGGCCCCTCTCCACGTGGGTTCAAATCCTGAGAGGGATATGGATGTTCATGAGAGGCAGTCTCCCGACTCTCTTATGGAATGTCGATGGTTCTACCCGCCTTGACTGGCTTTTCGACTGTCCCAAATTAAAACAGTTTGTAGATAATATTTCAAAATATGATTAAATTGAAAAGTGATCCTCTGATAGGACAGAAAACATTGTGGGAAAAGGAGAAATTACTCGTTAAGAGCAATTTCTCCTTTTCCCACAATGTTTACAGAATTGTCTCCAGAATTGTCTCCAACAAACTGGTTTAAATGTCGTTATTGTTTGGTAATGGGTTGAATAACATTGTTCTCATGATGAAGAAATAGTTTATTAACAAAATTAACTTGTTTTATTTCTGCTTACATCTATTGTTTCCATGATTAAGAAATAGTTCATTAATGAAAATTAACTTGTTTTATTTGCTATCAGACTTGTAAGACTGTGTATGACCGCATCATTGACCTGCGTATCGCCACTCCACAAATCATAATGAATTATGGACTCTTTCTGGAGGAGAACAACTACTTTGAGGAGGCATTTAAGGTAAGTGATTGATAATTATACATTTATGATATGGCATTTATATCCAAGTACAACCAAATTCTCTTTGATGAGGAATTGATGTTGAAGAAAAGAATTTGCATAATTTCAATATGCCACTCATTAATGAGCTTTAAGTCTAGAATGCTCAATAATTGTCTAAAACTAGATTATTGTGTTGTCTGCTTACGAAATACCTTAGATATCTGCTTAATTTTGATAAGGATAGATACTAAGAGTAGCAAACAGGTTAGATCACAGGTCAGCCATCAATTAACTGGCAGCTGGCCTGTGAGCTAACCTGTTTCCATTAGCATGAGTCGGTTCCAGCTTACAGCTAAGTATTGGATCCCATGACTATGCGTTTCAAAATCACTTATTGTAAAAGGATGGTTTCAGAATCAATAGTGACTGCACCTGTAGGGAAATACAAGACACATACAACATCAAATCCACTTGTTGAGCAATGTTTACTTAAATTGACAATTACACTTATTAGATTTTTTTTAAAATTTGCTGTCAGAGAAAAGTGTGTTGTTCTTTTGTACAGTTCTTCAGGTTTGCTGTTAATTTTGTTTTTTGTTATTATTTAGGCTTACGAGAAGGGTCTTGCGCTGTTTAAATGGCCAAATGTCTTTGACTTGTGGAATACATACCTTACCAAGTTCATGGACAGATATGTAAGTGTTGTGAAACATTACTATTTCGATTATACAGACAATTTTAATGAAAAATGAAACAAATGAAAACATGCTTATCATCAATGACTTTTTCCTTCATCACAGTTAAGTTAACTTTGTTTTGAATTTTCGTAAAGATTTTATTTCCTGATTTGAGTAGAAAATTAACTGTGCATGAAGACTTAAAGCATTGACAATTATGCTCTCATCTTTGTCGATATTTTACTTCAATACAATTTTGACAAAATTAGTTTGAAATTTTTTATAGATATTTGTTCCTTATCCAATTACAAAAGTGATGTCTACAATGAATCTGTTTTGACTATTGTATTGCGATTTTCCTTTCTGACCTTTATAAAAGGAAATGTAGGTACACTGCAGCCTCATTATAACACGGTCGCCGGGAGCCATGATGCTAGATCCGCGTTAATAGTGGGGTTGACAAATATAACGCGGGGTCCCTTACGCGCTATATGCCAGACCATAACCACTTAAGAAACAATCAGATTCAAGAAGTAGTCTATTCATATTTCAAGATTGTGTTGAGTTACGGACTTATCATAGAATTTATTGTGAATAAAAGAAAAGCAAATAAAAAACATAATCAAAACTTACATGTTTAACTATATATTCCTTTTTATTTGTTTCATTACGATTCAAGTTAAGGATCATTGATAGAGGCACGTGCAGTTTAAATACACACTACAGAAAAAGGAGGGTGGATTCAGTTAAACCATGTTCTATTTATAGATTTAAACTCCAAGTAAGGAGCGAGTAAATTTTATCGATAGTTCTCCCAGCATGTGTACCTAATTCTTTACCATTTAAAGTAGGTGTGTGTATTCATATGATGGAAACAAAGAAGTTAAAACTTCATGTGTTAGTGATATTTGTTTAAAAAGTGTGCATACGGTTGGCGCCCTAGGTTTGGGGAAAAGCATGGGTGCACGAGGGGATTTATGCATCTGTGTCCGATAAAAACCTGTAGTTGCTCTAAGTTTTGAGTCAATCAGGCATAAAACACTCCCCTGAATAAGCGTCTACAAACTAATGATATTATGTAATTTATAAACACTATGTACACATAGATTTAAATCTTCCCTCGGGTCACGGATTTTGTACGTATAAAGGCCACGCGGTTTGTTTAAAAGACCGTGACAAACAATGGGGATTACCCAGGAGTTATTGATTTTCACGCCTTCGGAGTGCAATTTGTAGGTAGACTTTCTATTTAGGATGCCGACCGCGTCATTTTGCAGACAGGGGGAGATTTAGGCTATTGTTTAAGCCCTAATGTGCTTGAAATTTTGGGAGCCATAGGAGACCCGCGTTATAATGAATATCGCGATATAACGGGTCGCGGTGTAATGAGTCTGCAGTGTATAAGGCTTCATAATGAAAATTATTCAATATGAAAGATACTCTTATTTACTTAACAATTATTACATGAAAACTCATGTGATGAGCCCTTAGAAACACCTACAATTTTACCTTTGGTCACAATGGCTTTGCCTAAAATGTAACATTTTACACCTCATAATTGTCGTCTGCTGTTATTTTGGACCAGTCTAAAATTCTCATCTAGGGGTATAGTTTAGCAGAAATATACAGAGAATGCACTCCAAAGATGAAATTAAAAAAGTGATTGCCCCAAGAAACATTATTTAAAAGGACGATGGAATCCTGCTCATATTGGAGTGAATCAGGTTTAGGTTGTTCATTTAAACATTTATATATATTTGTTACAAGTAGTTATTTCATCATACATATACCATAAAATATCTCTTATTTGTGTCTAATCTAGGGTGGGAGTAAGCTGGAAAGAGCCCGTGACTTATTTGAACAGTGTTTGGAGAACTGTCCTGCCAAGTTCTCAAAGGGTAAGACAATGTCTGATTTATATATAACAGAAGTACAATTATAGCTATAGCATTGATCAAGTATTAAACCTTAAAGTGCTTGAACTGACTTCATGCCTATGGAAACAGGTTAGATCCAGGCCAGCTGCCAATTTACTTGGCGGCTGGCCTGTGATCTAACCTGTTTGCTACTCTGAGTATCTTTCCTCAACAGAATTAAGCAGATATTGAAGGTTTATGAAAGCAGATGACACAAAAATCTATTATTAGAAAATGACCCAGCATTCTAAGCAAGTTTAAGGCACTCTTGTAGTCAAAAGAAAAAGGAAAAAAGTTGTTGACAAGCAATAGTTACCTTTTATCTCTCAAAAATTGCATAACAATTGAAAATGGAAGTTGAAGTAATAGTTTTCATAACTTACAAGCGTTTTTCTGCAGTCTTTGTCAATTTTTAGCTTGACATTTCGAAGAATAAGGAGAGCTATACTACTCACTATACTATACTACTCACCCGGGCGTTAGCGTCGCTGTTAGCGTCACATCCTGGTTAAGTTTTTACTTACAAGTTTGTATCTCATGAACTAATGTATGGAATGGGTTGATACTTCACACATGTGTTCAGGGTATTAATCTAAGGTCCCAGGCCAAGTTTCAAATCTTTTTTATTAAATTTAAGCAAATCTTGGTTAAGTTTTTGCGTGCAAGTTTGCATCTCATGAACTACTATAGTGAATGAATTGATACTTCACACATGTGTTAAAGGTCATAATTTAAGGTCCCTGACCAAGTTTCAAACCTCCAGTTTTAAATTTAAGCAAATTTTTCGGCTTTTTGTACTAAGAAAATCTTGGTAAAGTTTTTGCGTGCAAGATTGTTTCTCATGAACTTCTATAGTGAATGGGTTGATACTTAACACATGTGTTCAAGGTCATAATTTAAGGTCCCAGACCATGTTTCCAAAACTCTTGTATCCAATTTAAGCAAATTATGCAGCCTTTTGTACTTGGAATTATCTTGGTTAAATTTTTGCGTGCAAGTTCGTTTCTCATGAACCACTATATGAAATGGATTGATACTTCACACATGTATTTAGGGTCAAAATCTGAAGTTCGTGGCCAAGTTTCAAATCTCTTGTTTTGAATTTAAGCCAATTAAGTGGCTTTTTGTACTTGAAAATTCTTGGTCAAAATTTTGCATGGATGTTTGTTTCTCAACAGCTATTGTAGGGAATCATTGTTTGCACCCTCTTATTTTAGAAACAATAATATTTCACTGAATTATACCCCTCTCCAACATTGCCGAAAAGTCGAGTGCATGCTGTCTTACGGACAGCTCTTGTTTCTTTATTACTGTAACCAAGGTGAGGAAAACATGCACCAAGACCTGGACTCAAATTTAGGACCTCTGCAAATAGTGCATATGTTCTTCGGACTGAGCTATCACATATGCTTACACATTTAATTTTACCTTGTCAATTGATATCCTTGCTACATACTCCCCAATACAATTGGAATTCGTCTCAAATTACCATTACCAAATTCATTGTGGCGTAAATGGTTGGTTGATCTGTTACCAAACATTTTAGGGGTTTTCCAGGTCTGCTGCAGATGTTTTGTATTTGAGTTTATTTGTCAACTGCAAACTCTTGAATTCGAAGGGGGTCCCTGAGACTTAGTTGTTAGAGAACAGGACTTGAAATAACATAGCCCCTATTCCGGTGACGGTATTTGGATTTTTATTAGAGGCTATCTCCTACTAACTTACAGAATGCCGATGGTTCTACCCGGCTTTACCAGTCCTTTTTGGCAGTTTAGTATTAGGTCTTCCTCCATCATTGAAGGAAGGGCATAGCAACATGGTTTTAAATATGTTTATACAATGTAACACACTGTAAATATGAATTAGAGGTATTACGATAAAAACCAAATAATTTGGTTCTTTTAAGTCATGGAATGGCTATGTGGGAGTGACCTTTGGAAAGTCACTTCAGAACTGTAGCCTAGTACTTGTGGATCTAGGAAAGCTTTAACATAACTGAAAAATTGTTGATACAAGGTTTAACACCATACAAACAAATTGATTGGCTATATTTTTTATTTCCATTTCAGCTATATTCCTGCTGTATGCCAAGCTAGAAGAAGAGCATGGACTAGCCAGACATGCAATGGCGGTGTACGACAGAGCAACACAAGCTGTGCTTCCAGAGGAACAATATGAAGTAGGCATTAACACTAACAAACCAATTTGATAGGTTAACTTAATCAATTACTTCATACAGATATATTAAGAAACATCTTCATCAGAAGGAAATAAAAACAGGGTTTTCCCCAGGATTTTTTTTCAGGTGCTGGGATGTTTGATTTGGAATTTGGTTGGTTGCATCATGGGAGTGGGTACCTTCACTTCCCCTTATAGGTGTATTTTGAATTAAAAGAAAAAAAAATAGGGCCTAAAACCAAATCAAATGTACCAAACAATGTCAGAAGAAAGTATAATGGCTATGGGTTAAATATAAAATGCTGTGAACAAAATTCATGTTGAGTAAATTAAGGTGCCGGGGGAGTGCTAGTTTTGAAATTCAGGTGCTGGGGACTCACTTTGCTTGATGGGTCTTGGTAAGACTCTAGGTATAAAGGAGCATGGTGCATAAAAGAGAGATGGATTATCAATTGCTTTGATCTCACAAAAGGTCCCACTTGTAGGAAGTTAGAGCAGGTCTTTTCTCTATATATCAGAACTGCTATTTTTATGGCCTGAGCCGGATTTCCGCCTTTTAGGAGCCATGATGGTCATTCCTTTTTCATGTTCGGCCATATCCCATTGGTCCTGATACTTCTAAGGCTGATGTTTATGTTGAGTCTAATTAGAAGTAAGGAAGGCGTTTATTAGTTCAGGGGGCCTCCGTGGCCTAGTGGTTAGAGTACAGAACTTGAAATCACATGGCCCCTCTCCGCGTGGGTTCAAATCCTGAGAGGGATATGGATTTTCATGAGAGGCAGTCTCCCGACTGACTTACGGAATGCCGATGGTTCTACCCGCCTTGACCAGCCCTTATGGGCAGTTGAGTATGGGGTCTTCCTCCATCATTAAGAGTCGGGCATCGCTACATAACTGAAATAATGTTGATGTGATGTAAACCCATAAAAAAAAATTATTAGTTCAGACTCTTTATCATCCAATCCACTCCTCCCTGTTTTATCTGTTAAAGATCATTGCCTTTTAGATGTTTAACTCTAACACAATAAGAAGATGATTATTATGCATCTGATTAAGATTATTGTAATAAAGCCAAGATGTAAAGATTGCATACCTTACAGATTGAAGAAATCAGAAAAAACAATGTGAGTGACCTCGGCCTTGAAAAATAATTTCCGGCCAGGCTGTACACCCATCATAGCAGGCCTGTATATAAGAAAAATATATTTGTAGATTTTATTTTCAGTTTGTTAACATGTACGCCAAGAGAGGTGTAGAGCTATATAGAAGTCCATTTTAAAACATCTCCTCTGTATGAATTGTGTGACAATAAGATATTTTTTATAACTATATAGTAGATTTTAAATGTGAGTGTTTGTTTGATATCTTAAGGCTTTGTAGTGAAAGGGCATGCCACCATTCATCATTTTTGGTCTGATGGCTATTTGCCTTTTTCCCTTGTGTCATGGTTTTTAGAGTACCGGGTATGGCCAAAATATCCTTTATGCACCGATTCAAGGGATGAGTTTACTTTTGTGACTAGGAGAATTAACAAATCGTACCATACTTGTTTTTTTCAAATTGTTCTGTAAAATTTAATTCAGTGCCATTCACTGAGGTAATATTTATGCAACCCAGTAAGTTTAACAATAGGCAGCTTGTTTTCCTTACGCTTATTTTTACAGTTGATTACCTATACAGGGCCATATCATAACCTGTCTCATTTGTGCTATATAAGGCAGACCTGGACTATCATTCGGGGTTTTAAGTAGACTGTGGGGATTCAGGTGGAAAATACCTTGTCATCTCGCAAGGTCTGGGCGAACTGGGCATAGCAATTTGGTCCGGTAAAATGCAGATACAATTCAATCAACAGCTTTGTCTTGTTAGTCATTTTACTACAGGCTGTGTTGAATATTTCAGATGTTTAATGTGTACCTAAAGAGAGCTGCAGAGTTATACGGTGTCACATACACAAGACCTATATATGAGAAGGCAATAGAATTATTGAGTAATGAACAGGCAAGGTGAGTACATATTGCATGAAAGAATGGGGAAATTGTGTCTCTTCTGTTAAGTCTTTATATTTAAACATTTCCCAAGATGACATATTGTGACAGGTCAAAATTGATGACCAGAACAGATAACAAGTAAAAGAAAGAGAAAACTCCTGGTTGATGGCATTTAAGTTTTCATGAAAGGTAGACTCCCTTGTGACTTATGGAATGCCAATGGTTTTACCTTGCTTGACCAGCCCTAATGGACAGTCAAGTTTGGGGTCTTCCTACATCATTATGAGACAGGCATTGCAAAATAACCGATATTATGTTGTTGCCATGTAAAACCCATATAGATAAATAAATTTTCAACTGTCCCAAATTGAAAGAGTTTGCAGACGACATTTTAAAATGTGATGAAATTTAAAAAAATTTTTTTAGATAGAGCAGACTACCTTGTAGAAAAAGGATGTTTGGCAAGCACCCGGAAGAATCATCAATTAATTTTTTTGTTTTGTACCATGTTAACCCTTTCCCAAACAACAAATTTTCAACTGTCACAAATTGAAAGTGTGATGAAATAAAAAAAAAATTCAGATAGAGCAATAAACCTTGTTACGAGCAATTTCTCCTTTTCCCACAATGTTTTCTAAAGTTGTCTGCAACAAAGTGGTCAAATATCGTTTAGGAAACATTAAGGGAAAAGGAGAAATTGCTAGTACCGAGCAATTTTTCCTTTTCCCACAATGTTTTCTGCCCTATCAGAAGATTATTTTCCAATTTCATTACCTTTTGAAATGTAGTCTGCAAACTCTTTCAATTTGGGACAGTCGAAAATTTGTTGTTTGGAAAAGGGTTAACATGGTACAAAACAAAAAAAATAATCTTCCGGGTGCTTGCCGAACATCTAGAGCAGCACGCTTATGATTCTCATTGTTTCACACTTCTAACTGAGCGGGAACATCATAGTAGAGAAAGGAAATGCTCATAACAAGTCCTCAGCAGATTTTTTGATTTGTCTTTCAGGGAAATGTGCTTGAGATTTGCGGATTTGGAGAGAAAGCTAGGAGAGATTGACAGAGCCCGTGCCGTCTACGCCCATTGTTCCCAGATGTGTGATCCTAGGGTAGGCATATTTCTATAATTGCATCAGCAATGTTCTTTCCATAAGGTTGGCACTTCTATTCCCCCAGTTAGAGTGATCAGGAAAATATTGATATTGGCCTTTATGTCTGTCTTTTGGGTTTCTTACAGTCAGAAACCTTTTCTGCAGAGATCTGCCTAGAACTAGTGAATTTAGGAAAGCTGTAAAATAAATGACATAATATTCAAAGCTATTCAAAGTGCACAAGGTTCATGTATGCGGAGGATATCTATACCCATCTATTTCAGTTTTGTGGTAAAAGGTCAAAGTTACAATCAGGTGTTTCAGGATTCACTTTTTGTTTACAAATAGAGAACAATAGGTCAGTAACGTAAATAGGTTAGGTTTTTCAGGCAAGGCGTAGGAATTCATTGGGTGAGCCGAAGGTAAATCCATTAAATGCCAAAGCCGAGCCCAAAAAACTTAACCCATTAGCGGCACTAACTTATTATTCTGTTTATCCTGTTACAAACTTTATTTCAAACCAATTTCAACAAAACAACAGAGAAAACAGATTGTTTATAACACGAATTAGTATGTGTGAATAAACATGAGATACACTGCAGACTCATTATACCGCGACTCGTTATACCGCGATACTCATTATAACGCGGGTCTCCTATGGCTCCCAAAATTTCAAGCACATTAGGGCTTAAACAATAGCCTAAATCTCCCCCTTTCTGCAAAATGACGCGGTCGGCATCCTCAATAGAAAGTCTACCTACAAATTGCACTCCGAAGGCGTGAAAATCAATAACTCCCTGGGTAATCCCCATTGTTTGTCACGGTCTTTTAAACAAAGCGCGTGGCCTTTATACGTACACAATCCGTAAATCTATGTGTACATAGTGTTGATAAATTACATAATATCATTAGTTTGTACACGCTTATTCACATAGTTTAAATGGTAAAGCATTAGGTACACATGCTGGGAGAACTGTCGATAAAATTTACTCACTCCTTTTTCTATAAATAGAACATAGTGTGTATTTAAACTGCACGTGCCTCTATCAATGATCCTTAACTTGAATCGTAATGAAACAAATAAAAAGGAATATATAGTTAAACATGTAAGTTTTGATTATGTTTTTTATTTGCTTTTCTTTTATTCACAATAAATTCAATGATAAGTCCGTAACTCAACACAATCTTGAAATATGAATAGACTACTTCTTGAATCTTATTGTTTCTTAAGTGGTTATGGTCTGGCATATAGCGCGTAAGGGACCCCTCGTTATATTTGTCAACCCCACTATTAACGCGGATCTAGCATCATGGCTCCCGACGACCGCGTTATAATGAGTCTGCAGTGTAGTAGTCACGAGACAAGTCGCAATATCATGTGTGATGTAATGTGATATGACGTCACAAAGTATTCTATAGTTTCAATAATACCTATGTTTTCTTCAAATTTAATTATCATGCAATGATAATTTGTAACTGGACACATTGGATTGACCAAACAGTATTGTTTCATTCCATTTATTTTAACTTTGATGGGCCAGCTTATGCATTGCTTGACCATTTGCAAATGAAGGAGGTCACGTGTCAAGTAACAGTGAATGAATCACTTAGTTTTCATGGCACCTTATGCACCTTGTAACGGGATAATTAATAATTATATATTCACTTTTTGTTAATGGTATACGGTACAGTAACTTCTTGGCACTTATTTTAAAATTTTCTTTGAAAAAAAGGAAGGTTTAGCAACCCAGTATGAAAAGGGAAGTTAAAATGAGTAAGTGTTTGCCTCAAAAGATTAATGAGAAGTAAGCTTAACACTGTGCATGTTGCAAATTAATTAGTTGTTGAAAATGTAATAAATCAATGCCAATAGAAAAGAAATCCAGTTTATTTGACTTGTATCCCTTTTCAGTCAACCGCCATTTTCTGGCAGACATGGAAAGAGTTTGAGATCAAACATGGTAATGAGGACACGGTTCGAGAAATGTTGCGTCTGAAGCGAAGCGTCCAGGCCATGTACAACACGCAGGTTAACTTCATGTCGGCGCAGATGCTGGCAGTGGCCGGGCAAGACACGACACAAGGTATGGCTTGTGTATGATACAGTTTGAAAGTTACAAGAAATAAGTTAGAAATAATTGCAGATGAAAAACAAAATCTATTACTAACCCTTATAGTGCTGGAACCAACTTTATGCTTATGCAAGCAGGTTAGATACAGACAAGCAATCCAGGCCTGTGATCTAACCTGTTAGTTCCTCTGATTATCTTTCCTCATCCAAATTAAGCAGATATTTGATGTTTTGGAAAACAGATTACACAAGAATGTATGTTTAGAAAATAACCCAGCATTGATGGCTTAAGGTCTTCAGATAATGAAAACTCAACAACCATATACATTAATTCCTTATATTGAGTTTTGGAACTTGTCCAAATTCAAGACGCATTTGAACTACAATTGTAAAAAATGAGCATGTGACATTGGTAGGGAAAAGTTTTGCCGAAAGAAGTTTCTTGTTATGGGCTATTTCTCATTGAAACAATTGCTTCCTATACCTTTTCCTATGAGTTTGTTAAGATTATTATTTCAACTGAAGCAATCCAAGCTTATTGTTGACACAAATACAATACTGAATTATGATAGAATACACATAATAGGTTTGGCCCCGACCTATTTAGACGAGAAGGAACAAAGTAACCTGACAAACGAAATAGTTTCAAAATGGCCAATTATGGGTGTTCTACCTTAATCTTGTCTGAATTACATGTACACCTTCACACAGGTGAAAGAAAAAATTTGGGACAAATTTAATTATAATCCTTGTGACTCCAGATACTGGTGAGATGAATGAGATGCAGAAACTAGAAGAGAAAGCCCGCCAGTTGGCTGACGAAGCCATGAAGGATCAACCGCCCAAACCAGACAAGGGTATCATGTTTGTGAGGTAGGTGCTTCATAACAGAATATTAACCCCATTTTCGTTTAAACTTATTTATTTTACATCGATTGTGAAACCAGTTCTTACAACTTACATTAATCACTCTTGATTCAGCTTCCTGGATACAAAGCCAGTACTCAAGCCAAAAGGTCGCAAGGCAGGTCCGGCTTTTAACAGGATTCAAATCCATGACCCTCTTGCCCAGAAGCCGACGCTTTACCCTTGGATCACTGTCCTCCACTATATATATCCAATATCTGCTTAATTTTGTTGAGGAGAGATGCTCAGACTTGCAAACAGGTTAGATCACAGGCCAGCAGCAAATCTATTTGGCGGCTGGCCTGGATCTTACCTGTTAGCATAAGCATGAAGTGGGTTCCAGCACTATACAGGTTAATGATTTTGGTCGTGTTGAACATAACTTTAAATGATTATGGATTAATGACCTTTTTTCTTTTATTATCTAGGAGTAAGACGACTGATGAGGAGCTTGGTGAGATGACTAAAACTACCAATCCAGATGAGATAAACATTGATGAGGACTTCTCTAGTGATGAAGATGAGGCTGTTGAAGGTAAGACATTAAGGGCTTATCAGCAATGCTTCACTTGACATGGGTTAGGCAGGTGTGTGCATGGCATGGCAAAAACATATCTTTTACTCCATATTGACTCACTTTGTGTCAAGCTTTAAAGCTTAATGCCACATTTTTGCATCTTGCAGTAAAGTTTTTTTCTAAAAGCATTGTGGCAAAAGGAGAAATTGCTTGTTTGATGCAATTTTCTTTTGCCACAATGCTTTTTTAGTCTATTCACATAATTATCACAACAGCAGAACTTAAAGGTTATCACATGTTTACAATTTACAAAGCTTTCCTAAAGTCGTCTGCTTCAAGTAAAACAAATGTCGTGTTCAGATTGAAATGAGATAAAAGCTTAGGCTGTAGATTATGTAACTTTGCCAATACTGTCTTTAACACCTGATGAAGGTATTGTGTTAAAAATGATAAACTACTGAGTACTTGTGTTCCAGTAGGGAAACACTTGGTGTTTTGGAAGGAATGTTATGGTGTATTGATGGGAAATGTCAGAGGGCTTTGATTTAATTAATTAATTATCTTATTTGGCAAATTCAGCACAATCATGCCTTTGGCCATAACATTTCAGATGACTATGCATACAAAATAGATATACAGTTTCAATCTATCTACAAGAATATTCAATCAATACACATATACACATGATTAAAGGATTCATTTGCAACATTTATAAGCTATTAGTATCCACAGAGACAAGAAGTAAAACTGATTGACATAAGCATTTTATTATTTCATCCTTTATCAAAAGATATGAAGCCATTTTCAAATAGAAAATGTAATTTTCAGTAACATGTATTTGTTTTCTGTTGATGCTTTTATTTTGAGCCAGGTCCAAAGTGTCGTACATTAAGAACTGCATTTGTTTAGCAAAACATTTTGTTTCACCCATTACCAAACAATAAAGACATTGAAAAAAATTGTTGGAAAAGGGGAAATTGCTCTAAACGAGGAATTTCTCCTTTTCCTCCAATGTTTTCTGCCCTATCAGAAGATTATATTTCAATTTCATCACATTTTGAAATGTCATCTGCAAACTCTTTCAATTTGGGGCAGTCGAAAATTTGGCGTTTGGTAATGGGTTAAAGAACTGTTTTGTTAGAATTTCTCAGCCTGCTTCATTGTGCTAAGGGTTGCTTAACTAAGTACTTGGTCAATAAAAGGCCACTTTTCCACATCTGCTGCAGAAAACCTAATGAAACCACTGTAACTAAAAGAGAACTTATTTCTTATGAGCAATAACTGTTCTTTTTATCAAAATGGTGTTTACCACAATATCATAAGGGAAATGCAAGGCCTATGCAGTCTAGTGTTTTAGAGTGTCACACAACCCCTCTTAGGGTTAGTTCAAGACCCAGTGATGGTATTTTGATATTCATGAGAATTAATCTCTCCTTTGACTATTGAAATACTGATGGTTCTATCCCACTTGATAAGCACTCCATCCATTTATCATGAACTAGGCATTGCAATATAACTGAAATACTGTTTCTTGTTATAATGTGGTTTATGTAGTAAATTCTTAAAAAAAAATGTTGGGAAAAAAATACAGTTATGCATAACTCTTAGATCATGAATCTTGTACATTGTATTTAAATTCATATTTACAGAGGTGCAGACCATTCCATCGGAGGTGTTTGGGGGACTTGCAGAAGAGAAAGACTAAGGGAGAATCTAACAGTATATCCAATTAAACAATAATTGGACAAACAAACATTAATATTTGCAATATGTTGAAAACAGAAGTGCCCTTTTAAAAGATGAAAGGAAAGATGATCTAAGCTCAGGTGTCTCTTTGGTACAACTGTTTGGGTGTTTTACCCTTAACCCAAAGGCCTCATTTTGTATTAGTTCCTTTTCTGGCAAAGGAGTCATCTCTAGGATATTGTGCAGATTTATGATTGTTCGCCTTGAAGCTAGTTTGCTTGAACCAACATGTACCATTATTACTTATGGGTCATTATATGCAAAGGGTAAGCAGTATTCAAATATATACAAGACTTTGTATTGTGTCATGGGGGTCCTGTGTGGCCCAGTGGTTAGGATGGTGGACTTGGAACTTGAGGGGTCTAGGGATCGAGCTCCACCGACAGCTCTGGTTTCCAGGTGACCTTTGACAAGTCACTTTAGAGTCCTAGCCTAGTACTGGTGGATTCAGGAAAGCTGTTACATAACTGAAAATTGTTGATATGACATTAAATTCTATTAAAACAAATATTGTGAAAATCAGTGTAATTGGAATACTTGATTGGAATTAATTAAACTGGAAAATTTATGCTCACCATCTACTAAAAGAGACAAAAAGTGAATTGCACTCTTTTTTAAGTACAATCTACAAGTAAATCTACATATTTTATTGTACAGAGTATCGTCAATTTTGCAAGTTCATGAAAGTCAAAAATAAACACATCTTGAATAAATGTCAAAGTCTACTTCATTTTTATTGATGGCCTGTTAAACAAAATGTATTGGGAAACATACCTATTTTGTCTTTATTGGTGAAAGATATATACATACAAAACTTACATGAGAAATGCATCTTTTGTGACTGTGCTGTCTGCTCAAACGAAGTTCTTTTTCGAACTTTCGTCTGTTATTGCTTTCAATATATGGGCCTGCCACAATATTTGATAAGTGATAGATTATGTTTTGTGATGAGAGACTCCTATCGCAAAGACCTAGTCATCTGAAAATGGAAGAGTTTGCAAATCAACAGTGGAAATGACACAAATGATAAATATTCAGTTTGGAATGAAAATAAGAGAAATTTCTCATGATAAGTTGGGGGTTTTCCTCGAATAATTTCAAATGCCGTTCGATGCACACAAAACCAAGGATTACTTGCCAAATAGTTAAACCATAATATCAGATAAGTTCAAACGTTCATTTGGCAAATACTTCCATATTTATGTACATTTAATACAATTGGAGTTGAGTGTAAACGTTTAAACATGTGTTTATGTCTCCTTTGATATATCCATATAAAAAAGTGATATGTCACAATTTGTCTGCAATTACTCTTCACCGGCCACCCCACCAATAACGGCCGCCCCACCAATAACGTCCTTTCCGTTAAAACGTTGAAGAATTCAATTGAGATATATTTTGCAAAATGTATTGCTTTTGTTGGAAAAGTCCGTTACTCTACCGTATGTATATAACTACGAGTATATTATAATTGAACGCACGTGTGTAGTGAGGGGCAACAGAGTTGATCGGTTGTCTGGTACCAGGCTTGTAGCGCACGTGCATTAAATTTTTTTGCAAATCCTTTTACTGCTCAACCTCGATATGTATGTCGGTATGTTTGGTCTAATAAATTGTACCACATTTTGTTTTTCATGATATCGGATCTAAACTGGTTGAAAATAGTGTGATTTCGAAATTTCATCACATATAAACGATGTATTGTGTAGCTTTTGTCATAAAATAGTCATGGAATAGCACAAAATCGCACCGACGTAAAAAAGTAGTTACAGGCATCAAACCGTAGGCCTACACCCTAGTTCAAGTACGCAATATTTATTCAAATAGTTTCAGCTAAGCGCATTAGATCGATACTGTATAAAACGTTTTAAGAGTTCATCTTTAATCACCAATCATTATGATTTCATACATTCTCTTCACCACGTTCCTTGTCTTCACTATACTTGTTACACGTGGTCGGTAAATTTTCAACCATTTTTTCCAGATCCTTTATTCGCGCTTCTTTGACTTGATCTCCTTCTTCCAGGCTCTTGATCGCATCGTTCAACTTGATGATTTGTATTCGTAACTCCGCCGTCGTCGCCAGTAGAGCGCTTATGGAGGTTCTGTAGTTTTTATCTACTTTATCAAGTCTCGATATTTCTTTCATGAATTCGCCCATTTTATCATCGATGTTTGACTTGGTATTCGTTTCGGTCGTTTGATGATTTAATTTCTTCTTGATATGTTCTATCTGCTCAAGAATTTCGGGGTTCAAGCCACCGGCGCTGTCCCATCCTCCATCATGGTCTCCATGGTGATTAACCTCTTTTCGATTTTCTTCCGGTACGCCATTATCTTCGTCAACAACATATCCCTGGTCAACTAAATCTTCGTCACCGATATCGTGGTTGTCAAGCTCATGTTCCCGCGCAAAATCTTCCTCGTAAATGTCAATGTTATCGTCGTATTCCTCGATTTCGTCTGCAAACGCTGGAGATTTAGCGAGAATGTGAATAAATAGTATTAAAACACAGATGGGTCTTAGGCTAGACCACCACATTGTAACAGTGAACTAGTATTAATCCTGAACAATTTTTATTAGGCTATTTTCGAGGTTTAGATAAGGCCAGATAACGCATATCTGTTACGTTTTACCTTTTACTCCATACTAGATCGAATAATCTAGACGATGTTTAACTTTGTCTTGCCCAAAATTTGCCTGTATGGGCTTAACAGTTGGTTAAATCTCATATGTTAAAATTAGGAAAGACCAACAGATTATGATATGCTTGACAAGCTTTAACGCGCAGCAGAAGCAAGATAGTCACCATTCGTACATCCAAATGCTGAAAGATGTATGGCAATTATTCTCGAGTTAAAATTTCAAATCCTTTGCATTTTTCGAAGGCGGGCCTAATATAGGAATCGCGTCGATATGAAGATGGTTAGAAGACGCTACATGTACGTCATGTATTGCCTAATCCCTTACTTATTGTTCATGAAAGGTAGCCATACCATTTATTGTGTCGAAAGTTATTCTATAAATGTTCTTTCTTTGGCAATGTTGTTTCTTCCCAAATGCACAAAGAAAATGCTACGTTGCTTACTCCATTATCGCTAGATGCTGTTGCTTTCAAATAGGAAACTCAAAATGACCCATTAATGAACATGTATTAACCCTTCATCAATCGCCAGATTTGTGACTGTCCCAAATTTAAAGAGTTTGCAGACGACATTTCAAAGTGAGATGAAATTTAAAAAAAATCTTCTGCTAGCACAGAAAACGTTGTGGGAAAAGGATAAAATGCTTATTAAGTGCAATTTCTCATTTTGCCACAATGTTTTCCAGAGTCATCTGCAACAAACTGGTCAATGTCATTATTGTTTGGTAATGGGTTAAGGGATAATAGTGTCGTACACAAATACGACGAGAGTCGCCCACTAGTTCATACCTCACTAGAAAACCGTTTTACTAAATATTTTATGCTAAACTTTGCCTATGTTCAAAACAACATATATCAGTTTTGGGCTAAGCGATGTTGCATAGTTACGTCATTGGAATCGTCTCTGAGACACTACCAATGATGTGTCACAATACAATAGTGTGTTTTCATTTCTGATACTTTCCATGTTAATCAGTTTTGCAGCATATTTTAGAACCCACGGTAACAAAAGTAATACATGTGCATTGCTCCTGATGACAGTTGCTTTCAAATTGAAACAGTTGCTCATCCCTCATATGAGGGGATGGGCTTAGTTGTGTCTTGTCGACAGCTCACTCATTCCTGAAGCCCGGTCTGCAAGCCAAATACAGAAATAGAAAATGAGGCATTTTTGCTCGGCAGTGTAAATTGTCGTCTGCTACTTTTAAAAGACCGTGGATCTTGCATTGTAATATAAACTAATTAGCCTACAGTTTTGATCGTCCGAGTTAATAGCCGCAAATTTAACTTATCGTTATCGATTGTGAATGAAGTTCAAAGCTTGTTCCCAGCCACTTTCGATGCTTCCTTGATACTTAAACAGTACTCGCGCCGATTGTTTTGGTTAATCCCGGTAATTTTTACCTCGTCTAAAGGGGATTCGAACCCGGGACCCTTGGTACAAAAGGCCGACGCTCTACTTCTGCACCTCTGTCATGGCCATTATATTCGTACAATCTCTTGGCGAGGGATGGGCAGCTGGAGACAAGCCAATATCACAGCAATTTACAAGAAAGGCACGACAGGACCCGGTAAATTACCAACCAGTATTTATGGCCTGTCTCTACTGCAACTGACTAGAGCATGTCATTGCCACTTTTGTCAGCCGTATGATGGGGTAGCTTGACAGACAAAACATTCTCCTTGACTGTCAGTATGGTTTAAGGGCTATTTTTTAAGGACCTGTGATATCCAACTTCTGACCCTCTCATGTGAATTGACTGCATAATTGCACTAGGGAATCCAAACTGATATGATTATCTTAGACTTTAGTTAGGCTGATCGTGTCTCTCATCAATGGCTTACGAAGAAAGTGCATCCTTATTACATAAAGGGAACATATCTATTAGTGGATATAATAAGTTCTTCATAATAGAACACAGAGGCTGATGGTCCAGGGGCAGTCGTCTAGTAAGGTTCCAGTCAAGTTGTAAGTGGAGTTCCTCAGGGATCAGTCTTGGGCCCGATACTATTTCTGATATTCATCATTAAAGATCTACCTGATGGGATTCTCTCTAAGACTCGCCTTTTTGCTGACGATTGCATTTTGTACCGTCAGATCAAGTTAGACGAAGACTAGAAAATCTTTCAAACTAATCTTGATACTCTAGCAGCATGGGAAAAAACCTGGGGTATGGACTTTCACCCTCATAAATGCAGTGTTCTATGGATATCACTAAGTAGGGGCCAATGCTTCCACTTCTTGATGATTAGCTGCTCAAAGGTGTTTAGCTGAATACGGAGAAGACCTCAATGTTCTTGGTGTAGACATACAATCTGATCTAGGTTGGGGAGCCCATATAAACAGGATCACCAAGAAGGCAAATAGTGTGCTTGTCTTCCTTGGGTGTTACCTGCATGGTACCATGCCGGAGACAGAGACAATAGCGTTCAATGCGTTTGTGCGCTCTAACCTGGAGTACTGTTGCACTGTGTGGAATCACCACCTCAATGCTTTTATGAACAATGCGGAGATTGTCCAGAGAGAGTAGCACGTTTTGTCACAAACAGGAGTATGACAGATATGCTGTCTTCTCTTCAATTGAACACCTTGGAGGAGCACCGCCAAAAACCACAACTTTCGATGTTTTTCAAAATAGGTGAATTGTTTATTGTAGAAATTGAAAAAAGCAAGTTCCTTATCACAGTATATTTTAGAACAAGGTCTTCTCAATGGTACTTAATTCAGATCCAATTCTCCAACACCTGACTATTTCAAATTCAGTTTCTTCCCCAGGTGTTTTTCCCCTATGGTATAATCTACCAGCAACAGTGGCTTGGGTACACTCTTTAGCATCCATTAAGAGTATGCTTTCAAGTCTGCCTTTCTAAAGCTGTGAGGAGCACTGTATAATGAGCTAGAGGTGTTTCAGCGGGGTTTTGCACACTGGTACCGCTACGGAAGCGTGATTGGTCTCTTTCTGACTGTGCGAAAGCAGCATGGAAAATTTTCTATTTTGCTTTTACTTTACAATTTGCATTTAACATTAGGCCTATCTTGTCCGCGACTCGCCTAACTTTCCTATCATTTCACTTTTTTTAAAATCTTTTTCTTAAACGCACCGTTGTGTAATTGTCAAGTATGACAGAACAATGTATCAACGTAGAAGTAGCGGTAACTATGTGGCAGGGCGTTTGCAACACGGAAAGGGAGATGACTGTGAAGTTTGATCGGTCTATAATGTTTATCAAGAGTAACGTCCCTTATTGCATTAAGCGTTGACCAATCAGGGACCCGCATACCTCACAACAACAAACATCTGTCACTTTTGGATTTTACAGGAATAAAGTGTATAAATCCAAGGAAAATCAATGGAAAATACTCGTGATTGATTCGAAAAAGGAGATTTAATTAGATCAAAGGTAAATTTGACATGTAAAACTTGTTTGAATTCTAGCCAAATGTATTTTAGTGGCAGAAATATGCAAACAATTCGGGCCAAAATGCAAGTCCAAACAAAACGGCAGGATCAAGTAAATTGATTTCAATTTCCAATATTTCCAGTGTAAAGCATGTCCCATGTAATCTGTGTATACATGTATGATCGTTGAGACGCACATGCAAATGTAAAAAGCGACTACACAGTCACTGCAGATTTCTCAAATGAGTTCACATTCATGATCTTCAGTAGTCAAAACTTGTACCGACTTGCTCGAATTTACCGCCCTAAGTGTACCATTTGCCGGACAGAGCGGTTGGCAAATCGAACAGTTCATTATGTAAAGCTCTCATCTATATTTAAAAATTTTAAAAGGTGACTTTTTGAAATTAATCTAGAGGTATTGAGCCCAATTTTGTGATAGCTTATTTGTAGCATTTCAGTTTTCAAAATGCAACCAGTGGACTTAAATCGCAGTAATCACTCATAATCATGTTAAATTTTTATCAAAACCATTATTTTGTTTGTTTGGTTTCAGAACTATGTTTTCCTCCAACTGTGAAATTGCGATATCCACTCCCATCACACACAGACATCATTTTTTCACGTCCAAATTGAACACTCCTTCCATTTATCAGATAATTTTCAGTGTTTGGGTACCGTAACGGTACTGCACCACCAGTTGCCTAGTTTTATGAGTCGTCTTCCTTGATCCACAACAAGTTGGGCAAAGCAATTTAACTGAAAGTTTATTTGATGCTAAAAACACGCGAAACATTTTGTAACTTGTTTTTATCAAAGGGATCCTCAGTGGACTGGTGTAATGGTTAGAATTGAGGACAAGTGACCAGTCAACACAGGTTCAATCCTCGAGGGCAAACATCTATTTCAGCATGGGGTGTCCTTGGGTATGACACATTTCCCAGCCTAGTTCTGATGTCATCCAGGGAACATGTACTTTTATGCTCAAGAGTGAGCACTGTACATTAATAAGTAGAAAAAGTTTAAAATCAGAGGTATATTGCCTCAACTGATTTCTTCATTGCATCTCTAAACAATACAATTTGAGTGAAAATTAGAATGATCTCAACAAGGTGGTTCTAATGAATAGTAACACAATCCTGGATGTACATGACTGTTTTTGAAAAACTCATGCAGGGGTTTCATTAATATTTGTAGTAGGAGGGTTATTTGTAAACGTAAGTGTGTGTATGGGTGACGTCATTAGTAGGCTTAGCATAAAACTGAGCAAAGTAACCGGGGTTTCTGGTCAAAGTAGCCAGGAGAAATCCCCGGCCCTAGCTCTTAATGAAACCTCTGTGCATGTAAAATAATCTACTTCATTCCCATATCTAGACCTATGGATATGAATTTTGAATAACCTTTGTTATTTGTCACAGAAGACTTGTTTATAAGCTCTGGTTTGTGAACCAGTGGAGGGTGAAGCAAATATAAGTGCCTTGTAAGGACTCAATCATGAGATACAGAAATATTCATGGGATTTTGTGAATGCTGGAAAAAGAAAAGAATATAACAAAAATCAACTTCTTCCTTTGAAAATAATATTTTCTTTCTGAAACGAAAGGAGAATTGGTTGTCCCAAAAAAAAGAGGATTTGCTTGTCTACAGGCAATTCCTTCCTTTATTCATATTTGTCTCCTGAGTAGGTTACTTAACCCTTAGAATGCTGTGTAATTTTCTTATAATAGATTTTTGTGTCATCTGCTTTCCAAAACCTTAGATATCTGCTTGATTTTGAGGAGGAAAGAAACTCAGAGTAGCAAACAGGTTTGATCACAGGTCAGTCGCCAGTTTACTTGAATGAAGGAAAAACTCTATCTTTTTGCAATAGTCTGAGGTGTAAAAGTGTTTAAAGTATATTTTACTCTTCTGAATTCCAGATGTCTAAGTCAAAAGGACTGCGAGCAACATCCCCTGTCCATGTACATGTGGATGATGAAATTCCAGTACATCTCCATTTAAAACAGCACAAAAAGAAATCAGCAAAAACTGTAAGTAACTTTTTTTCAATTGAATTGACCCCTTGCTTCATGTTGACTCATTTGATAGACCTGCCACAGGAGACTGTTAAAAACGTTGTGACAAGAGAAGAATTTGGTTTTTTATAAGTAACAGGTCCTTATTTTGCCAGAAACGTCTGGACCCAGTGTGACCTGATAATGAACCAATTAGCAGTGACGTCACAAATCGCAGGACTGGTTACCTGTATTTTGGTGCATTTATATATCAACAGCAGGGTCTTCCCCAGGATTTTTTTCAGGCGCTGGGGAGGATGGGGGAGGGTCAAGGGAGGGGGTCTTCCCCCTCCCTTTTCGATCTTTTTTTATATATGTGTACCAAAATGGTGAGTTTTAAGGTATGTTGTGAAAATAATAGACAAAAGAAAGTGTCCCATAATATATTTAAATCAACACATTTGCTAGACAAAAAAAAAATGAGTGATAGTCTACAAAATTAAATTTTCAAAACTCCATATATTTCAATGTGCATTTCTATTTTGAATACTCTACTTCTCATTGGTTTTGCTTTGAACCATTCATCCCGAGCTTTTTTAAATTGGAAATTCTGTAAGTCTAGAGGACATGCATGCTGAATCCCTTTAACAGTCTGAAATGAAAATGTGAACCTCTATTATTATTATCTTTCAGACACATCTTGAATCAGAAGTATATAGAAGTGTTGAGCAACATCCCATTTAAACAAAATATGTCCAATTGGTGTCACAGCCTCCCCCCTCACATTTAATAGATTTATTCAAGGACATGTATCCATCTGGTCAATATGGAGTACCAATGTGATTCTCATAGCAAAGAGCGTATGGGCTCTCGAGAACCATTGTCCCCATTCAGCATGGATCTTTGTTGATTTATTATTTATCGTATTCTTCATGTCAGAGTACTGTGAAGGTTGCAAGAAGACTACATTAAAATGAATAGTGTTTTCATAGGTGCAAAGCAAAACAAAATTATGAAAAACTAGATCAATCATAGAAGCATCCAACTATTTTACAAAATTAAGAATGTTTCCATGACAAGCTAGATGTTTTCCTTCGTTAAAGTTTATAACAAACTTTTTTCTGACATCCTGTGTTACTTCATGTCAGTTGTTAATTCTAAAGAACCATAACACCATACTACATGTATATTATTTAAGTATTGAGTATTGCAGCCAGTTTTTATCCTTTATCGAATATCATCTGATGGCTTGCAAGTGAAAATTCTCCATCAGTACTACATTTGTATTATTACAGCCTTACTTCAACAGAAATGTTCTTTTTAAACAACTCACACAAATCCATAAGTGGCATGCAACTAATGGTTTGAGTGAGTTTTCTTCACCAACCAGTGAAGATTCCTGAAGGCAGCCATACGGCTTGGAGGATCAAGCTTATTTGAACTTTGATACAGGATTCCTATGTCTGGAGGCTGGTTTAAGTCATTTTGCTTCTTTGTGCTTGCATCTTTTCATGTCAGGTAACAGAGTCATGACTAGCCAAATACATAGCAATCTGCATGTCTACCCGAAATGCCTTTTACAATGGGGCATCACTAGGAATTTGTTACATTATTTCTCACTAGTCTATTCATTAAAAAAAGACAAGTTCATAGATAATCATGGTGTTACAAGTTATTATTTTGTATGCAACATTTGACTCTCTGTCAACAGTATTTTATGTATTGTATACGGGTTTCCTGGGATTCACAGTACGAGACTAGGGCTCTGTCATGTCTTGCCTGAAGGATCAAACCAAAACTCCAAGTTACAATTCCTTCACATTAACCACTTGGAGGTTTGTTCATTGTTTAACAAAGTGAACATGACTATAGCTGCAGTGTCAATACCTGTAGACATTTTTGCATACAAGAGGCACTTAACACATAGTCCTCATATTATTAAATTGTTCGTAAGAAATTCCAGAAATGAGGAGCTTGCTCAGGTTCACTTGGTGTATTTGTCACATTGAGCTCACCAAGTATTTTGACGTTTGAAAAATTACGTTATGCCTGAGCCCACCTGATGATCATTTCATCTCAGCAGTTTATGTAATACAGATACTACAAAACCGGTTTTGGGCATATTTATAGTGAAACTAAGTTGCCGAGGAACTGAATTTTATAACTTACCCGGTCAAAATAATTCGATGTGAAGAAAGATATTGCCGGATGCAAAACTTTCTCAATATTTCCCGATCACGTCATATTAGTTTGTGTAATAACTTACCATGACAAACCAAGGAAATCGGCGATGTGGAGATGGATGTCTGAATCAGGTGTTTTCACATAAAATTCCCGTCTATAGTATCATAGAAAGTGACAGAAGCCATGTCAATTTCTCACTACAAGTGCGATCTTTTAACATGCATCATAGATCTTTCCTTTTAGGACAAAGCACGTGCCATAACGACAATACACACGCTCATGTCTGTACCTATGACGACGTCGCATAAATCGACTGTGTAAACGCCTATCGACTTTTTTTTATCAGCTGTTAGTTACTCCTTTATAGACTGGCGGTTTATCTAGAATATACTGCCATTGACGCAATCGTATCTACTCGGCAATCCCCGTAACAAGTCGGTAGATATACCTCGTAGGCAGTACATGAATACACCAGAAATCCTGGGGTAATTCGCCTAACGCAAAATGCACACAGGCACTAAATATGTATCTAAATACACACAAATTGGTTATATATCACAATTGAATGTTTGTTTTTACCCTTTCCATTAAAGATGACCATATCAACACATCTTTGATTCATATTTTGTCAATTGTATCTACTCGGCAATCCCCGGCTTGTGCCGGGGATTTCCGAGTAGATACGATTGCAAACGGATATGCCCTTCGTTGCTGACCTACTTTCAAAAATGGCTCCCCATTGCCTCCGAGGTTATTTTAAGAAATGGCCGAGGTGTTCCGAATGCCATTGACGTTGACTCCATTTGGGGTCAATCTAAAGCGCTGCGGACACATTTAGAGCGCCGCGGGAGTCGGCTAAGGCGCCGCGGGAGTGCTTATTTTGAAAGTCAAGCGCAGCGGAGCCGCGGCGCTTTACGGGGCTGGGGAAGACCCTGAACAGACAATGTGAATTGGAAACCATTCGGACATTTTACGACATAAAGTTTGCTTTACGGGAATCGTCTGTATCAGTTTAGATAACTTCGTTTAGGAAATACAAGATAACTTACTTCGTAAGGCAATACAAAGACAGGGCTCACCCTGGCTGGAAAAAAGTCTGCGCCAGCACATTCGCCAAATGACAAAAATAGGAGCCAAATTAAAGAAGTAGGAGCCAAATTCTGAGCAAATGGCTCCAATTAAAAATTCTTTATTTTTAACACTTTTCATGTTATATGTACATATGTGTTAAATCCTCTTGGTAAATTATTTCTGTTTGTTATGTTTCACCATTTGTATTAAAATTGTATTGTCATAAATATGTAATGTGTAATGCCAATAAAAAATATCATGTAAAAAAAAAAAAAAAACCAAGACATCCCCCCCTTCTTCCGAACAAATTTAAACCAAAGATGGGATAACTAAAGGCTACACTTTGAGTGACAAAATCAAAATGAATCTTTTATCTCAGATAAGTTATCATTAAATCATATTGAAGACTATACATTTCTGAATTCTCAGTTTTGTTATTTATTTTATAATGTCCGATAGATAAATGAAAAGTAAACATGATCTTTAAGGTCTATTTGTTTTTACTCTCGTCAAGACTCCGGTCTGATGATGTGAATGATTAATGATAGAGGATCGCAATTTGAATAATACCGTTGCATCAGCGAAGGAGGCAAACTGTCAATATCAAAATAGTTTACAAATTAACCCTCTTTTAATTCTCGCATTCTGCCATGCATCATAACACACTGGACGGAATTGGGTAAATAGTAATCGGTTTTCGTGGAACATCCGCATCAAGTCTACCAATCAAGTGTGTCGAGTTGTTTACACATAATAAAGACCCG
Organism: Cerastoderma edule; assembly: GCA_947846245.1. NCBI lineage: Eukaryota > Metazoa > Mollusca > Bivalvia > Cardiida > Cardiidae > Cerastoderma > Cerastoderma edule. The sequence continues at coordinate 21,968,928 of OX401418.1, read as the reverse complement.
ATTAATACACGCCTCAGGCATTGTTTGACACGGGGATAACAATTAGCGGATTAATTTGGGTTTTTCGGAGAAACTGTTAAGTGTGTCATTAGATATAACTGTCTGTAATGTCCGGACAGGTGGAAAAATGGTAAAGTTGAATAAAAAAACATGCGCCAAGCGAATTCGCCAAATTGGGAAATCTCTCGCCAGAATGAAATAATATTCGCATTTGGCGCATTTGGCGACCGACAGCGTGAGCCCTGCAAAGATCAATGAAATCATGAGATTTCTAAACACTGACAGTAACACAAAAGAGCTAGTAAAGGTAACCATCCAAGAATATTAAACCTGTTAATTTTTTAAAAAAGAACTTGAGTTTTAATGTTGTTGTTTTACCCTCCATTAGGGCCATTTCAACACCTCTTAAAATGGCTTGTCGCAAGAGCTTCCGGAGGCCTACGCCCCCGGTCCCACCACCAGGGCTCTACCCTGGACCCGCGGGGGGCCCTGGCGGCCCCAAACTACAGTTTCAGTTTTTTTGTTTTTTTTACAACTTTCACCCATGTCAATATCATTAAAACAAAAGTCATTGCCACAATTTATGACCAAAGCATTACGATGAAGAATATTGATACATTGTCAATCTCTTGATTAAATCTGCCAGATTCGATTACTATGCTTTTAGAAAAAACACATTGCAATCGCATTTTTGCAATTGGTAAATTTCCTTTTGCCAGCTGCATTCAAACAAGTACACATGTATAGAATTAACCCTTAAAATGCTGGAACCAAACTCATGCTGATACAAACAGGTTAGATCCAGGCCAACCGCCTAGTAAATTGGCCGCTGGCCTGTGATCTAACCTGTTTGCTACTCTGAGTGTCTTTCCTTCATCAAATTAAGCAGATATTTAAGGTTTTGGAAAGCGATATAAACAACACAAAAATCGATTTGTAGAATACCACCCAGCATTCTAAGGGTTTATAGACTGAATAAGTATGTATGAATTGATATCATAATCATTGCTGTATATATAAACAGGTTATATTTTATAAATGCCTACCATTTACAGGGGGTTGTTGGAAGAAAACACATGAAGAGCACCGTCTCCTCCAGAGCCCGCTCTAAGAGCCCGGGTGGTTCATGGGTCCCACCACCAGCAAAGTCCACCAAAGGCAATAAAGTACAGTGGCAGGTAACTAGCAATTTTGATTGTTAACAATATATACATACACTCACTGAGTGAATTTTGTTAAACAATGGTGTTTATGAGGTATTTATACATGTGAAAGGATGAAATAATGAAATGCACATTTTGAGAGAGCAATGCTGTATATCAAATCAACGTATACATAATAATGAGAGTTCTTGATTCGTCAAAAATATATTTTTTTTGACAGAAGCAGTTTTACCAACTATTACAACCAAGATTGATTACCATACTGCTGTTGCTTTCAATTTGGATCTGCCTCAATAACCCAAAGAGCTATCCCATGAAGCACTATGTAGTTTAATTATTCTGTAATTATCTTCTGTTAAAACTTGGAAGTTTACTTTCTCTGATTTTTCTGGGGAAAAAGTCTTATACCAATGCTTGACTTATTTCTTTTTGGAAAACTGTTTGAATTTTACTTTTGATTTGAATTTTGCTTTGTGAAGTGATATTTATTTTAAGACCTGATGTATACTCGTCTCTTTAACACTGAGTGATCACTTGCAGCTTTAATTGATTTCTTGTCTTTCCATATGATTTCAACTGTCTGTTTTTCCTATAATTTGTAAATGCAACAGTTGGGAAGTATTGGAGGCCAGTCTTAAATTCACAATTAAGTAATTGTACAAATCAATGAGGATAGTTTGACCCAATCTACCTGTATATCAAATGTTCAATGCAATACTATTATAGAAAGTGCATCAAGTATCTTAAGCACTACCTATAGTAAATTTGCTTTCAACTCTTGATATAACATGTTGCGGTTGTTTAAAAGAAATGCAAAAATATCATTATATGATATAAGGTTTTGTCACTTTCCCATTTATCAAACTTTCCTGTACCAGAAGGTTTATGAAGCACTTTAGACAGAAATATTCTTTTGCAATGGTCATTTTTATCTTTTGGATTTATGCTTTTAACCCAATGCTGGATTGACAGTGATTTTTTTTGTACTGAATCACTCTGGTTTACTGATATTTTTCAAGTTGAATCCGTCATTAAATTGAATATCAAGGTGTGTGTGTCTCAAGGTATATTGTGCTTTTTTGTTATCATGAATACATACAGCCTTGCATGCGTATACTATATTTCACTTAAAAATGTACTTTTGGTTGAAAGTGCAATGTTTGTAAATGATATAACGAGATAATGAATGATTCACAGGTTTCAGGGTCAAAGGTTAAGAAAACAAAAGTAAGTTCTAGTCTCGTTTAGAACAAGGAAGGAGAGAAGGCGACAAATACACTTTATTTAGTATTCCATAAGATTTTTTTTTATATTTTTTTCCATTTTATTTTTATTGTCAGAAAAGCATTCAGAACTCTGCTATTGTTAGCTTTACCTCTCCTTAGTTCATCTCTCAATAGATACTCAATCTAAATCATTTGTTGTTGATAGAGTCATCCACAGAGGTCTAGATAAAAGATGTACAGTAATGTCTCGTTAATCCAAATATGTCCGTTCCCAACAAAATGTCCGGATTACCGAATCATCCAGACTAATGAAGCAGAGCATGATCTTATACACATGAAGACATAAACGGTCTGCATGCATGTGTGTACTTATAACCCTTTAGCAAACGCCAAATTGTCGACTGTCCCAAATTGAAAGAGTTTGATGAAGTTCAAAAATAATCTTCTGATATGGCAGAAAACATTGTGGGAAAAGGAGAAATTGCTTGTCAGGAGCAATTTCTCCTTTACCCACATTGTTTTCAAAAGTCGTCTGCAACAAACTGGTCAAATAATTCCGTTCCCTAACAATTTCTTTCGGATTGCGAGACATCCGAATATTCTGGGTCCGGATAAACGAGGCTTCACTGTACTCCCTTTAGGGATGGCAACTTAAATTGTCCATATTGTCCAGCTTGTCCAAAAGCTTTAGGGAAAAGTGACATTTTACTGAAATTTGCTATATAACCATTAAGTGCAGAAAAAGATTTGGCATTTACAGAAGTCATGACTGTGGACTTTATGACCTTAATTGGATGTTACTGTAACAAAAAGGAGAAATTGCATGATTTGCCTATTTTTTGTCCTGGACTGAGTCAATATCAAGCAAGGAGTTAACCTGTCATTTACACAAGCAAATGGACCTGTTTGAGTATCTTTTAAGTAATGGTAATCTTTTCTCAGGAAAATTATCCTCAGCAGTTGTTTACAGTACCGTAAATATATGCTTTTAAGATGCATCTATTCCCTTAGAAATTCTCCTCCTAAAAAAAATGAATTTCTTTATTGACCAAATTGCAAAGAAAGATAGGCATAGACTGCATCTTTTTGTGATACTTAGTAGAAAATAAGTTTTAATAAAGAAAAAATTATTGTGTGTCACAAGCAGTTTCTCTTTTGCCATAATGGTTTCTTAAGCTTTTGATAAGCTCTGTTTGGACTTTTTCCTCCTTTATTGTCTGCTAATAATGAGAACTATGAATTAAGCAAGCATGTGTTTGTCCTCAAACTGCTGTTTGTCAGTTTCATCACATTATTTCACAATTTCATTTGGCAAATATGTGACTGTTGACTATGTAACTAAGGTATAAAAGTATCTAAAAGCAAGTATTTATGGATTACAAACTGTTACAAACATCTCTTTCTATTCTAAATCAAGCCCCCTTGCACATTTATATGAGTAATTCATTAAGGTATTTATATTTAAAGCAGTTAAGCAGATCCAAAAACTGAGCAATAGATAAGAAATTGAATTATATTATATTTTATGATCTTTTGAATGGAAAATTTAATTGATGTTGATCTGCACTCTTGCCTTATTCCATTAGAATTTGACTTTTATGCGGTTGAAGATAACATGATATAGATCTGTCTTTTTTTTAAACTTTCCTCCGATAGTCTTTTGGCTTGTCTGAATTAAAAACAAAAGCAGTTGAACATTTTTAAACATGAATGGTAACTTTAATTTGGCTATATGTCTTTCGGAAAAAATTATTGCTCAAAGGAAGAAATTGCTCAGGATGAGCAATTTCATATTTGTGTTATAATGTTTCTTGAGTCCTCTGCTTCTTATAGTGTTAGTCTATGTATATGAAAGGAAGGGTTTATCCTTGACTTGTTATAGTGCAGGGACTTCCGCATGATTTTTGGAATTTAAAGACAAATATTACCGTTTCCAAACCAAATTAGATGAACAATTTCAGGGGCAAGTAAACTGACTGTGGGACAAATTTATAGTATTGGGTACATATTTTAAGCGCATTGAGATACAATGGGCGCCAGTGGATGGCTTAATTCGAAATTTAGGCACTGGGGCCCACAGCATTTAACAGGCCTTGGGAAGACACTGCTGCGGAAACAAGAGTAAATTAATCCGCTGCCACTTCATCTTCTTTTCTAAAGATGGATCTTATCAACTGCTCTGCTATTTTATTGACTATTTTAATCTGATATTTTTCAATTTTTATATGCTTACTCACGTTTTTTCAAGTTTTCAATATTTCCTTGTGCATTATGAATCTTACTGAGGGAGTATTTAAAGACAATATGACACATAAGAAAAATCTCCTTTAAATCAAATGATGTCAATGGAAATCAACAATTTTTCTGATTAACAGAATTATTTGACAGGTTTAATGCGAAAGCCACTGCAGAAGAAAGTTACAAAGTATGAGAAGCAAAACAGCATTTTTTGTGTTATTAAGGAGAAGCCATTTGGTGGGGAAAAAAATGTCTTGTTTCAAGTCACAATCAAATTCCTTTTTTTTTTTAATTTTAATACCTAACACTTGTTATCTGTTTTTATTTTACGTGTAACTTGTCTAAGACCAGCAGGTTGAGGTTTCAATGGAGTTCTTTAGTAACTGCTTCATGTGAGTGAAGAACTTACTATAGTCCAACAATGGAGCCTTGCTGTAAAGGAATGGACCCATGAGATTTTCCATTTTTCACTTTCATTCCTAATGTGCAGAAGAGCTGTTTCTACTGAGAAATCTATAGTTCTATTTAGGTTTTATCTTTCTTTTTTTATAAATTTATCATTATCATTGCATGTTGAAATAAGCAAGCTGAAGGTTTCCATTGATTTCAAATTCTCATATGTCCTGTGTTCCTGCAAATTCATATAATGTGAGGTCTGCTAAAATTTTAACTGATTCCCCAATTATGTGCGATAGATAGAGAATAGATGGGTTGGTGTATTGAATCGGAAGTGTTATTGGGCAAGGCATAGGAATATTATCCGGTGAGCTAAAGGATAATCAGATTTTAATCTGAAGCCAAGCCCAATGACCTTTCCTATTTAAAGGCACCAACCGTCTACATTCTGTTTATTCTAATCTGCTGATTGTTAACAACAAAATTAATTGAAGAATGAACAAAAAACATGAAAAAGACTGTTCTGACAGGTGACCACAGCGATTACCGGTATGTGAACTAAGTCAAAAATGTTATACTTATTATGGCAGCTGTGAGTGTTGTACAAATTGTGCCTGGTGAACGGATAAAACTTGAATACAAGATGGAAGGGGTGAAGAGGTTTTCAAGCTATTCAATAAATAAAACACACTGTGCAGGTGGCTGCTATAGTCAGGTCTCTCCCTGTATTTTCATTTATGATGACATATTTCAATATCATCATGCATCATATCATTGTTATGATTAGCATGCAAGAAGAAAGGCTAGTTTTAGAATATTTCAATTGATATGACATGATTAGATACAGTTAACTTTAGTTGTCTTTACATCTTATATGTTTCAATATTTCTCTGTCAGTGTCCTTAATTCATCCCTTCTGTGATTCTTTGTAATTTGTCTTTATCTTAACTTTGTATTTGTTTGACAAATCTTTTATGACTACATACTTCTCATGTCTCTAAATGCATTGTCCTTTTTAAAATGTTCCTTATCTTTTGTTAAACTGCATAAATTCTATCAAATACGTGTAGTTTGAATTTGAGAAATGTGTGAACAACAACAGGTTTGCGCACAGTCTTGGTGCTCAAGAAGTTGGCATTTGATTGATATAGAAGATTGGATTAACCCATGACCAAACAATAATGACATTTAACCACTTTGTTGCAGATAACTTTCGTAACGAGCAATTTTTCCTTTTCCCACAATGTTTTCGGCACTATCAGAGGATTATTTTCCGACTTCATCACTTTTTGAAATGTTTTCTGCAAAATCTTTCAATTTGGGGTGGTCAAAAATTTTGGCGTTTGGTAAAGAGTTAGCAATCATATCATTTTTCTAAAATCATTTATTTACTCCAATTATTCTTCCCTAAGTGGCTGAAGCCCTTGCACAGATCTCCCGCGGAAAATTATCCAAAAGGGAAGTTCCGAAGACAGAGGTTATGCTGGAAAGTATGGGTATAATTTATGTTCCTTTCCGTGCATGAATAATATGCAATGGTGCAGGAGCCATGGGAATGTTTGTTTATTATCTTCATCATTTAATGCTGGAATGTATGTGTATAATTTATGTTCCTTTCCATGCATGAACAGTATGCAAAGGTGCATGAACCTAAGGGGTGCTTCATCATAATCTTCATCATTATGATTGAAAATAGAAAGTGTTGGTTTTACTTATGTTCTGTTCAATGCATTTAAGTTGTATGTAATGGTGGTGCATAAACCAAAGGAATGCTTTCTTTTTATCTTCGTTGTTCCTTTTTGTTTTTCCTGCCTGACGATTATTTGATTTCACACTAGATGGCATAGATATAGATTTACAGACTTATTCACTTTTAAGTACAGGTATTGAGAAACGCAGTAAAATTTGATTTTTTCTAAATGTGTCAATTTTTATTGCAATCAGTGATTTTTGTGAAGAGATGCTTGTTTATTTGTTAGTCAGGCTTGGAGTCACTTTTTAATTTTTCTTTGACTCATATTGTAAAGCATGGATACATTGAATCATTTATTTTCATATTTTTCATCATCCACTGCAAAGTTTTTTGAGTGGTCTGTAAAAGAGAATAATGTAAGGATCTGCACAAATTCATACTTCAATGCATGAGTGGTCTATGATGTATATGAATGGTGAATGTTATGCTTGGAATGGCCTGTTATTTCTGTTATTTTACATATGTATACAGTGAAGCCTTGTATATCCGGGCCCCGATTATCCGGATGTCTCGAAATCCAAACGAAATTGTAAGGGAATGGAATTATTGTGCAGTAATTTGCCTAACCAATAACCAAACAATAATGACATTTTGCCAGTTTTTATCAGACAACTCTTCAAAACATTGTTGGTTAAGGAGATATTGCTCATGACGAGCAATTTCTCCTTTTCCCACAATGTTTTCCACCATATCAGAAGATTATATTTGAATTTCATCACAAGAAATGTCGTCTGCAAACTCTTTTAATTTGGGAGGGTCGAAAATTTTGCGTTTGGTAAAGGATGATACGTATACATGGGCATATAGACGGTTAATGACTTGACGTATATAAAATCAGGCCCTGCTTCATTAGTCCGGATGCTTCGTTAATCTGGAAATCTTGTTGGGGACTGAGATTAACGAGACATCACTGTAATACACATATGCAAATTAAGCCAGCTACTTGTGATTGAAATGATGATTTTAACATTGAATATCGACAACAGATCACTTAATACTTAAATTTTGCATGCATCAAACTCTTCTGCTAAATTATAGGTCAGCAAATAACTTAGAATTATAAGAAAAGAGACAATTGTTTAACACCAAGCAATTACTGCCGTGTTAAACAGGAAAATGATTGTTTTCAGGAATATTTGTTTTTCTTTCTTACCAAGACTACTTTTTCCACTTTCAAAACTCATTTGTTAATTCCATCAGTATGAGATAATTTATTAAAAAAGTGTCAACATTTTCATTTCATAAATGGCATCAAATGAACGCACATACTATCTACAAAGTCATGTTCTTTCATTACATTATACATTTTTTTTTACACAGTAATGTGATATTGGCTTGACTTGATACTATTGCATGATGGGGTGTTGATATGGGCTTGTGGACATATGGTACCTGTTAAATATTCAATTTGCCATGAATTATTGATTACTAGCTATAAGGATGATATGGATGATTAATTATGCTTTTAACCCTTTACCCATGTCTTAATTTGTGATTTGTAATTGTTCAAAATTGAAAGCAGCAGCAGACGCCGATCTTAAAATATGAATAATAAGTTTGATTGTGAAATCAGGTAGAAACCATTGTAACGAAAGGAGAAATTGCTTGTCACAAGCAATTGCTCCTTTTGTTACAGTAGTTTCTTAAGTCTTCTGCTAAAGGTGCAGTAGAGTGAGGGATTGTGGAGTAAGGGATTAATACAAACAGTACGTATTATATGACAAAATATCCAGTACTACTAAAGATTGTGACAATAAGTCTCTAAGATGTGCAAAGACCTTTTCTTTTTGTTACAATGATTTTGATGTTTTCTGTTGATTATGCAAAGTTATGCAAAGCAGACAACACTTATGGTTTGAACCCCTTGCTACATTATACCTCTAGGTCGTCTTATGCAGAAGACTTAATAAGCAATCCGAACCAAAACATAAATTGCTCATGATTCATGAGAAATTTATCTTTTTCTCACAATGGTGTCTTCCCAATATTATTGAGAAAATGATTTGGGATACTTTTTATTGTTGTCTGCTATTGCTTTGGATTAAGACTTGAATAGAATAGAATTCACATATAGTGGAATTAGTCAAAGTAAATATAAATGTTTAGAAAACATTTTTTGTATATGTATGGTAGAAGGATATATTCCAAAATGTGTGTATGTATAGACATGGCTTAATAGTGCTCCGGAACAGTTCCTCTATTTGCCACTGTGTTTTTCAAACTATTTTGCTTACATTACACTAAATTGTGTAAAAATGGGAGAAAGGGTTAAGAATTATATGACATATGGTAATATTGTAAAAGATGTATATCAGCTTAAGTTATTTAGAACCAAATGTTCCATTATTTCTCATCATTGTTGGTATTTCATGTTTCGCAGGTCCCAGAAGTGGATTCCGTAGCTTTCTTGGTATTGTAAAAACTGTTTTAAGAGCTATAGTGATATGTTATTCAGTCCATTTCCCACATTGCTAAATTAAAATTAGAACATTTGTAGGGGCCTCTGAATGCCCTAGTGGTTAAAGAAAAGGGTACCGTTTTACTAAACGATTTACGAAAAATATTTGCGCAAGTCAAAACTGATAAACAGGTATAGTATCTTAAACGAAAACACAATATTGCAATGTGACATGTCATTGGAAGCGTCTCGGAGAGACGATTCCAATGATGTGTTACGTTGCAATATTGCTTTGCCCAATATTGAAATAAGAGGAATTGTTGTTTTAGACTTACGCAAATCTTAAGCGTAAACTGTTTAGTAAAACGGTACCAAGAGCTTTAAATCACATGTTTTCTCTTCACTTGGGTTCAAATTCCAGTGAAGGCATTTGGATTTTCATAAGGGGCAGTTTCCTGGTTGACTTAAGGAATGTCCATGGTAAACTACCCAGCATGACTAGCCATTAAGTTTGCAGTCTTTCTTCATCATTATGAACTTAGCATCAAAATAACTGAAATAATTTGATGTGATGCAAAAACTCAAATAAAAAAGAAATTCTGAGTATCCATGAGCAGTCATTGAGAGTGAATTTATTAAGCTTCAAGCTTCTGTCACAGTTGATGTACAAAAAGAAAATTCAAACTAAATCTATAGTAATACGTTGAAAAATGTTAAGGATTTACCATGGTCTATCACCGAGGCCTTAAGGTACAATTCCAACAGTTCACCTTTTTGAAACAAATGCTTCAGTGGGATTACTTAGGCCATTCTTGGTTAACATCAGTTGGGGCAGGAACTATTCTGTTTAAAGCAAAGAAATTCCTGCCCATCCAACTTCTACCAAGAATGGCCGAAGAAATCCAATGAAAGAATAAGTTTCAAAATGGCAGATTATTGGTATTTTACTTTAATGAGTTCTAGGCCAAAAAAATGATCTATTTGTCAATGTGGAAATGGTCTGAATATCCGCATCAATTGTTTCAAAACTGTTTCCCTCAGTTGTTTACATGTGATAAGCTATAGGTGATAATTAATAATGCTTTAAATACATTTCTTTTGATGAAAAATATCTTGCATTGACTTGTGCATCTGCATTGTATATAGTTTATCCTCTATTGGTTTTTTGTTTTCTGGTGTTTACTGAATTAGTAACGCCTAAATATGTGCACGGAAACAGAAATGGAGAATTTTCTTCATAAAAAATTATATGAGTTTTTTTAAGGTTGAGTGAATTTTTCATTTAGACATGAAAAACATGCGAAGGAAATAGTTTTGCACCTTTCAGAGATGATCACTGATATGATGATTAGCTAAACGTTTAACCAAAAAAACAACTTTTGTTATTCAAAATGAAATGATTTTGGTGGCTCAAATTCAAATTGGTATAAATAGAGATGAAAGTACTCTTACAGTAAAGACAATATTGTTGGAATCAAAAGCGCAATTTCTCCTTTTCTAGCAATGTTTTTATAAAGGTCCTTTGCTGCAGATCTGCACATTTCAAGATAGGCCTTTGTGTAAAAAGGTTGATGCTGTCAATCTGTTTTAAGCAGCAACATTTAAACATTACATGAAAGGTTATTTAGTCTGAGGCTGTCTTAATACAGGATGCAAGTCATTTAGAGAGCTCCTATAGGAGATTTCTATCCTGTAGATGGCATTTGGATTATAATGAAAGGCAGTCTCTGGACTGACTTACAGAGTGCCGATGGTTCTACTTGGCTTGACTAGCAGTTAAGGGCAGTTGAGTTTAGCTAGGGTCTTCCATCATCTTCCTCCATTATTAATAAGTGGCCATCGCAACATAACTGAAAAAATGTTGGAACCATGTAAATAGATAAATAAAAATAAATAAATAGGAGCTTTCTGAATTACTGGCAACCTGTATCAAGCAGATTGCTATCTTTATACACCACAATGCTGTCGCCTTTTCTACATGGTCACTTAAAACAAGGTTGACTTTACTCTCTTATCACATGCTTAATATATATATCAGAGGATCATCTTTGAATGCGTCAACTAGTTTAGAGTTGTTTGACTTAGTTTGTAATGTATACAAGTGTTCTATGCTGATATGAGTCTAACAAGCTGTTGTGGGATTTTGGTTATTGAAAAACAAACTTTTGGCTCTCTCACTAGGAATCGTTGAAATACATCCAACATTGCAGAAGAAAATATATTTCTTCATGAAATTTACTGTTGTAGGCTCTTGCTTTAGATTATCACATTTCGGGGGTCCAGTGCAAGTCTATAGCAAGTCAAGGGTTCAGTGCAATACTATAGTAAGTGCTTCATGTTCATGAAGCACTTACTATAGTCTTGCATTGAACCCTTGAAGTGCTTCACAAATGTGAAGCTCTTGCTATAGTATTGCTCTGAAACCTTGATTTGGGGAATGGATGCTAGGCCAAGTGGTTAGAGTACAGAATTTGAAATCACATGTCCCCTTTTGGAGTGGGTTTAAACCACAGTGAAGACTTTTGGATTTTTATGAGAGGTAATCTCCCGTTTTACTCAGGGAATGCCAATGGTTCTTTCGAGCTTCATCAATTTTAGTTTGTTTTCCATCCTTATGAGCTGGGCAACACAACATAACTGAAATACTTTCGCCACAGTATGAAACCAATATAAAATGATAGAATTGGAGAATTGGTAAATTATTAAGTGAAGGTTGGAATTAGATCAAATTGAGATGCCACCACAGCTTATCTGCCAGCAGAAAACGCTTATGCTAATCTGCACCATGTTATGTATATCACATGTACAAATATAAATCCTTTCTTCTGTTTAGAAAATTTGAAGGGCTTGCTGAGGCTATAAGATATATATAAAGATGGTTTAGTGCAACTCTAATCCTAGTGCTTCCCAAACATGAAGGCCTTAGACAGGTGTTGCACTTAGTCATATACATTAATTATTCTTATGTATAAGCAGGTTTGGCGCAATCTGACTTTGATTGGCTTGTCCATAAATCTTTTTCAGTACTTGTCCATATACTGGTTATATAGTAAATTTCTGTAAAAGTGGACCTACTATTTTAGGGTTTTAAATTGGACCAGCAGGGAAATACAGACAAATGGGTTCGCCACCCCTGATAAGTGTTCCCTCTCTAACATAGAATGAAAATTATGATCTTTTAAAGGGAGATGTGACTTGATTAGAAACTCTTTCTATGATCGCTTTAATTTTCCTAGAGCTAAAGCTTAAGTATAAGGACTGTGGAGAAAGGATTTATAATTATAGTAAGATCACATTCACCAGTTCTGTCTCTTTGTATGTTTATCCATGTACATGTAGTGTAGTATTTGCATTTGTGCGCCTCTTTTGCCTGTTTGTGTGTGAACAATAGTCTTGTCCCATCAATTCTGTCTTATTTTGTCATGATAAGATAACATAATATGTATAAGATAGTATGGAATGATGTTATGAAGCCGAGATCTTGTTTTGGGTGCATTAGCGTATGATGTCTTGATGAATTCTGGATTGTTATATTTTACACTCTGTGGTCTTGAAAATGGCATTTAAGGTATGTGGTCCCTAATAATCAAACATTTTCCAATGGTTCATATATAATAGGACTATAATAGCTATGAAATATAAAGCAGTTTACATACACTGACCATGTTGACACATCATGTTATGGTATAAGTTGTTGTTATTATCCCCCTTGTTTTTGTTATTCATGAGTTGTCTTCCCTTAAAATCTGATAAAGTTGATTTTCTCCTGTTTTATATGGTAAAGTTTGGATTTCTTTTTGAAATCTTTATCAGAACATGTGATACATCTTTCTATCAAAGTTTTGTCTAAAAATCAAAGAGGTTTTTCATCATGACAGAAAGATCAAATTTTTCATAAGATTCTATGCTAATTTTTGAATTGATTATCTCTCCTAATTGAGGTTATAACGGAAACATTTCTCAATAAAACGTTTTCAGTTGTGAAGATCTACAATTGGACATAGTTTCATAAATGTGCTACCGTTGAGTGTTGAGATAAGCAACATTCTTATTCGGGGCCATTATACCTTAATACTGTCTTTTACATGTTCCAGAATCTTAGGCACCACCTATTTTGTGGGTATTCACTTCAATCTCCTCTACCAGATGATTCTATTGAGTCCCAACAATATTATGTTAAGATATGGAATATCTGGGCAACGATGGTGAAGTTAAAGAATATCAGATTCTTGTACATAGGGTTCCGGGTTTGATCCCTGTTAGCGGTGAGAGGGAAGTTGCGGGGGCTATAGTCCACAAATTGGCGTGAGTACTGGTGTAGTATCTAGGAAGTAGCCTTGGAGAGTAATTGAATAACTTTCAAGGCTTTGTCCAAATCAATGTCAATGGATCTAAACTAAATTAAGATAAGGAATAAAGGAGTAAGCAAGAGGAATACACCTCTTATCTGGATCACTGAAACAGTGTTAGTCTTTGAAAATGGAAAAATCAGATTTTGAGCAATGGTTTACATGTACATTCTCCGGTTTCTAGTGCCTCAATAGCATTTTTAGTACTGAATCTGACCTGACATGCACTGGTGCATGGTTGGAACTCTCTTTGACATTCATAGAATTGTTGTCTTTGTCTTCTTATTCTTTGGCCATACTCTGTTAACACTGTTGTTATCATTTATCTTGTGTCACTCCAACAAAGTTGGCATTACTTTGGTGTTGTGGTTGATGAAATTTAGATAGCTTTTGTTGCTTTTAAGAAAAGCACCAATGTGTTTTACTATGGATAAATGAAGGTACAGATAAAACAGCTAATTGGTAACGCTATCAGATTACCATCTAACACCGCATTTTTGTGTCTTGCAGCAAGCAACTTTCAGAAAGCATTGTGGCAAAGGAGAATTTTTTTGTCACAAGCAATATCCTTTTGCCACAATGCTTTTTCAATCTATTCACATATCACAACAGCAGAACTGAAAGGTTTTTTACATGTTTACAAAGTTTTTCTAAAGTCGTCTGCTTCAATTAAAATAAGAAATGTCATCTGCAGGTGGTAAAGAGTTTAAATGGCTTTTCCTAAAATGGTCACAGATGGTTGAATGCTATTGATAAAGGTACCAATGTCTTGTACAATGTATATAAAGGCACTAATGTCCTGGTTCTCTGGTAAATATAATCAAGAATGTATGGTTGTTGTGGGTCGGCCTGATTACGTGTTTCCTGTTTATGCCACCTCTAGGGCCCCACCCATAGACTGGAGATCCACACCCCACGGGACTCCTTACGCATGGAGGACCTCAGCACGGACGAGGAGGATAGGGTACACGGGGAAATACGCCAGTACGAGCACAAAATTGAAAACCTCATGAGCGAGGTGGGCAGCCTGAAGAACGAGGTACACCTTGTTGTGTTGCGTTTATAGTTAGGTTTGATTGGTCTGTGGCTGGGAGAGGGGTAGATTTGGTTTGATGGTAATCATAGGTTTTGATACATAATTTGTCGTCATATTTGACAAGTAGACTTGAAATCCTGATTTATTGATAAATTGTTGCTACTAATGATACTTTCTATAGGAGAATTGGCTTTTAAATGGAATGCTCATTTTGTCATATAATTAACATTCTATTAAGGTATTGATTAAGCTCATTTTGTTACATAATTAAAATTCTGATGAGTTATTGATTAGCATTGATACTTTCGGGAGGAGAATGTGCTTGTAATTAAAAAATGCTCATTCTGTCACATTATTTATGAAAACCTTTTTTTGCATAGCAATTTAAAGTTGTTTCTGCTCAAAAGATTAAACGAAATAAGAGGTTTAATAAGCATCTCATCTAACACACAAAAAGAAGACCAATATTCATGGTTTGCACTCGAGTTATGTATCAGTATGGTAATTATATATTTGTTTTATGTTTCTAAAACCCAGCATGTACCTAATATTTACCCTTCCAACCTCTTTATGTATGCTTCATTCTTTTTTCTGTATGCAGATAAATATTTTCGACTTCATAACCCAGGTCTTTATGAGCAGTAAAATCCATGTATTAATAGTTAGTTTTTAAATTGATCTTTTTTTTGGGGCATGGGCTATTATTGTATAATCATTTTAAAAAACATTCTGCAAAATGACACACTGGCATTAAGGAAAATGTTTATGAAGCATTTTATTATCTCATTATCGGGTAATTTCTGTACAAAACTACAATGATATTGTTCATACCAGCTCTCTTAGGTTACTAGTTTGTAACAATCATCTATTATATCCTGCATGCAATATCATAGAAATGGGGAAGAGCATCCTGGATCCAGACTGAGAACTGGGTTGACACCTTATCAAATGATGCTTGCAAGTTTTGTCAAAAAATAATCACTAAGCAATTATAAAATGGTTTCTTAATCTAAGAACTGATAGGTACAAAATGCTCTCGAAACGTCTAGATCACTGTTTAAAGGGTTGCTAACTATCAAAAGACAATTTGTGAAATGGTTCTTTTTAACGTTATGAGGGGAATTTGACAGGTTGGATGTTGATTTTGATTAGTTTCCTATTAACAGCATGTATGTTTACCAATGTAACATAACCCCTTATTCCATTGTAACTTACTTAACCGCAACACTGTAGAAGACTTTGGAAACCACTGTGACAAAAGGATAAATGTTTTATGATGAGCAACTTATCCTGAAGTCTCAATAGGTTCTACCCAATATCTCTAAGAATGTTTGTGTTGGAAGTTTGTCATTGATGTTAAGAACAATTAAGCTTTTGGCATAGTGGTTACATATTCCTCCAAACTTTTTTTCTTCAAATTTGTACGAATAAATTTATTAAGGACATGAATTGAATCCAAAACACTATTTCATTTATACTGGTCAACAAGATTTATTTTGCGTTATTACATGTGGGCCCATGAACTTCTTAGGCATCTTCCTGGAAATTACTTTTAAATGATGCAATTTTCCCAAGACTTTATGAGCAATTGTAATGAGCAATTTCTCCCTTTCCCACAATGTTTTCTGCCCTATCAGAAGATAATTTTTCAAATTCATCACATTTTGAAATGCCATCTGCATACTCTTTCAATTTGGTACAGCCAAAAATTTGGTGTTTGGTAAAGTGTTAAAGGAATATAACACTACTGACCCATATATAGAATGGATCCATATGGTCAGATGGGCTGGATGGCTCACCTCTTTTTCAAAGCATCAAATATTTAATGATATGTGGCACTCCATGCCTAAGTAGTGAGAAATGTGATGCAATGTGTATAAAAAAATATTGCATTCGATAATTAGATTATGAAGAAAGTTTCCCATTTTGATCATGGTATCTCTGCCAAGTGGAAATTGCTTTGAACAATCCCACCAGGACTTTTATGAAATATTCTAATAATGTAGGATTTGATAAGCAATCCTGTTGTCTTTAATTGCTATCAGTCTATTTTGATAGTGCTCAATATGACATATTGACAATACATGTCCCATGATGATATATATGTAATCATTTCTTTCTTGCTTTTTGTAATCAATGCAACTATTATATATCATTGGGCAGCTGTAAACCTTTACTCCAGAAGACATGTCACTTTGGCTGGCCTGAGAAATGATAAATGGATAAGGAGATTCATGTTTTGTTGTGTATTAAACTATTTTCAACATTGAAATTCTATCAATACACAGGTATTTCATAATCCTTTACCATATATTGATTCCTTATGAAGCAAAATAAGCAAACGCCTTGAGAACACACTGTTACAAAAGGTTTGATTGATTCTTATGAGGAATTTAACCTTTTGTCACAATGGTTTCAACTGAGGTCTAACAACATTTACGCTTCATTGTGGTTGCTTTGGAATGAATACATTGCCTTAATGTAAGAATGTAATGTCAATGGTCAGTATTTTTTTTACAATTTTGATCAATAGATGATGATAGATTATATGATATCAAAACCTGTATAAGATCATATTAGATTTCTTTGGTTAATTGTACTTAGTATATAATTATTAAGGTAACTGTTTAAGAAATAATCTATACTTTTTTATTACATTTTATAATTTATCATTTATAGTGGATCTGTGATCGGTTTAACTTTTATATAACATTGCGTAGAACTTGTTTACATATAGAATTCATATACATGTATCAAATACAATGTAGATAAAAGGTATCTTTAACTGTAAAGAACAAAAACAGAGGTCTATAGCTAAATCGTCGATCACTCAGGAAGAATGGATAAGTGTACTGTCATTGTGACATAACTGAAAAGTCTTTGAAACGGGGTATCACCCCTTTTATTAGAAAAATGGCAATTAAATGCAATAGGTTTTCAAGGTGTACTTGAAAGACTCCATAGCCAGGGGCGTAGCCAGCAATATGCACATTCGCACCTTAATAACATCAATTGAAAAAAAATTGATATTATGCATATGCGCCAAAGCTCACCATTTTCACTTCTACTTAATTCTTACGTTTTTGAAGGGGAGGCCCCCCCCAGATCGCCCAGCAGGTGAGCGTACACCCCACAACCTCCCCCCTGTGCGTAACATCGATTGAGGCTGGCTTCACCCCTAATAGTTCTCATTTAAGCACTTTGACTTGTTTCTTTAAACTTGCATTGTTGGAACACTTACAGCTAATGACAGATTTTGTATAGTACATGTTTATTCATATCTAAAACACTGCATGACTTACATGAATCTAGGTGACAGATATGTTAGTGACAGATTTGCTACAGCAAGAATCGAATGTGGTGATTATTATTTTTAATGTTGGATAGTTCATGCTTTGAATTTGTTTAGCCTGTTTATAAAGCGCTAATGATTAAAAAAAACAGTTAATTGTTTTGTACATACAGTGAACCCTCGTTTATCCGGACCCCGATTATCCGGATGTCTCGCAATCCGAACAAAATTGTAAGGGAACGGAATTATTGGACCAGTTTATTGCAGACGACTTTTGAAAACATTGTGGGTAAAGGAGAAATTGCTCGTGACGAGCAATTTCTCCTTTTCCCACAATGTTTTCTGCCATATCAGAAGATTATATTTGAATTTCATCACGTTTTGATATGTCTTCTGCAAACTCTTTCAATTTGGGACGGTCGACAATTTGGCGTTTGCTAAAGGGTTATAAGTATACACCGCTCATACAGACTGTTTATGTCTTAATGTGAATAAGAACATACTCTGCTTCATTAGTCCGGATTATTCGGTAAACCGGACATTTTGTTGGGAACGGACATGTTCGGATAAACGAGGGTTCACTGTACGTAGTTTGAGACAAGAGGGATGTATTTTGTGCTAATGTCTTCATCGCTTTTCTAAACCTTTTAACATTATCCGGAGTGCTTATAAAAAACATCTTGTTTTGAGGATTCCAATGAATATCAACAAAATCTGTTGGATATCATTTCAAATTACTGCATAATTTTATGAAAGACTGTGATATCCCCTATGAAAGATTCAAAAACTTCATATACTTCATGAATGTATCTGAATGATAAATGGTCATTCATAAACACAGAACTTTTTCATGAAATTCATGAGCATGTTCATGATCATCAAGTACAGGTCCATGAATAGATTCACAAACAAGTTAAGAACAGCTTTGTGCTCATGAACAGCCATTTAACACTCATGAAGTTCATGAATAAGTTCTTGAATCTTTTAAAGGGGATGTCACCTTATCTTAAAATCTTTTGATTTTGTTATCTATGATTACATACAAAATTAGTTTCTTATAAATAGGTATTTTCACATCTTCATGATTGCTTTGAGGTGGCACAAATTACATACTCTCTGAAAGTTTTGTAGCTGATTATCATATATAGCATTTGAAATATCAATGAACAAATTACAGCCATTCCACTTTCACACAAGTGTATAAAGGTTTGTCGATGTGGTTTTAATCTCTTATTTCATTTATTCATAGGAGCTGGTTATTCTTTTAGTTGAAGTTTAATACATTTTATGTATTTTTTTGCTTTTAACTGTTCATGTTACTGGATTATACCTGAAATGCATAAATATGGTTTCTCAATGACGTTTTCTTTTTAACCTACTACTGGAATTCTTAGAATATACTATTAAAAGGCCAATTTATTTTCTTGACACTGAGGCTCATGTGTATTGAGAAAAGAAATGTTCATTGCAAAAATTACTTTACAAATTGACCTCAACATGTATTATAACAGTTCTATCATGTTTTGTACCTCTTTTCTTTTTTATCTTCCCTTGGTGCATGCCTTTCTTCAAATTCTATCAATTGTGGTACATAAATAACCGTACTCATCCTTTGTGCGTTTTACATTATAGTATGTCTGTTTTTCATCTTTCCATGTTTTTCAAGAATTGATTTGAAAGTCATTACATTTTTTCCTCTATTTTAAGAATTTATTTTAAAGTCTGTACATTTTTTTTCTTCAAGACACAAACACTGATGTCTTCTTTAGGAGAGAATATTAAAATTATAATTATTCTTATGTTCTATAGAACCAATGAAATATCTTGATACTGTATGAAATATGGTGATAAATTGAGAATATTCTAAGATTCTCCTTTTTAAAAATCGCAAAGGCTATAACATTGAATTTTAATCAATTTTGGATCAAATACAGTTTATTCAAATTCATTTTAGTTCTATAAGTTTTCAAGAAATTTATACAAAAAGTTATAAGATGCAGCGGGTATCTGCTTTTCTTTCTTTATTTACTTTGCCTTCTAAATAAGTATTTTTCAAAAATTTCATTACATTGACACCTGATGCAGAATTAAGATTCAAGAAATGATTATGACAAATGGAGAAGTTGTGTAACATGTAATTTTTATTGAATAAATCTTGATCAACATGCCATTTTGGTTTTTTCTTTAAATCAAAATTTAATCTACATCTTACCTAGCATAGCTGAATACAATTGTTGCTGAAGTTCATTTGAATTGAATTATTAAATGATAGGTCTTATTCTTAAATAGTTGGCAGTATTTTTTGCAATCATTTAATTTTGTTTCTTCAGTAGAGACCTATGAAACCTTTGTGTCAAAAGAAGAAATTACTCTTTATGTGTAACTTGTTCTTTTTGTGGCTTCTACAAAACATCACAAAAGCTTTATTCATGTTATTGTCATCTGCAGTTGTTTTTGTTTTCCACCAGCTGCCGGTAATTTTCTTTTTAAAGGCTACATTAACACATTACCAGCTACGCCACATTTTTGCGTCTTGCAGCAGACGACTTTCAAAAAGCAATGTGGCAAAAGAAGAATTTGCTTTCTCCTTTCGCCATTATGCTTTTTCAATCTTTTCACATATCACAACAGCAGAACTGGAAGTGTTTTTTACATGTTTACAAAGAGTTTCTAAAGATGTCTGCTTCAAGTAAAAAATGTCTGCAGGCTGTAAAATGTTGATAGTGCTTTTTTACCTGAAAGTCCTTATAAGTGGTGGACCGACAATAAAATGACCATAAAATCATTAAACACCACATGTTCCTCTAATCCAAACGGACTATAATACTCACTTGTTAAACTACTCCCGATGTTTTTCAGGTTGAGTTACAGCGTACCATTCGGGAGAAAGAGAAACACGAAGACGCCCTTAACACCTCTCTCCGCATGCTCGATGAACAGGAACGTGAACTTGAAGACTACAAGGACGAACTCACCTATTCCGAACGGGAAAACAGGATCCTGAAGAAATCCATGGGTCTACTACAGGAAGAGACATCTGCTGCAAGGTTGGTGTTCATAACATTGATGTGTGTGGTTGGGTGTTTAGTTTACAAATGACTTTCTAGAATATAGTTAAACATGTCTGCTACAAACTAATTTGGGTTTCCGTTGCCTAGTGGTAAGAGTGCAGAACTTGAAATCATTTTGAGCCTCTTCAGATCAGTTCAAATCAAGGGGCCTCCGTGACCTAGTGGTTAGAGTACAGAACTCGAAATCACATGGCCCCTCTCCACGTGGGTTCAAATCCTGAGAGGGATATGGATTTTCATAAGAGGCAGTCTCCCGAGTGACTTACAGAATGCCGATGGTTCTACCCACCTTAACCAGCCCCTATGGGCAGTTGAGTATGGGGTCTTCCTCCATCATTAAGAGTCGGGCATCGCTACATAACTGAAATAATGTTGATGTGATGTAAAACCCATATGTAAAATAAAATTCCAATCAAGCCAGTAGCAGATATGAATTTTCATAAGAGGTAATCTCCTGTATGACTCATGAAATGCTGGTGATTCTACTTGGCTTGACCGGTCCTTATGAGCAGTTAAACTTAGTGTCTTTCTCCATAGATAATGAGCTGTTAACCCTTAACCAAAAGCCAAGTTTTCAACTGTCCCAAATTGAAAGAGTTTGCAGACAACATTTCAAAATGTGATGAAATTGAAAAATGATCTCCTGATAAGGCAGAAAATATTGTGGGAAAAGGGGAAAAGCTCGTTAAAAGCAAATTTCCCTTTTTCCACAATGTTTTCCTGAGTTTTCTGGTCATACACCTGTTACTTTTGAGATATTGAATGCCCATTGACTCCAATGTTAAATCAGGTATTTTCAAGACTCTGCTGAATGAAGAATAGTGTTTTTTACGCTTAGCTATATACAGGAACATCAAGTTTGTCCATTTAACTCTCAGAAACTGTAATAAAATGGATACCTCAATCGTCTCATTTTTTTTCTACGGAGCAAAGTGTATTAGTACCGTCTGAAAATCAGTGCACTAGCTGTCAAATCTAGCCGAGGTACCGGCATTTGTGTTCATACATCCCAAACAAATAGTCCTGAAATAAGCAATCAAAACAAACTTTGGGAGCATTGCAGGACTATAATCTATACGGGAAACACATCAGTGTTCTACCAGCTCATCTCTTACCAGCAAAACTATGCACCAGAAGTCGAAACTCAAAATTTCTAAATGGGACTACTTTTGGGTACTACGACCCGGAAGTACTCCGTAACAGGTGCGAGATCTTCTGCATTAAACTGGTCAAATGTTGTTATTGTTTGGTAATGGGTTAATTTAATAAATTCCAACAAAACCAAATTTGTTTTGTTTTAAACAATGCTTTTAATGATATTGTTGTGAAAGTTCATCCCTCTTGGCTCCAAGGTTCAGTTTTGTGAATGAATTTCTTTAGTATCGCACTGAGCCCAGAATTGTAAGGTCTAACTGAGCTTTGAGAGGATAGTAAAACATGTCCATAACAAATTGATTAAACTGTTAGGTCTAACTGAGCTTTGAGAGGATAGTAAAACATGTCCATAACAAATTGATTTAACTTTATTACAGTTTATCCTGATACTACAAATAAATTTCATCATTCCATGGAAATATATTTCCATTCTGTGTCAGTTTTCAAATGACATCTCTTTCCTTTTGGAACTAATAAGTTTTATTTATTTTTTTTTTCAAATTTATATTAAATTTATCTTTTGAATGGATGCCTATACAAAGCAGACCATTATCATTTTGGTATTCTCATTTGGAAAGAATGAGAAAATAAAGAGAAGAATGAAACAAGTAAACTTCCAATTTAGGATACTTTATTGCAGACAATGCAGTCATAATCACGATGGCAAAGAAGCACGTATGAGTGTATTTGACATATAAGTCTTTCTTTTAAATCCTCTATGTCGTCGTCATCATTTCTTGAAGGATTTTTTTTAATACATTTGAATGTACTCTACAATTAATTCTTTCTGGTAGAATACCCATTAATTGCCATTTTGAAGTTTATTCTTTCATCAGATTACTTCTGTTCTTCTAGGTATGCGTCAGTCGGGGTTGGCATATTACGTTTTAAGCGAATAGTTCCGGCCCGATGATGTATACCTAGAACAACCAAAGTAATGCTTTGAAAGATTGAGTTTCAAAATGGCAGATTATGGTCATTCTACCCTAAAAACCTCTCTATTGCCACCATTTGTTGAAGATTTTTTTATACATTTGATTCGTATTTTGTCCTTGATAGAGAAGAGGCCGAGCTGTTGAGTAGGGAGCGTGAGAAACTCATGAAGAAACTGATTGAGGTCGAGATGGATGGACAAGCAGCCGTCAAACAGATGTCACACATGCGTGACCTTGTGCGAAAATTCAGACAGGTATGTCAAGGTCATTAGATATACATAGATTTTAACCAATAGCACAATGGACACACAGAATTCAAACAGATGTCACTCATGCGCGATCTTGTAAGATAATACAGACAGGTATGTCAAAGTCATTTCATATTTTTTATCTAATAGCGCATGTTCATTTGTGAAGCCTTTTTTATAGTCTTGCATCGAACCCTCTACATGGCAACCAATAGCACAATGAACACATGGCAGTGAAATAATAATCACACATGCGCGACCTTTTACTAAAATTCAGACAGCTATTTCAAGGGCATTTGATTTATTTTATCCAATAGCACGATGGCCACATAGAAATAAAAGAGATGTCTAGCATTCAGGATATGGTTAGAAATAAGAGAGGCATGTTGCAGACCATTCCATTTCCAGCATATAGGTGAAATAGCTGCACAGAAAAGAATTTATAACATTCAATTCAAGCTTTAATAATTTCATTCAAGTTAATGTGACTTTTGTTTTTGTTGTCTCTTGTCACATTCAGGGTTCAATGCAATACTCTAGTAAGTGTTTCATGTTTATGAAGCACTTTCTATAGTCTTGCATTGAACCCTAGAGTCATATTATTTTGGATCAGTCTCAAATTTCTGCATTTGGGAAACATTTTCTACTTTTTTTATTTTCTGATAGGATACAAGAATAACTCAGGCAGATAGCGCAAAATTAAGCAAAAGCAAGGAACTTTTGGTTGAAAAGATGGCCGACTTTGAGGCGACCAATCGTACGCTCAGGAGGTTGCTACGGGAACAGCACAAACAGGAAGCAGCCACACTGAGGTTACATGAACAAAAGGACTTGCTCATTAAGAAGCTTGCAGACACGGATATTTCTAATGAGGTTTGTAATTCTCATTATTGATAAGTCTTAGTGAATTTTGTACCTAATTGAAATTAAGAGCAACTGTTACAGCAGAAAATTAGTATGGAATAAAAAAAAAAAGAAAAAAATGCTCTCAGGATATCTGTGTGAAATTTGGTAGATATCATTGTGAAAATAGAAGAAAATGCTCATCATTGTTTTAGTATTCTCATTTGGTTTATAAGTGATTGGTTTAAAAAAAAAAAAAAAAAATTTGCAGTGCAGATATTCATAGACAAAGTCAAAGGAACTTTGATTGGCTTAATGAATGCCTCGCTTTAACTAAGATACATGTTGAGGAGTGTTAAACTAAAATCTTATCAAACTTCTTCACTATAGAAAAGAGGTAACTCTTCTAACTTGTAATGATGGCTTTAACATGTTAAACTCATAGATTATCACTGAAACACGCTAACAGTTTGATACTTGATAAACCACATTAGAAAAAAGGAAACAAAAAAGAACTGATCTGAAGAAGCAATTTCATATTTTGTCAAAGTGTTTTACATAGTAAACATTTACCCGTGGTGAGTTTTATCTTTTGTCCTTTTTTTATATGAACTCATTGTCCATCATTGTAACAGACTTGGAAACATATCAGACTTACTGTACAGGGGTCTCTAAATGTGCCGATTTTTTTCCCAACATGTAATGAAGTCAATTATTGTGTCTCACTACTTAGTAAATTATGTCCATGTGGGAAAGCAGTCAGTGGCTTGGAAAGAATGTTATACGGCTCTAGTTGAAAAATACCCCACTCTTGAATGTATATGCCCTGGCTTCTGTGAGAGATTAAAATACAGTTGAATAACTGATTAACACATAACTATACAATAAACCTTTTCTATTCATTTTTGAAACAACAGCGGGTATGTTAAATGCACAAATGTATGACAGTGGTGGAGGGATTTTTTTTGGTACATTTGCACAAATCCAAACTCACTTTTTTATAATAGGGAATTTTGGTTTATACTTTTTATCTCTTTCTTTATATTGGATGTTCTACTTAGCCGAAATTTGAATAATCTGGTTTAATGAATGTTAAAAGAAATGTATTTGCACTCTGAAATTAGCTAAATCCATTGTGACTAATCGACAAATTGTATGTGTTAAGCAAATTCTCCATTTTGTCACATTTTTTTTTATTCTTCTGCTGCATGTTTGACAAAATGCTTCTATGAAGTGAGCGTTTAATGGAGAATGAAAAGTGGCACTTACTTGTTTAAATCAAAAGCAACAACAAAAAAACAATTTCAAAGTATGCAAAGCACCGTTTTTCGGGGTATTTGGTATAAATCATTGTGGCACAAGAAGAAATCGCTGATCACCAGCCAATTGGAACAAGTTATGTTTTCTGTTTTCTATATAAAACAATGAAATACAACATATTTCAGTAAATAGGCCTATGGCCCACAATATAAACACATATTACACACTTCAAATTAGATTCAGATGTGCCCAACACTAGCATTATCCATATGAAATTTTAAGAAAAATGGTAAATTTGTATGGTAAATGATGACACTACAAGAATAACATTGATAATGTAGTTCCCTTACAATGCTTTTATAAGAGTTCAAGTTGGGATTTCAGCATTTAGAAATGCTGATCCATTTTTGTGTGCTAATTTTTGACTGCTACTGACCAAATCTAAAAAGATTTGAACTTGAATATTTACAGTATTGGTTTAAGGTAAGGTGTCCACTTTATAGTGCCAATTGTTGTAATAATTCAATATGTTCACGGTTTTATGTCATTTCAACTTATTGAAGGATATAGTGTATCCATGTTTCCCAGAATACCATGGAGGGAAGCAATTACTATCACTGGTGTTGTTTTTATTGTCTTTTGTATGACCTTGCTCAGAAATCGACTGACACAATAAAAGTACAATTAAAGCCACATGTAAAATGCAAGGTGGATTAATATTTGATAATTCAAGTAATTGATTTTTTCATTGAGGTTACAGTTTTATTATATTATCGTTGGAAGAAGACCACAAACTTAACCGCACATTTTAGGTTGGTCAAGCCAGGTAAAATTAATGCACCAATGTTTGAAACATTCACAATGCCTTTTGTTTACTGTAATTGACAAACCCAAATGGGCAGTTAAGTTTGTGGTCTTCTCATTCCAATGATAATGACCCATACATCGTAATATGACAAACATGCTGTTAAAGTGATGTTGAAAAACATCAAGTGAAAAGCTTGGTACCATTTTACAACTACACTTTTTATGCTTAACAAATAGCGTAAGTTCAAAACATTGTTCCCTTTTATTTCAATATATTGCAAAGCAATATTGTAAAGTAACTCATCATTGCAATGGTCTCCTCGAGATTTTTCTCAATGACGTATCACATTGCTATTTTGTTCTTTCAATTAAGGTACTATCCATATTTTTCAGTTTTGACTTAATCTAATACTTTCCTTATGTTGTTTACTAAAATGGTACCCTGTGAGATTTCATCATTCACTATTATTGAATACAGAGATTGTTGGTGAAGGTTCACAAAAGTTTTAGTCTGTCTTCACCATAACATTGTATGTACTTTAAAGCCAGAATGAAGCCCCAAAACACTAAAAAGACTTGGTAAAATATAGTTTTGAATTATGAAATAATGTGTTAAAACATAGCAAAACACCACATTAGAATGGCAATATAACGCCTGCACTAATCAGTATTTATGTTTCAAAGTGTCATATTTGGGAATTATGTAGGACACAATTTGACTTCTTTGTTTACATTGGAGTTATAACTAAAATAGCGATGAGTGCTCGGATAAAAGAGTGGCAGGCACCTGGTTAGAAAAGTCATGTGACACTCATAACAATTCTGTCATTTATCCAACAACAAAAGCAAATATTCAAAATGGGAAATTTCTCAGAATTCATTGTTCCTGACGTTTTATTAAATTTACCCCCTGCAATTCTCGGCTGAACTCATTTCATCACTAAATGCAAACAAATTATATCATCTTACTGTTAATTGAGGCTGTTCTGGCTTTAAATCTTTGTGTCTGTGAATGTGTATGGATCTGTATGTTTATAGTTTTTATAAATGAAATTTGCTGATTAAGTTACTGAATGCAGACGGTTTTACCCGACTTTGTCAGCACTTGTTTTGGGCAACTATTCTTTTAATCAATGATACCTCACCTTAATGCATCTGTTCCAGAGAACTCTAAAACACTATGACAAAAGTATAAATTGCTCCTAGTGAGTGAATTGACACAATTTCACAAATCCAAAATAAGGTTGAATAAAGCCTTGTAATTTTAAAGGTTTTTGTATTAATCTTAAAAAAAAAACCCTCAAAAATCCCATTTTTACCTGTTCCTTTATATATTTGTGTTTTAAATCTCAAGTAACAGATGAAAAACATATGAAAAAAGAATGAATTGCCTGCAACAAGTACTTTTCTATTTATTAAAATCAGACAGCAGTCCTTTACAAATATTGATTTCGCTTTTATACAGTGTAAATAAAGAACAAGTGTCATCTTTTGAGCATTATTTTTGGTCTCAGATAGGAACATTGATGTTATATTCTTCTTGCAGCGTCTTCGTGCAGAATTGTTGGATCGTGAAAGAATGATTGCTGAACTTCGTGTCCAGATTAATGCAAACAGGGTAAGTCATCAAATGTTTTTTTTATTAGTTTGTTTTTATAACATGAATTTCATGGAATTTCATTTAACATGAGTGACACTGTATGCACAGGAAATCATTAATATATTTTCATTGACAATGATATATGTTTTATACCTTTAGTCAAAAAAGTTGCTAATTTTGCTGGTTTCAAAGAAAAAAATAATAAGCTGTTGTTAATAGGAAACATGTTGCGATAAATATTGATACTTATGAGTTAAAGTAATTTACAGGCAATGTTAACTTTAAGTAGGTCATTCCACTTCAGTAGGAGCTATTAAAAGCAATGTCCACATGTATTTGTTTGCCATAGATTGGTACGCATTTTAACTGTTTTGTGTATTTAAACAAAAAAGATGTATGATGGGGACATCAGGCTTAAGGGTAAAGCATCTGTTTCAAGCTATGGTAGACACAGGTTTGAGACTTGTAATGAAAACATGTAATCATCTGACCATTCAATTATTCATTATGTGTGAAAGTACTGAGGATTTAACTAAAATACAGAATTGAAGGAGTTGACACTACTTTAAAAAGAACTGGTATCCAAAGACAAAGTGCATTTGGAGGGTTCAATGCATGACTAATGTAAGGGCTCCGCTAACATGAAGCACCTACTATTCTTTTTTGTTTTTTTGTTTGACATCGATGTGAAACAAGTTCTTTCAACTTAGATGAATCACTCTCCAATCTGCCTCCTGGATACATAACCAGTACTCGCGCCAAAAATGGATTAATAAAAGGTCGTAAGAAGAAACCTGCTTCTCATGGGATTTGAACCTATGACTCTTGTGTCCAGAGGCTGATGATCTACCTCTGGACTGCTGTCCTCCACAATAGTTGTGCTCTGAACCCTCAAATCTGTGATAATTCTGATGTTGAATATAGGGATACTCAGATTGTATTACTGGGAGTGTTATTATAAAAGTTGTCTTGAAATGTGGCTTGAAATGAATACTCTGTAGTACTGGTATGGAAACACCAGGTCCATGCATAGGTGCACTGATCACTATTGTTATTATAACACTTAAATACAGTTAAAAAAGCTAAAAAAAAGGTTGAAATAAAAGTCTTTCCCAATCCCCAACCTATGAACAAAATGTGAAAAAAGGTGATGAAAAACAAAACTATTTATTTATTTGTAATGTTTTCATTGAATGTAGAATCAACTTAGCTATGCTACTTTAAAGCGAGGACTTTCTGTAGTAAATATAAACACCTACTCTTTCAAAATGTTGTATTAAAGATGCATGTGAATGGGCAAATTATGCATGACATTGGATTTACTATTAGTTTTTGTTGTTGAAAAATTTCAATTTTTACATCTACTTTAATGTTTTATAATCCAATACTCAGACATTGAATTTTGGTAAGGTCATAGTTGACAAGAAAAGCAGGGCAATGAATGTTACTTAGGAAAGTTTTGGATATTGGGTTAAAATAAAACTAATGGACCAATAGACTAAGAAATTCATCCTTGTGTTACAATGGTTTCTTAAGGCTTTTTCTTCAGTTGTACCAATTTTACTCAATAACAGTTAATTTTAAGAGAAGAAAGAAATGGTTTAAAACATTGCAAAAGCATTTTCTTCTAACCAGCGGCAATTTGCTATTGTTAGAATTTCACTGTTGATCACTCAACCAGTTATGAAATTTTTACCTGGTTCTTTTGAGTCATACTATTTGTCAATTTCAATGAACTTACAGTGATAAGAATAACATGGGTCTTTTTTGTTAAGAAAATGGTAGTATTGGTTTTGATCAAGGAAGTGATGCGATTGAACTAAAAAGTTGAACACTGTGTTAAACCACAATAAAAGGAAACAAGAATAAAAGAATTCATGTATACCATTAAGCTGCATTCTAATAAAAAATGACTAATCGAGTTTCAATTCATTTATCAATGTTTGTAATATCTGTTTTGGTGTTCACCCAACTTCACCCTCTCCTTTCTTTTCTGCACCAAGTGCATTCCATCTATACATGGCATTTCTTTTTGCTTCACTAAGACATGTGAAAAGTCTTATACATCTTTTATTCAAAGTTTTATTTTTTTACACAGAGTTTATTTCTAGAATTGCTTTTTATATGATTTATATTACGATTTTGAACTATTTGCTGGTTTTACAAAGAATGAAATTCATATGTAGTTTTTTATTTGTAAAATAGAATATTTATGGTGTTTATTTAAAAAGAACTAACTTGCTTTTGCTCATTTGCTAGATTTTCAATGAGTTTGGTTAGCTTTTAAGCTTGTTGTAGATTTATAGAAAAAGAAATCATGGTGTTACAATCATGGACTGATAGTTTAGATTTTCTTAAAAAATGTGTAGGGCTGAAATTGTAAACATGAAATGACTTTAATATACTTGGTAAGGAAAGGAATGCAAAACATGTATAAACCAGTGAAAAATAGACTTTTAAATTATACTATATTTCCACAATACATATTTCATTATTAATTCCAGACTTGATGAACATCTATTTTCTTTGAGGTTTCTTGTTAAGTTTTGTATATCTTTTACTGTTTTATCCTAAATGTTATGCCATGGTTTCATCATAGTTGTGACATCATTTCATGAAGGAATCATTGATTGGTCGACTTGTGTGACATTGTCATCTAACAGTTTCACTGATTGGCTAGTCCATTACCATGTAGAGTATTTGAAAATATGCATCTTTTTACTAAACGTTTTGACAATGTATGATTTTTCAAGTTTTCATATGAAAGAAGGAAGTTCTATAACATTTAAATGTTTTTGGTAATTTCATTGATAAACTATTTTTACATCATAATGATTTACCGTAGACAATATTTATAATTTTTTGTGCCAAAGACAAAAGAAAATCATATTGCCAAGGAGAAATTTTCCGTAATATGAACCGATCTTCTATAAGTCAAATGTTTATAAATGTCTGTGTTAACAGAAATTAAAATGTTTTTTTTTGAGGGAATTAGAAAAGCACAATTATTATTTATCAGATAAAGTGATCTCTAATTGTGTAATGGGCTAACAAAATCTGTGAACATTTTTAATATATTTACATAATTTTCTAACACAATCACTGATTGGTTAATACAATAAATCAACCCTGATTGGCTGCCACCAATTGGCTTTTACCGATTGGCTAACACCAATTGGCTAACACTGATTGGCTAACACTGATTGGTTAACACTGATTGGTTAACACATGTTGTGATGTCACTCATGATGTAATCCCTTGTATACAGGAAGAGAATGTAGCACTAACAAAGCTTCAGAGTTCCCTCGAGAACACCAGAGGTCACCTACAGAAGGAACTGCGAATGAAAGAAGCTGACTGCAACAGGATGGCGGTACAAATCAGGGTGCGTGTCTTCTGTTTTAGTTACTTTATCAAATCCACAAAATAGAGTGACCAGTAGATTCTGATTTATCCATGAGAGTTAGTCTCAGAAAAAGGGGGAATAACATGGATTAGATTCGAGAAAAAAATGTATGTCAAACCCTCGCTACAGGTATTCAAGTCAAATTTAAAAAATACAGGCACTAGTAGATTGTGATTTTATTCGTTGTTAACTTGCCATTCAAGGCAAACATTAGGATGACATCCCTTAAACCTGCAGTAAGAAGTCAAAAAATGGACCAAGCTTCTAGGTGATCCCATAGTTTTTCATGAGAAATACTGTTAGACTCCAGGCTGTCTAATATAACTAAGTTCGCCTCAGCTTTAGGTAGCCCTTGTGGTCAGTTACACAGTTTGATTCTTTACCCATTGATTGTGAGACCTACATTACAGTATTACCTGAAACCACACTCAATGACCTTAGCTGTTAATGTGCCTTAACACCCTATTCATTCATTCATTTATTCATTGTAAAAGGAATTACCCGTTGGAAATTATAACCAAACACCTTTCTGCTTTGGTCATGATAATGACATGTCCAGTTTATTGTGCTGTTTCCAGATACTTGAATTTTAAGTGTGTCTGCAACAAATGCTTTAATGTTTAATATGCAGGCAATGTTTTGTTAACTCTCGCTGCCAATATGGCCAATTAGCAATTGAAGCATGCTTTTTGATTCTGCATTTTTTGTTATCATATTTCCTGACAAAGCATCAAGGTCAATGTCATCAAAGGTCAAGGTCATCTGATCAGAATATGTATTGCCAATTATGTTTTAATACAAAACAGTTCATGGGCCATCTTTGTTTAAAGCTTTAACTCAATTCATGACACTTTTAACAGATTTATACAGCCTTTTGTCTTTGATTCCTTGGAATGAAATTGGTATTGAATTTATTTTCCAAGAAAATTGGCAGCAAAATAGTTAAAGAATGCTACAAATGTATTGAGTTGGTGTCTGCTTCAAACAGCTTATTTCTTCACAAATATTTAAGTAACAAGCAGATAATAATTAGAATACTTAATGGGCATTGCAAGTTGTTTATTGTTGTACAATTTCAAATGCCGTCTTATTTTAATGCTTTCGTTATATTTTGGAAATGAACATCCAATAAAGGATTCACGTTTATATTGCTTTTTAGCTCACCTGAGCTCTGCTTAGGGTGAGCTTTTAGGATACTTGAATGTTTGTCGTCTGTCGTGCGTGCGTGCGTGTGTGCGTCGTCAACAATTTCAGCGTTTACAATCTAGAAGCCACATTTTTGGCCCATTCTTCCTGATACTTGCTCAGGATGTTTACCTTGATGGTATCTTGATTGAGTTTGAACATGGGTAGTGTGGGGTCAAAAAGTAGGTCACTAGGTCAAATCTTTGAAAAACCTTGTTTACAGTCTAGAAGCAATGAAAGCTACATTTTCAGCCCAATTTGATCAAACTTGCTCAAAATGATCAACCTGTTATATCTCAACCAAGTCAGTTTATGAGTAACTTGGGGTCAAAAGTAGATCACTGTCAAATTTAGACAAATCTTGTCCATTACTTATGTGTAACATTGCTGTAACCAACACTTTACAAGTGTCAGGTGAGCGATCCAGGACCCTCAGGGTCCTCTTGTTATATTTACAATCTATGCAGTGTGTGAAGGCAAATGTTTTTTAACCTTAATCTGCTGGGTAAGATGAAACCTTAATATCTTACCACCCAACACTACATTTTTGTGCCCTGCAGCAGTGGACTTTACAAAAGCATTGTGGCAAAAGAAGGAATTGCTTGTCACAAGCAATTCCTCCATTTGCCACAATGCTTTTTCAATCTATACACATATCACAACAGCAGAACTGCAAGTTTTTTTTCCACATGTTTACAAAGCTTTTCTCAAGTCGTCTTCTTCGAGTAAAAAAGTGTCATCTGCAGATGGTAAAGAATTAACTTCATTCTGATCCATACGATACCTTATAATTGATATCTGTTTGGTAAGCTGTTGATATATGTATGATCAACTACCATAGTCATTGCTACATATTTTTTTGTGGTCAAAATTGAGAGCAACAGCAGATTGGAGACAAATGTTAGCTTTGGTTGGAAACCATCATGACCACAGGAGAAATAGCTTGTTGTTATGATTTCCTCCTTTTGTCCTAGTGGTTTATTAGTCTTGTGATGCAGGTACATGCTAAACCAAGTTGTCAAGTACAGCATATTCTTTAATGGTTCATTACCCAGCATGTACTCATTTGAATATAGATACAGCTCCTGACATATAGTTCATGATTTCACTTATTTGACACAAAAAACAGGAGTCAATTTTCTACTTATTAGTTTGTTATCAGATTTTTTTGATATAGTGTTTGCATTATTCCCATTGTTCCTTATACAAATTCATTGAAATGCCTTAGTAAGGAATGGATGATTTAAAGATCAAATCCACTCTTTTCCACAAGATAGACAACAGGCAGCCTACAGATTATGAGCGATTTGATTGGTCAGAATGCAACATTCTCAAATAGGACAACAACCAGATTCAATAACATATATGGTTGTTTCCCCTGAATCATTATTTTGCAATTATCAATGCAGACAGCCCTTTCTCAGACTTTTAATTATCCTCTGATAAGTTTTGTCTGAATTCAATTTCAAATTATTTTGACCACTATCTATGTAAAGGAAACTTTGTCTCATGACCAACTGTTTGTTTGCTTTGAAACAGCAAACAATCATCTCTATGAAAACTGTGCTTTTTTTGTTCCTTCTGTTACCAGCCAAAATTTTGCCTGGTAGATTTGTACCTTAACGGTCACTTTATTTGATAGACGAGAGACTGGTTCCCAGTCTTGTAAGTAGTTAAAGGCAGTGAGACTGCTGTCAATCTGCAGATATTTTTATTTTTTTTTATTTAGATCTTTTATATCACTGTTTAGAGGATTTTCCTAATGGTGGTAGTTGCTAATTTAATAGCTGTAGCAAATTCTAGTGATAATTGCAACATTTAGATTTATACATCTGTAACTATGGTTATTGATAAGTCCTATATACATGCTTTAAGTTTGTTTTCCTATAGCAACTAGTCCTTGAAGCTGTGGTGTTATCAAACATATCTACTTTACAAAACATTGATTATATATATACTTGCCTTTATTTAATGAAGATTTATAATATTTGAACCGTATTCTATTTCTGCTTTGCTGACACCATGTTAAATGACCAGTACAACACTGATGAAATTGGTTTACCCATTCCCTCATGTAAGCTCTTTTGGACTGGTCCAAATTCAAAGCAACAGCAGAAGACAGAGAAATGACAAAAAATGACATTTTCATTCTAATTGATTTGAAGGGGCTATTGTGAAAAAAGGAGAAATCGTTTGTCTAGAAGAAATTTCTTTCATTTCACACAATTGTATCCAATCTTGAAAGACGGTCACAAAGGCCATTTTCACCTTCAAACAGTAGAGAGGATCAATGTTTACACCATTCGGAACACCTAGGCCATGTCTTAAAATAACCTCGGAGGTAATGGGGAGCCATTTTGAAAGTAGTCTGGCAACATGGCGGAGACGAAGGGCATGTCCGCTTGCAATCGTAGCTACTTGGAATTCCCTTGCATAAGCTGTGGATTACCAAGTAGATAAGATTGAAAAAAAAAAAGAAACACAGATGTGTTGATATGATAATTTCTAATGAAATATAGTAGAAAAAACAATCAATTGATCAATATTCAATCAATTTTTCTGCATTTACATAAATATTTAGACCCTGATTGTAATTTTGTAATCAAGTGTGTTATACAGCGGAAATCAACTGAATTTCCCCAGGATTTCGGTGTATAGTTGAACTATCTACGAGGTATATCTACCGACTTGTGCCAGGGAATGCTGAGTAGATACAATTGAGTTACACAATACCATATCCTCCCTCTAACAGTAGAGAGTAACAAAGATTACACGATACTGTATCTACCTTCAGACACTGGAGAGTGACAATGCCCAGAACAAGATAGAAATTGACCACCTTCGTGACCTGGTCAACACAGCCAAGGACAGGGCAGAGAGGGATAAGGAGGCCCTGAAAAAGGCCACAAGGTAATTTAGTGTTAATTGATCATTAATTAGTTATTTTTATAGAGCTTTTCCCACCCAAACAATGCAATGGTATTTCATTTCTTTTAGGTTAGGCCTCTGGTCAACTTTACAAGAGTAATTAGTTCTGTTTATAGAGTTTTCCCCACCAAATTAATATGATGCAATGATGTTTTTATTACTTGTAGGAGAGGCCTCTGGCCCATTGTACAAGAGTGTAGCCTCACATTAATTATAACATGAACAGAAATCATACAATAGTCACAATAGGATATAAGTAGTGTTGAATATTTTAACAGATTATTAAAAAAGAAAACCATTACAGAGCCTATTCAAAACAAACCTTAAACTCAATCCCATAATGACTTGGGGACCGTTTTACTAAACAGTTTACGCTTAAGATTTGCGTAAGTCTAAAACAACAATTCTCTTATTTCAATATTGGACGAAGCAATGTTGCAAAGTGACACTTCATTGGAATCGTCTCTCCGAGACGCTTCCAATGAAGTGCCACATTGCAATATTGTACTTTCATTGAAGATACTATCCATGTTTATCAATTATGACTTACGCAAACACTTTACGTAAGTTGTTTAGTAAAACGGGCCCCTGGTGATTAGTCAAAATGGAAAGAAACAGTAAACGACAATTTTGAAGAATTTGAAATGAAATATTCTTTGCTATTTGAGGTAGAAAACATTGTGAAAACAGGGAAAAATTGTGACAAAAGGAAAGAAATACTTGTCTCAAGCAATTTTTTTGGTCACAGTGTTCATTAAAACAAAAACACTCATGCTGCACATATGTTAAAGTGAGATTTCATTGAGTAAGGGGAAAGAATTTTAACATTGTCAAGAATCTCTATATTGCATCTGAATCTTATGGGCTGAATGCATGTACGCTGTTCTGAAGGACCTAACATGTAATTTTGCAGTTAGTTCCTGATGCAGGTGTTTATTTCTCATGACGTTTGCCAAAAAAGTGTTAGGGATAAAAATTACCTACATAGATCAATTTAATCAAAACAATACATAACAACGGTTGAAAGCCACAATTTTGAGTATTATGTCAAAATTTTTAAACAAACTTAATACATTGTTACGTCCTTCTTGCTTTAAAATCAGATAATATTGGCAGCATGCCATTATGAGAAAGAAGAGAATAAGCCAATGATATTCATTATCATTGAAAGTAATTTGAAAGCAATTAAACTCCAAGAAATGTAGATAAAAAAAGTATATGACCTGATATTCTATCATGCATTTTGATAGATGGAATGTTTGTAATACAGTGATGTATGATGGAATATACAATGGAATACCTTCTATATCTTACATATATTTTGTAATTGAGAAATCTAGATTCCCTATATACTTCCATACGTTTAGAAATGTATCTTCTTTATGTATATCCAAAGAATGAGCTTTAACCAGAATTTTCAATTGCACTTTTTCCTTCTTACCTTTTACAATTTTTCTTGATAAATCATTTCAGGTCATCTTAAGTAGCTCTAAACATGTTGTTTTAAGTAATTTACTTTCTATTGTTATGAATAAGTTTCCTATTCTTTCATATTGAAGGCTCAGTGCAAAACTTGAGTAAGTGCTTCGCATTTGTGAAGCATTTACTATAAATCTTGCGATGAATTGTTGCGATGAGCTTTTGTGCAGAAAACATTAATGAAATAACTACAATTGGAAGAAGCCATTGTGATAAAAGGCAAAATTGCTCATAAAAAGCAATTTCTCCCTCTGTCACAGGAGTTTATAAAGTCTTCTGCTGCAGTCATTGCATTATATTAGATTTAGCATTAAGGTCTTAGTTAAGTAGGGCCTGTCCAAAATGTCTTGATTTGGCTTTTGAAAAAGATCTATCCTTATGTTTAATGTTTTTTTGTGTTGTGTTTTTATGTAATTTATGAAGTTAAGTGTTGCTAAAACGCTAACAGCATGTCGTGAGCTTTCATATGCAAAGGGTTTAATGGAATCATCATTCTCATAGTGGCTTTATGACGACTTAATAATTTCAAAATCAGTGAGATCATTGTCCAATTTGTATGAGTACAAAGGGTGTTATGATTGCTTTTCAGGACACAGGGATATAACTTAATCTATGTAATTATGGAACAAACAACTAAAACGAAAAGAATGAAAACATCAAATGACATCAAGATGTATTTACAAAAAGCTTTGTTAATTTCTTTTATTGAAATAAGGTCCTCATTAATTTTGAAAGATACCTTATTACTGGTAGTTTTCCCAGGAAAAATGAAAAGATAGCCTGTTGCTGCGATATACCATAGTTGTCAAATAAATTTTGATACCCTATTAATTCGGACATCGTTAATTATTGAGTGAAATAATTCTTTTCATGTACCTAATTTGTGGCACCAAGAGCATTGTATATATTTAACAGTTCAGAAATGGCGTTTGTGTAGTTTGATCAAAAGATGCAAAAACTTTTTTTCAATGTTCTGAAAATTCTGACACTAAATGAATTAATTATGTAATTGTGGCTGAATTCATAGTGTAATTATGGTACCTATTAAGAATGACTTAACAAATGAAAACCACAAAAACATACAAGAAAAAAAATGTGTAGATTATAGTTCCTTCCATATATAAAATAGCATTGAAAATAACCTCCCAATACCAAACCAAGCATAACTGCAAAGCTATTCATACATTCTTGAACTTTCAAGGAATGCCCAGGCAAATGAACACCACAAAATAATGAAAACAATTGTTTTAAATATCTTAAGATTCCTATTACTTCCATATCGAATAAAGTATTGAGGATAACCGCCAATCCAACACCAATAGATACCAATCCAAGCAAACTGATGGCAGGGTTACTTCCCTTGCAGTTATTGCACTGAAGGGGAAATAACCACTTTATGAAGTATTCCAAGCAGATATTTCAAGAGAGTTTGAATTATCTCCCTCACTAAATAGAGTACAGAAGCAGAGGGCAGCACAAAGCGAGGACAGGGCTGAACAGCTTCAAGCTGAACTCATGGAGAAAGATACAAAGTTTGAGGAGGCTCGATCGCAGCTGGAAGAGTTGTCTCTGCGACTCGAAAAGTCGCTCAAAGAACGTTCCCAGTCCAGTGCAGAGAATACCGCACTGAAAACGTAAGTATCTAGGAGCTTGGACTCCCAGAATTCCCTTCAATTTCGTGTTGTTTTGATTCTAAAATTTCTTTCAATATTATGGTTTTATCCCAGAATTTCTTTCACTTTTATGGGTTTTGATCCCAGAATATTTTTAATATTTCAGTAGATTTTACAGAAAGATAAAATTTGTCTGTGGAAGTCCTTTCTTCTATAGATATCGTCTGGTTATTTTGCTTCATTTTTTTTTCTCCACCATTATATCATGCTTGTTTTTCTTTTTTCGGGAGTTGAACATTGCTGAAGTTTGCATGAATACTAACCGTTATAATTTATATCCTTTATATGGGCCGCGTCACGCGAAAAGGGGCACTCGGACATAAATAAAAACCGCTGACTCAGCTCTTTCTTAGCACTATTATTCCAGCATCTAGTCACGAAAGTTATCATTTGTATTTATTTAAAGGTATAACTGGATGTCCTCTAAGATGGCAAACAGTGAAGCCCCAGACCAGCCGCCACGTCAGTGACGTGGCGGCTGGTCTGGGGCTACACTGTTTGCTTTGTCCGAGTGCCCCTTTTCGCGTGATGTGGCCCATATGTTAATTTCTCCAAAATAATAATTTATAAGAATAACATCTATATATTTTACCGTAACCAAACAACTTCTACATAATAATAAGATAAGCAAAAGACAGAATTTAAAAACCAATATGTCATAGATTAAGTGATTCATGGCAACAAGAAGCAAGATTCGTTCATGAAAACAGAATTTTCTTTCACCACAAGGATTTAAGTATAATGAATCAAATGTGCATATGTGTTCAACATTTATTTAAAGTTTGGTGACTGGCTATTATCGGCATCTTGTCCAAATGACTTTAATCAAGTGAAATGTTAATTGGCAAATGTCATCCGCAATCGACTTTGAATACAATTATGATGAAAACTTACAAATACCACTCATAAA
The DNA here is from genome assembly GCA_947846245.1 of Cerastoderma edule. NCBI lineage: Eukaryota > Metazoa > Mollusca > Bivalvia > Cardiida > Cardiidae > Cerastoderma > Cerastoderma edule. Next base: position 21,929,577 of record OX401418.1, on the reverse strand, counting down.
ATACTTACCGCTAGTCTTAGGTTGAAACCATTGTGTCTAAAGGATAAACTGCCTGCATGGAGCCAAATTTTCGTATGTCCCAAATTGAAAGATTTTGCAGAGTGTGCTGTAATTGAAAAATAGTCTTCTGATAGGAAGGGAAACATAGTGGGAAAAGGAGATATTGCTCATAACCAGCAATTTCTCTTTTTTCCACAAGGTTTTCCAGAGTTGTCTGCAACAAATTGGTCAAATATTGTTATTGAATGGTAATGGGTTAAATAGAGCAAAAACCACAGACAAAAAGTAGCTTTAATCATCTTTCAAATTTGCAGTTTGCTTTTGCTTAGCTGCATACTTTTTTCAGCTAAGAACTATTCTGTTTGCAGAAAGTCTATATAAAACAAGAATGTGTAACATTGTATTTTTTGTTAAAGATATGATTATAAACTAAAATCTGTAGTGAGATAAAAGTGTCTCTATAAAATTGGAAAAAGCATAGAAAAAAATTCATAATCATAACAATCAAATCATTATCATATTAGCGTAACTCTTGCTTTAGGACCAATTATGGCTGAACAGCTTTGTTTTGTGCTATTTTTGGTGTGGTAATAGTAGCACAGTTTTGATGATGTCTAATATTTATGTGATATGTTGTGATACACTGTTTCCCATATAAAGGTCCAAGAGAAAGAAGCTTATCAGAGGCTTTAACATGAGCTTTTTAAAAAGATAATAGTTAAATCCAATTAAGAGGGAAATCAAAAGAATAATCTCGGTGAGACCATTCTAATTAATATCCACAATATAGGGAGAAGAGAAGAATTAAACAACTAAGCAAGTGAAAAAAAACACAGTGAGACCATTCTAATTAATATCAACAATATAGGGAGAAGAGAAGAATTGAACAACTAAGCAAGTGAAAAAAACCACAGTGAGACCATTCTAATTAATATCCACAATATAGGGAGAAGAGAAGAATTAAACAACTAAACAAGTGAAAAACAACACAGTGAGACCATTCTAATTAATATCAACAATATATAGGGAGAAGAGAAGAATTGAACAACTAAGCAAGTGAAAAACACCACAGTGAGACCATTCTAATTAATATCAACAATATAGGGAGAAGAGAAGAATTGAACAACTAAACAAGTGAAAAAAAAACACAGTGAGACCATTCTAATTAATATCCACAATATAGGGAGAAGAGAAGAATTAAACAACTAAGCAAGTGAAAAAAACACAGTGAGACCATTCTAATTAATATCCACAATATAGGGAGAAGAGAAGAATTAAACAACTAAGCAAGTGAAAAACACCACAGTGAGACCATTCTAATTAATATCCACAATATAGGGAGAAGAGAAGAATTAAACAACTAAACAAGTGAAAAACACCACAGTGAGACCATTCTAATTAATATCAACAATATAGGGAGAAGAGAAGAATTGAACAACTAAGCAAGTGAAAAACACCACAGTGAGACCATTCTAATTAATATCAACAATAAAGGGAAAAGAGAAGAATTGAACAACTAAGCAAGTGAAAAACACCACAGTGAGACCATTCTAATTAATATCAACAATATAGGGAGAAGAGAAGAATTGAACAACTAAGCAAGTGAAAAACACCACAGTGAGACCATTCTAATTAATATCAACAATATAGGGAGAAGAGAAGAATTGAACAACTAAGCAAGTGAAAAACACCACAGTGAGACCATTCTAATTAATATCAACAATATAGGGAGAAGAGAAGAATTGAACAACTAAGCAAGTGAAAAACACCACAGTGAGACCATTCTAATTAATATCCACAATATAGGGAGAAGAGAAGAATTAAACAACTAAGCAAGTGAAAAACACCACAGTGAGACCATTCTAATTAATATCAACAATATATAGGGAGAAGAGAAGAATTGAACAACTAAGCAAGTGAAAAACACCACAGTGAGACCATTCTAATTAATATCAACAATATAGGGAGAAGAGAAGATTGAACAACTAAGCAAGTGAAAAACACCACAGTGAGACCATTCTAATTAATATCCACAATATAGGGAGAAGAGAAGAATTAAACAACTAAGCAAGTGAAAAAAACACAGTGAGACCATTCTAATTAATATCAACAATATAGGGAGAAGAGAAGAATTGAACAACTAAGCAAGTGAAAAACACCACAGTGAGACCATTCTAATTAATATCCACAATATAGGGAGAAGAGAAGAATTGAACAACTAAGCAAGTGAAAAACACCACAGTGAGACCATTCTAATTAATATCAACAATATATAGGGAAAAGAGAAGAATTGAACAATTAAATAAGTGAAAAAACACCACAGTGAGACCATTCTAATTAATATCAACAATATATAGGGAAAAGAGAAGAATTGAACAACTAAACAAGTGAAAAACACCACAGTGAGACCATTCTAATTAATATCCACAATATAGGGAGAAGAGAAGAATTAAACAACTAAGCAAGTGAAAACACCACAGTGAGACCATTCTAATTAATATCCACAATATAGGGAGAAAAGAAGAATTGAATAACTAAGCAAGTGAAAAACACCACAGTGAGACCATTCTAATTAATATCAACAATATAGGGAGAAGAGAAGAATTGAACAACTAAGCAAGTGAAAAACACCACAATGAGACCATTCTAATTAATATCAACAATATAGGGAGAAGAGAAGAATTAAACAACTAAGCCAGTGAAAAACACCACAGTGAGACCATTCTAATTAATATCCACAATATAGGGAGAAGAGAAGAATTGAACAACTAAGCAAGTGAAAAACACCACAGTGAGACCATTCTAATTAATATCCACAATATAGGGAGAAGAGAAGAATTGAACAACTAAGCAAGTGAAAAACACCACAGTGAGACCATTCTAATTAATATCAACAATATAGGGAGAAGAAGAAGAATTGAACAACTAAGCAAGTGAAAAACACCACTCTAAAGCTTTGACATGCCAAAATAAAATACTTTTGATAAGCAGCCACCCAATGGGCAACATGAGTCATGTTTACTACTTAACCCATTACCAAACAATAACAACATTCAACCAATTTGTTGCAGACTCCTCTGGCAACATTGTGGGAAAAGAGGAAATTGCTCATGACAAGCAATTTCTCCTTTTCCTACAATGTTTTCTGCCCTACCAGAAGATTATTTTTCAATTTCATCACATTTTGAAATGTGGTCTGCAAACTCTTTCAATTTGTGAGTCTAAAATTTGGCGTTAAGTAAAGGGTTAAGAACAGTGGCTGCTAAAATAGTACCTTAAAGTCATTACTTTTAAAAGAAATTAACAGTAAAGGAAAAAATGTGTTGTGAAAAAATGTGTTGTTTAAGGATAAGGTTGAAAAATATCTTAAGATGTTTATTGAATACGGCCCCAGGTAACTAACTGGGAAGTCACCACTTTTCTATGGTTCTGCTGTGCCAAATGTAAATAAAAAAGAATGAAAAATGATAGAATAAAATAACTGTCAAACTTGTGATAATTTATCAGCCACATCAGGGACAACATGAAATTGGCTGATTAACAGTAGTGCCTGTTAATTGCAAATCAAATCTTTTTCAAAATAAATAGACATGGTAGCAAATTGAGAGAAAAAAAACTCTCATCTATAGCTCTTCTATGGTTACCAACAAAAAAAAGAAAATCAGCCATACTTGTGACATTAGCAACCAAATGGACAACACCAAATTGGGTTCTTAACTGAGGTGCCTGCTTATTGCAAATTTTGATAATCCTTTCAAGAAGAAATGAACAAGTAGACAAAGAAAAAACATCATTTGTCTTGATATCTGATGTGCCAAAATAAGGCATTCAAATTTTCGATAAACATCCACCCAATGGAAAACTTTGAATTGGCTGCGTAATAGAGGTGGCTGCTTATTGCAAAAAATAATTATTATCTAATAGAAATCAAATAGTCAGGGAAAACACAATTTATCCTGAGCTCTGATATGCCAACATAAAAAAAGTTAAATTCATGGGTAGCAGCCTGCCAAAGGACATCATGAGATTGGCTACTAAACAGAGGTAGCTGTTAATTGCAAAACAAATCCCTTTTAGGAAATATAAATAGGTAATGTAAAGGAATACATCACTTGTCTAGAGCTATGCTATGCCAAAAATGAATATATTGCCAAACATGTGATAATTAATCCGAGTAAAAGAAAGGGAAAATACCACTTTTCTAGAGTTCTGCTAAGCAAAAAACTAATTTTTCCATTTTTTTTATTTTTCAGTCGTATGGAAGAGCTTGAGTCACTGTTGGAGAGAGTGGACCATAATTCCAGGCTACAGGTCGAGGAACTGACGAGCAAACTTCACGGGAAAACCTCTGAGGTGTCGAGTCTCCATCTTGAGAATGAACGATTGAAGGTATACTTTGTCTCCCACTGCCTAGTCATCCATTGTTCTAGTCATTCTTTGTTGTAAATGAAGTCAAACCACACTTAAACAAGAAAAGATCTAGAAATTCATCTTATTTTGATTTGTGAAGATGGTTAAACCTACCCAAACATAGATTTTTCTGGTCTAAAGTATAAGCATAAACAGACAAAATCATAAAGGAAAACAGCTACCTTTTCTTTGTGGTTGTGGCCTTAGAACTCATGGGTCCTGGGTTTGAGCCCCACCAACACCTCTAGGAGTAGCCTTTGGCTAGTTACTATAGAGCCCTAGCCTAGTACTGGTGGATCAAGGAAAGTTATTACACAACCAAAAAATTGTTGATACAACTGTACTGCGTTAAACACCATACAATTAAGTTTGATCATTCTAAGTTATCAGTTGATTTGTAATTAATTCTGCTTAAAAACAACACATAATTAATTCTACAGAAAATTCAGAAACATTGGCTTTTTATTGATAATCCTATTTAAAAGCTGTCTTTATGGTTAAGTGCAAGACTTTTGTAAGTGCTTTACATTTGTGAGGGACTAACTTTAATCTTGCATTGACCCATTGGTCTGTGATAGAGTAAATGTCAGTCTTATATATTTTATTTAATGTTAATGAATATATGAATATTTATCTGTTGTTAATCTGTCTATTTAAGAGTAAAAACATTGTTGAAACAGAAATAAAGGAGGTAATTCACATATCATAAGCATGTTTTACTACCATTACAGGGTCTATAAATATATCTAACCACTTCCCAATTCTGACTGAGTCGAAGCCGATGGCAGAAAATTTGATGTTCAATTATACAAAAGTAACCATACAAAAAGATGCTCTTTTTGTCAATCAGAATTGAATGTGAGAAGGAGAAGAATTTGCTGAGAATTGATTAGCAAATTCTCCTTTCTTCATAGTTATTTCAAATGTCTCCTGTTGCAAGGTATCTTGCATGACAAAATGGTTTATTCTTTGTCACCTGCGAACAGCATATAATTGCTTGAAACAGACAACTTAAGAAAAGCTTTGTAAACATGGGAAAACCTACAGTTCTGCTGTTGTGATATGTTAATAGATTGAAAAAGCATTGCGGCAAAAGGAGAAATTGCTTGTGACAAGCTTTTTTTTCTTTTGCAACAATGCTTTTTGAAAGTTGTCTGCTTTAAGTCATAAAAATTTGGTGTTTGGTGGTAACCTGTTAAAGTGGTGATATTAGAACTTAGGGGTCCATGGTTCAAACAACACCAGTTGTTTGATTTCATGGGAGTCTATTTGAAAGGCAATTCAGAGACCTAGCCTACAACCTGGTTAATCCAGGAAAGCTGTAACAGATTTGAAGGATTGTTGACGCTGCAATAAGCACTTCAGAGTCCTAGCCTACAACCTGGTTAATCCAGGAAAGCTGTAAACAGATTTGAATGATTGTTGACGCTGGAATAAGTGTCATTTAAACAAATGTAAACAAAAGGCGATAAAACCTGAAAGTTTTGGGAAGTGGTGAAGCATGTATGTATTTAGTAAACAGGATGAGTATTATTATAACTATAACATTTTGATTATAGGTTTTTCACTGAAAAAGATTTCCCAAAATTTGTATGTCTGGCTTTTTGTTTGTTCCCAGCCTAAACTTGGCTGTTAAAATGTTGCAAAATGGCTTTGTAGAGATTGTTGTATGCAATTTGGGCTTGATGCATTTTGAAGCATTTGATTTATTGTTATGCCTTGTCATCCATTACCAAACTTTTTCTTAATTTTGCTTTTTTTGTTTCCCATAGAAGGATTGTTAAACAATTTTTCTTGTAATTAGTAATAAGATTATGTTCCTTAACATTGTAATAAAAGAAAACTTGATTCTTAATGATCAGAGTCTCCTTTTTTTACAATATTTTCATAGTCTCATTCATTTCAATCAAATTTTGCCATGTCTGCTGACATTTTATGTCATCCAAAAAGTTAGAAGTTTTATATATGGTTCATTACAAAATCATGTTGTCTTAAGGTATATAATCCTTAATGAAAGTCTGTAAACATCGCTAATTCTGACATCGTCCTAAGAGTTAACGGACGTCTCTCAGTGATTTCTGGAAATGTTAAGGACATTTGCAAAAATCATGAGTGGCCTCCGTACATTGTTCGGTAATTAAACCGAGATTTATCGACATCTGCCGATCTTTATTAGGGGGGGGATATACCTCAAAGCATTTATCTCCGAAATACTCACTATCAAATACCGCTCTATCGTAAGCTTTCTAAGTATCAAATGAGAGGAATAATTAGCTGAGGATAAACAGTGTTTCCTTTTTCTCCCAGGTTTTTCTCCTCTCAGCATTGGTTTACCCATTCCATGAAACTAAAAACATTTGAAAACATTATCATGATGTAATATTCTTATTCATTGTCTCAAAATTGTTTAGAAACATCATCATTTAAGAAGAATTTGTGATCTTTTGTTAAAATAACCTCCATGTTGTTTAACAAGATTGCAAACCTTTCATGGGTGTTTTGATTTGATTATTGGTTTGAATTCCCTCTGCTGCATATTACGCCAACTGGGCAAAAAGGGGTTATGGATAACCCGTTATCACTGCATGTTGTTCATGTTCATTCACATTCACGCAGTCGTCACAAGTAACCGTTTAGGTCTAACAAAGATCTGCATGTTGTAAATATATGTTGTTTTCACTTTCACACACAGTCGTCCATAGCAACCATCGAGGTCAAATTTGCTCAGGCCGACGAGGAGCTGTTACAGCTTCGATCGAATCTCAAACATTACGAGAATCTCGTTGACGAGTACAAGTCGCAGGTAGGCCCGACCTTGACCTTTGATACCCATGATCCTTCATAGACGATTATAATCTCAAGTTAGGCGACTCAAGTTTCTAGTTAGGCATTAGAGCTAGATGAATTGAGGTGATTGGAAGATGATACAGTGTTCAAGTCAGGCAATACAAGATTCTTTGTCTTTATTTATCTCAAATTTGGCTTCATTGCTCAAGGAAATGTTGAATTTATGTATTCAAGCTATTTACTAAATTTCCCATATTTCAACTTCAATACTCAAAACACTTTTAGACCTTCGAAATCACAGTGACAAAATAATGAATTTTACCTTATGAGCAGTTTTTCCTTTCATCACAGTTGTTTCATACAGAAAATGTACATTTCTGCTTCTTTTCGACTGTTATTGCTTTCTATTTGGATCGGTCACTAATTTCCATATTGTGACATGGCTTTTGATTTTCTTCAAAGGATTGCACAAAAGTACTAGGCTGTGCTTTGTTACAACAATAAACTACTTCTATGCTAAAGTTTACAGAAAATGCACTAGTTCAAATATTCAAGTCAATGATTGCATATTTTAAGGAAATCACAGAAATGCAAAAATCGTCTATGAAGGTCATGAATTAAAGTAGGATTGCTTCCCAACCTAAAGTCTTAAACATTTAACCATGTATAGCTTGAGAAATGAACATTCTTCCTACTAATAAAGCTGCAGTTTAACTCCTCACATTCTTACTTCATATTGACTCATTTCGGTTAGCCTTTTATTGCTGTGACAAAAGGAGAAATGGCTTGCAATGAGCCATTTCTCCTTTTGTTAGTATGGTGTTTTTTTTGTCACATAAGAAAGAAACTATTATGGATTTCATACTAGATGTGTGTTGTCTACTTTTGCTTTCAATTTGGATTAGTCACAAAGTTCATTGATAGAGAACAAGTTTATTCACTGAAGAAAGTTTCACATTAATTCTTTACCACCTGCAGACGACATTTTTCATAACTTGATGCAGACAACTTTAGAAAAGCTTTGTAAATATGTGATCGATTTTTCAGTTCTGCTGTTGTGATATGTGAATAGATTGAAAAAGCATTGTGGAAAAAGGAAAAATTGCTTGTGACTAGCAATTTCCCATTTTGCCATATTCCTTTTTAAAAGTCATCTGCTGCAAGATGCAAAATATGCTGTTAGGTGGTAATGTGGTAATTGTGTAAACTGCACAAATCTCATGTAACTTTTTCCAGTGTTTTGCATGCTTGTATACCTATGTAGTTAGTTTCTTTGTTCAGAAAAAAGTTATATAGTTATGTATTACTGGACAGCATGGTAAGAGCTATATTTAATCGTATATTCAGTAAAATCCTGCATTAAGACCATTTTGAGGAGTTTAACCACCCAAGTAATTCCACTTGGCTTGAACCTCAAAACTTGGACCATTCATTATTAACGTAAGTCCTTTTTTAAAAAAAAAACCATGGCTGGTCTGATAAGAGGATTTTTACTGTATATCAATATGTTATCGTGTGTGATATCAAATAGCACTGTAGTTGTTACACTTGGCTTACTCGGCTTTGGTTTCTCTTTATTTCTCACTTTTTCTTTATTCTCATACAGGAAGCTGTTCAAAGAAGCCATGTTAAATGTGCATTATACCAAATGATTTATCACAAATTGCTGTTGTTGTTTTTGATACAACTTAAAAGAATTATTTACATGTATTTATTTGTCTCAATTGATTTTTATTTCAATAAGAAAATGTAATTTTTCATCAATTATTATTGTTTTACGTTCATACTTTCAATATGAACAATCTGTTAACTTCATTGCTTGTAAATCGGTCAAATCTTTTGCAATTTGATGTCATCACAACTTTTTTGGTCTATATTTAAAGAAACGAAATTAGGTCTTGACATAAAGAGTAAAATTGCCCTTAAATCATGGTTTGAATTTGTGAGTGTTGGCCAGTATGAATACTGGTAAAATTTAATGTTGGCTGTTTAATTATGATAGAGTTAAAGTACATGACAATTGTGTCATACTTGTTTGTCTCAGAAAAGACTATCTTGATCACAAGCAAAGGACTTCACAAAAACAATGCGAATGTATGTTAATTTGTTTCAGCTATATATATTCCTAACAAGACCTATATATTGAGGTAGAATACCCATAATCCACCATTTTGAAAATCATTCTATTGTCAGATTACTTTAGGTGCACATGTTCACGGTTTAAATCAGTCAGGACCGGAACTACTCGGTTTAATGTGAATAGCTCCAGTCACAACCGATGTAGACCGAGAACAACAGAAGTAATCCGACAAAAGAATGATTTTCCAAAAGGCGGATATATTATGGGTATTCTATCTTAATGGAAATAATTATATAGCATATGGCGTTAACTTTACAAGACTTTTCTCTCAATATCTAAATCAGTTAGTGTTTCACATCTGTGAAGGACTTACTATAGTCTTGAGCTGAAGCCTCACTCTATTTATTATATAATGAAGCTACTAATGTTCACAGATGTGAAGAAACTTGAATGTCAAAATTACATTTCTTTAACCCATAGAATGCTGAGTAATTTTCTAAAAATAGACTTTGTGTCGTCTGCTTTCCAAAACCTTAGATATTTACTTAATTTTGATGAGGAAAGTAACTCAATTTACTTTGAGGCTTGCCTAGATTTAACTTGCTTGCATAAGCATGAAGTCAGTTACAGCACTAAAAGGGTTAAAATCATATAGCAGCTGTACTGTTGTAAGAGAAGTATAGCTGTTGGAAGTAAAATTGGTTCGCATTCAAGTATTTGGAGACCCACCGACAGCTCAGGTTGCGTGTGAGTGACCTTTGGCAAGTCACTTCAGAGCCCTAGCCTAGTTCTGATGAATCAAGGAAAGCCGTTACATAACTGAAAAATTGTTGTTACCGT